>JAWNLV010000105.1:0-320000 GCA_035042125.1 Drosophila longiperda
GCTATAATTGTTTAAGCAAACGATTTGGGCAAACAAGAATTTGATGACTAAGAAATTTATTATGAATTTTAAGTGCAGTTGAGTTGAGATTTGGAGACAATGTTTTTGCATTTCTTTTTTTTTTAGCATAAATTTATATACTAATATTTATTTTAATATTTAATTCTCATCTAATTCAAAAAAGACACACACACATACACCCAGCTTTGTACACTACTTGCAAGAAAGAAACTGCTTTTAAGATACCCTGCAAAAAGAAGCGAAGGAGAAAATGTTGTAGCTTAGCATTAAAAAAAAAGAACTACAATTAACCAAACACATTACATACATGTGTGTGTGTGTGTATATGTGATAATAAATGCATATCTACACGCACACACACTCACACACACACGCACACACACATGTATGTGCTTCTCTAAAGATATTTAACCAATCCAAAAAATTTAAAAAACGAAACACAATAAATGTTTAACAGTTCTGTTGTTGATTGCATTTTTCAAAAGCACTAAAACTGATAACCCACAGAAAATGGGCAAGAAAACAAGAAAACAAAAACGTCCAAATTTTTTTGACCCATAAGCTATAACAAAAAACCCAAAAAGAAACAAATATTAAAAACAAAAAAAATATATATATTAAAATGCCGCTGGGCAGTGTGCTTCGATATTACGCAGTATAAATAAAAACAAAAAAATTTTAAGAAAAATAATAAAATGAAATGTTAGGACTCGGACTCTAATAATGTATTATTAAATATATATATTTATTTATATTGTAATAAAAGTGAATATAAACAAAATGCAAGCTTTCTTTTTAATTGAGGCGAAGTAAGTATATAATAAAAAATTTGAATGTGGCCGCCTACATTCGATTAATTAGCGCACACTAACACTTTGTTATCGATAGCATGAAAGTTTTAACTGCTGGTATTTATATTAATGGCGCTTGGTATTTTGTTGATTTCTCGCATGCGGACACACTGTATAAAAAAATAAAATCAACAGGCATAAAACCGCTTGCAACTTGTTTTTAGCTAGCAGGCTAACTCAGTCCCCGCCCCCTCTAAGCCAGTGTTCCCGTAAAACCCAGAATTTCCATCACGAGCAACACCCCGCGTGCCATGCGTAACCTCGGCACGAAAATGGCCGAGCTTAAATTCGTGGCTTTACTGGCGAAATTCGAGGAGACAGACGGCTGTTACTTTATTTCCAATCAGAATGCTCTAAATGCCAATCGGAATATAAAGGATGGCAAGGCAAAGCAGCAGCAGCAGTACAAATTACGCCTGCTCAAAGGTTGCTGTCCGTGATGCACATCTTAGCGAAAATGGAGGCGCTGCTGCAGTCACTAGAGCAGATGGTTCAGGATCGGGTTCAGGTTGCAGACAATGTGGACAATTTCATCAACACATTCGGAGATCTGGTCAACACGTTCGACGAGAAGATCACCAAGTGCTTCGGCAACTACGAGGAGAATGTCGAGGAACTTGCACCAAATTAACATCATTAATCGGTAATCTACGTGCGATTTATTGCTTTCTGTTCATTTTATTTTATTTTATTTATTTTCTTCATTATCATATCAAATTAAAATTATGGATTGCTGATTGGTCGGTAATTGATTAGTGTTAGATCATTTTTCTTAAATAATAATGCCTGACTGATGCACTGATTGAGTGTCTTATGATTGACTGTCTCATTGATTGATTGATGATTGATAAATTATATAATCTGTTCTGTTGAAGAATGAGAGATGGCGTCTGAGCGAAGCCGTTCGTAAGTGTTTTACTGTATTTTCGATTTTTTTTGTTTATTGTATTTTGCGACTTCGACATAGAAGAAGCCAAACCCAGTTGTTATTTGTGATTTAGTTTGTTGGAAACAACACAACATATAAATATATATATATATATATGTTTTTGTTTTTTGTGTTTGAGTGTGATGTCAGTAGGCGTCGATTGCACTGACAGCTAGTATTTCGTTTTATTTAGGCTTACATTTTTTGGCTAGCACATTTCATTTATTTATCAAACGAGAACAGAGCTCCGTCTTTCCAAATAAAAAAAAGTTAGTAGTAATTTTAATTCTATTTTTGGCGAAGCATGTAATTTGGAAATTTTAATAAATTTTGTTTGTTCTCTCCTTTCATCCAAACAGTTGCGGGTATAAATACAAACCAACACGGAGAAGAACTATTGGCGGATATCAGGATCAGGATACTGAATAGTAGAGACACACGCATAGCGAGGAAGAGATAGACTCTGGCCAGCGTTGGCAAGTATTTGCATAATAAAGCAAGCGAATAATGGATACGATTAATATTGGTGAGAAAGTTAAGATCGAACGCACCGATGGCAGGATCCATGATGTCGTTGTAACCAAAGTGAATCCATCCGCACCTTCGATCACTGTCGAGTGGTATGAAAGTGGCGAACAACAGAATCTCCTTCCAGGGCGGCGTGACCCCCTTCTGGATGGCCAGTTCATTGATAAACACCCGATTGCTGTGTATGTGCGAAAGCGTCCGCTGAGTCGGCAGGAGATCAATCTCCGGGAGACTGATGTAATTTCCATGCCGAGCAGGAATCTGCTCATTGTCAATAAGCTGCGTGCCAAATTCAATCTAACAAAATTCTTTGAGACTACAAAATTTCGCTTCGATTACGTATTTAACGAGACATGCGACAATGCAATGGTCTACGAGTGAGTACATCTCCAACAAATTGATATTACTTATTATTTTTAGACTGCTAAATATATTCATATATATATTTATCAGAATCGAATGTGCTTATCATACTCTTTTTAAACAAACTCCAAACATTGGCTCTGTGGCATGGGTCATTTGTAGTTCAATTTGTTAGAAATAAGGTTGAACTTAAAGCAATTTTATGTTTAAAGCATATTTTAAACTATTTATATATACATATATATATATATATATATATTATATCTGAAGCACTTATTTAAACTCGTTAACATGAACATATTTATGTAGATATTTTCTTGATTAGTAACAAACGCCTAGTAAAAAGTATTTGGCAATCACATTTCGTTATCGAAGTGTATGGAAACTTCGGTCTTTATTCGGTATTGTTACATTTTTCTTTTTTTGCAAACAAAAAAAAATTTATTAAATACATTGAAAATTGTGTAATAAATTATGTTTATTTAATAATATTTTTTTATTTTAATAATTACAGCCTGCTAATATGTATTGTGAACTTTAACTGCAAAATGCGTTTAATTTTTCCTTTCTAATCGAATCTGAATCCGTTTCTCAACACAGACACACCGCCAAGCCGCTGGTGAAGACCATCTTTGAGGGCGGCATGGCCACGTGCTTTGCCTATGGACAGACGGGGTCGGGCAAGACGCACACAATGTGCGGTAACTGCAAGAACGGCATCTATGCGATGGCCGCCAAGGACGTATTTGTGCTGCTCAATGAGCCTGGATATAGCTCCCTAAACCTGGTTGTCTCCGCCAGTTTCTTGGAGATTTACAATGATATGGTGAGATATATATATATATACATATATATATATTCATTCAGTACTAAATCGAATTTGTTTTTATTAGGTTCTTGATTTGCTAGCCGCCAAGAAAAAGCTGCGCGTCCGCGATGATGGCAGGCAACAGGTGCATCTCGATGGCCTCACCGAGCGCGTCGTCAATGGTGTCGAGGATGTCCTCGAGCTCATTCAGGATGGCAATGTAGCGCGTACCTCTGGCACAACATCGGCCAATTCAAATTCATCGCGATCACATGCCATATTTCAAATTGTATTGCGAACGAAGGACAGCAGCAAAATTCATGGAAAATTCTCATTTATTGATTTGGCTGGCACTGAGCGGGGTGTGGTAACATCCTCGGCGGATAGGGGGACACGCATGGAGAGTGGAAATATCAATAAATCACTGTTGGCCTTAAAGGAGTGCATTCGTGCATTGGGCAAAAAATCGGCACATTTACCATTCCGTGATACCAAATTGACGCAGGTGTTGCGTTACTCATTTATTGGCGAGAAAAGTCGGACTTGCATGATTGCGACGATCTCGCCCGCATTGAGTATCGTTGAACAAACATTAAACACGCTTCGCTATGCGGATCGTGTCAAGGAGCTGGTCGTCAAGGATGTACAGGAGATTGGACATGGCGATGGCGATGGCGATGGCGATGGCGAACAGCAATAACCTGAACAGGCGACATTAAAAAAAGAGATTTACATTTTTGAAAACCTTATATATATACAGATATTTTTATTTATTAATTATGCATTTATATTTATATTTAATTATATTTATATATATATATATATTAATGTGTCAGCGTACAACAAAACTCAGTAAATTGTCTTTCATTGTTTTTTCTATTTAATAGTGTGCAAAACAAAGACATTTATTACATATACATTACATATATACATAATATTTAACATATAATTTACATAATATGAGATTCCATTAAATAATTTTTACAATTTACAACTATTTAATAACTACACACTGTATTTATTTAAAAAAAAAAACAAAATAAAAGGAAGTCGAGAAAAAGGTCACAAAAGAATGTATTTAATTTTTATTAGTTTGTTATTTGTTGAAAATAACAACAACCCACACCAAACCAATTTACGTATTGCTATAATATTGGTTACTCATTTAACATTAAATAACCGTTTTATTTATGAGTTTTTTTTTTGTAATGAATACTATTATAACTATTGTAGCTATAATTGTTTAAGCAAACGATTTGGGCAAACAAGAATTTGATGACTAAGAAATTTATTATGAATTTTAAGTGCAGTTGAGTTGAGATTTGGAGACAATGTTTTTGCATTTCTTTTTTTTTTAGCATAAATTTATATACTAATATTTATTTTAATATTTAATTCTCATCTAATTAAAAAAACACACACACATACACCCAGCTTTGTACACTACTTGCAAGAAAGAAACTGCTTTTAAGATACCCTGCAAAAAGAAGCGAAGGAGAAAATGTTGTAGCTTAGCATTAAAAAAAAAGAACTACAATTAACCAAACACATTACATACATGTGTGTGTGTGTGTATATGTGATAATAAATGCATATCTACACGCACACACACTCACACACACACGCACACACACATGTATGTGCTTCTCTAAAGATATTTAACCAATCCAAAAAATTTTAAAAACGAAACACAATAAATGTTTAACAGTTCTGTTGTTGATTGCATTTTTCAAAAGCACTAAAACTGATAACCCACAGAAAATGGGCAAGAAAACAAGAAAACAAAAACGTCCAAATTTTTTTGACCCATAAGCTATAACAAAAAACCCAAAAAGAAACAAATATTAAAAACAAAAAAAATATATATATTAAAATGCCGCTGGGCAGTGTGCTTCGATATTACGCAGTATAAATAAAAACAAAAAAATTTTAAGAAAAATAATAAAATGAAATGTTAGGACTCGGACTCTAATAATGTATTATTAAATATATATATTTATTTATATTGTAATAAAAGTGAATATAAACAAAATGCAAGCTTTCTTTTTAATTGAGGCGAAGTAAGTATATAATAAAAAATTTGAATGTGGCCGCCTACATTCGATTAATTAGCGCACACTAACACTTTGTTATCGATAGCATGAAAGTTTTAACTGCTGGTATTTATATTAATGGCGCTTGGTATTTTGTTGATTTCTCGCATGCGGACACACTGTATAAAAAAATAAAATCAACAGGCATAAAACCGCTTGCAACTTGTTTTTAGCTAGCAGGCTAACTCAGTCCCCGCCCCCTCTAAGCCGGTGTTCCCGTAAAACCCAGAATTTCCATCACGAGCAACACCCCGCGTGCCATGCGTAACCTCGGCACGAAAATGGCCGAGCTTAAATTCGTGGCTTTACTGGCGAAATTCGAGGAGACAGACGGCTGTTACTTTATTTCCAATCAGAATGCTCTAAATGCCAATCGGAATATAAAGGATGGCAAGGCAAAGCAGCAGCAGCAGTACAAATTACGCCTGCTCAAAGGTTGCTGTCCGTAATGCACATCTTAGCGAAAATGGAGGCGCTGCTGCAGTCACTAGAGCAGATGGTTCAGGATCGGGTTCAGGTTGCAGACAATGTGGACAATTTCATCAACACATTCGGAGATCTGGTCAACACGTTCGACGAGAAGATCACCAAGTGCTTCGGCAACTACGAGGAGAATGTCGAGGAACTTGCACCAAATTAACATCATTAATCGGTAATTTACGTGCGATTTATTGCTTTCTGTTCATTTTATTTTATTTTATTTATTTTCTTCATTATCATATCAAATTAAAATTATGGATTGCTGATTGGTCGGTAATTGATTAGTGTTAGATCATTTTTCTTAAATAATAATGCCTGACTGATGCACTGATTGAGTGTCTTATGATTGACTGTCTCATTGATTGATTGATGATTGATAAATTATATAATCTGTTCTGTTGAAGAATGAGAGATGGCGTCTGAGCGAAGCCGTTCGTAAGTGTTTTACTGAATTTTCGATTTTTTTTGTTTATTGTATTTTGCGACTTCGACATAGAAGAAGCCAAACCCAGTTGTTATTTGTGATTTAGTTTGTTGGAAACAACACAACATATAAATATATATATATATATATGTTTTTGTTTTTTGTGTTTGAGTGTGATGTCAGTAGGCGTCGATTGCACTGACAGCTAGTATTTCGTTTTATTTAGGCTTACATTTTTTGGCTAGCACATTTCATTTATTTATCAAACGAGAACAGAGCTCCGTCTTTCCAAATAAAAAAAAGTTAGTAGTAATTTTAATTCTATTTTTGGCGAAGCATGTAATTTGGAAATTTTAATAAATTTTGTTTGTTCTCTCTTTTCATCCAAACAGTTGCGGGTATAAATACAAACCAACACGGAGAAGAACTATTGGCGGATATCAGGATCAGGATACTGAATAGTAGAGACACACGCATAGCGAGGAAGAGATAGACTCTGGCCAGCGTTGGCAAGTATTTGCATAATAAAGCAAGCGAATAATGGATACGATTAATATTGGTGAGAAAGTTAAGATCGAACGCACCGATGGCAGGATCCATGATGTCGTTGTAACCAAAGTGAATCCATCCGCACCTTCGATCACTGTCGAGTGGTATGAAAGTGGCGAACAACAGAATCTCCTTCCAGGGCGGCGTGACCCCCTTCTGGATGGCCAGTTCATTGATAAACACCCGATTGCTGTGTATGTGCGAAAGCGTCCGCTGAGTCGGCAGGAGATCAATCTCCGGGAGACTGATGTAATTTCCATGCCGAGCAGGAATCTGCTCATTGTCAATAAGCCGCGTGCCAAATTCAATCTAACAAAATTCTTTGAGACTACAAAATTTCGCTTCGATTACGTATTTAACGAGACATGCGACAATGCAATGGTCTACGAGTGAGTACATCTCCAACAAATTGATATTACTTATTATTTTTAGACTGCTAAATATATTCATATATATATTTATCAGAATCGAATGTGCTTATCATACTCTTTTTAAACAAACTCCAAACATTGGCTCTGTGGCATGGGTCATTTGTAGTTCAATTTGTTAGAAATAAGGTTGAACTTAAAGCAATTTTATGTTTAAAGCATATTTTAAACTATTTATATATACATATATATATATATATATATATATATCTGAAGCACTTATTTAAACTCGTTAACATGAACATATTTATGTAGATATTTTCTTGATTAGTAACAAACGCCTAGTAAAAAGTATTTGGCAATCACATTTCGTTATCGAAGTGTATGGAAACTTCGGTCTTTATTCGGTATTGTTACATTTTTCTTTTTTTGCAAACAAAAAAAAATTTATTAAATACATTGAAAATTGTGTAATAAATTATGTTTATTTAATAATATTTTTTTATTTTAATAATTACAGCCTGCTAATATGTATTGTGAACTTTAACTGCAAAATGCGTTTAATTTTTCCTTTCTAATCGAATCTGAATCCGTTTCTCAACACAGACACACCGCCAAGCCGCTGGTGAAGACCATCTTTGAGGGCGGCATGGCCACGTGCTTTGCCTATGGACAGACGGGGTCGGGCAAGACGCACACAATGTGCGGTAACTGCAAGAACGGCATCTATGCGATGGCCGCCAAGGACGTATTTGTGCTGCTCAATGAGCCTGGATATAGCTCCCTAAACCTGGTTGTCTCCGCCAGTTTCTTGGAGATTTACAATGATATGGTGAGATATATATATATATACATATATATATATTCATTCAGTACTAAATCGAATTTGTTTTTATTAGGTTCTTGATTTGCTAGCCTCCAAGAAAAAGCTGCGCGTCCGCGATGATGGCAGGCAACAGGTGCATCTCGATGGCCTCACCGAGCGCGTCGTCAATGGTGTCGAGGATGTCCTCGAGCTCATTCAGGATGGCAATGTAGCGCGTACCTCTGGCACAACATCGGCCAATTCAAATTCATCGCGATCACATGCCATATTTCAAATTGTATTGCGAACGAAGGACAGCAGCAAAATTCATGGAAAATTCTCATTTATTGATTTGGCTGGCACTGAGCGGGGTGTGGTAACATCCTCGGCGGATAGGGGGACACGCATGGAGAGTGGAAATATCAATAAATCACTGTTGGCCTTAAAGGAGTGCATTCGTGCATTGGGCAAAAAATCGGCACATTTACCATTCCGTGATACCAAATTGACGCAGGTGTTGCGTTACTCATTTATTGGCGAGAAAAGTCGGACTTGCATGATTGCGACGATCTCGCCCGCATTGAGTATCGTTGAACAAACATTAAACACGCTTCGCTATGCGGATCGTGTCAAGGAGCTGGTCGTCAAGGATGTACAGGAGATTGGACATGGCGATGGCGATGGCGATGGCGAACAGCAATAACCTGAACAGGCGACATTAAAAAAAGAGATTTACATTTTTGAAAACCTTATATATATACAGATATTTTTATTTATTAATTATGCATTTATATTTATATTTAATTATATTTATATATATATATATATTAATGTGTCAGCGTACAACAAAACTCAGTAAATTGTCTTTCATTGTTTTTTCTATTTAATAGTGTGCAAAACAAAGACATTTATTACATATACATTACATATATACATAATATTTAACATATAATTTACATAATATGAGATTCCATTAAATAATTTTTACAATTTACAACTATTTAATAACTACACACTGTATTTATTTAAAAAAAAAAACAAAATAAAAGGAAGTCGAGAAAAAGGTCACAAAAGAATGTATTTAATTTTTATTAGTTTGTTGTTTGTTGAAAATAACAACAACCCACACCAAACCAATTTACGTATTGCTATAATATTGGTTACTCATTTAACATTAAATAACCGTTTTATTTATGAGTTTTTTTTTTGTAATGAATACTATTATAACTATTGTAGCTATAATTGTTTAAGCAAACGATTTGGGCAAACAAGAATTTGATGACTAAGAAATTTATTATGAATTTTAAGTGCAGTTGAGTTGAGATTTGGAGACAATGTTTTTGCATTTATTTTTTTTTTAGCATAAATTTATATACTAATATTTATTTTAATATTTAATTCTCATCTAATTAAAAAAACACACACACATACACCCAGCTTTGTACACTACTTGCAAGAAAGAAACTGCTTTTAAGATACCCTGCAAAAAGAAGCGAAGGAGAAAATGTTGTAGCTTAGCATTAAAAAAAAAGAACTACAATTAACCAAACACATTACATACATGTGTGTGTGTGTGTATATGTGATAATAAATGCATATCTACACGCACACACACTCACACACACACGCACACACACATGTATGTGCTTCTCTAAAGATATTTAACCAATCCAAAAAATTGAAAAAACCAAACACAATAAATGTTAAACAGTTCTGTTGTTGATTGCATTTTTCAAAAGCACTAAAACTGATAACCCACAGAAAATGGGCAAGAAAACAAGAAAACAAAAACGTCCAAATTTTTTTGACCCATAAGCTATAACAAAAAACCCAAAAAGAAACAAATATTAAAAACAAAAAAAATATATATATTAAAATGCCGCTGGGCAGTGTGCTTCGATATTACGCAGTATAAATAAAAACAAAAAAATTTTAAGAAAAATAATAAAATGAAATGTTAGGACTCGGACTCTAATAATGTATTATTAAATATATATATTTATTTATATTGTAATAAAAGTGAATATAAACAAAATGCAAGCTTTCTTTTTAATTGAGGCGAAGTAAGTATATAATAAAAAATTTGAATGTGGCCGCCTACATTCGATTAATTAGCGCACACTAACACTTTGTTATCGATAGCATGAAAGTTTTAACTGCTGGTATTTATATTGATGGCGCTTGGTATTTTGCTGATTCCTCGCATGCGGACACACTGCGCGAAGTGTAGACGCAAATACATCTTCGCTGTTCGTTTTGGTGTGTTTTGGTGTCGTCGTTAAGCGCGTATCGTCGACTCTGTTCCGCACGTGTTTTCGCTTGTGTTTTATTTTCAGCAATAACAATTATCAAATTGTATTAATGCAAATAAATAATAGAAACTCAATGTGTGTATAGCACGCGACAAATATATTCATTAATCTGACGCTCCCACACAGCGTATTTTTTCGGAACGTGTTTGTTTTTGTTTATGGTTCAGAAGCAACAACAACAGCAGAAGGAGTAGGAGGCAATAGCAGTGAGAAACAGCCAGAGTAAAAGCAAAAGCAATAGAGAATTTGTGCAGATCGAATACGAAAGCGAAAAGCGAAGAAGGAAAAAAGGACGGGTGACAAGTGAATGCGAATTGTGGCTACAAATAGGGGTTGAAGACATTTTTAGCACAGGTGCGGCAGAGAGAGCGGGAGTGAGAACTGCGAGTTTTGTTTTTTTTTTTAGTTTGTTTGTTTGTGGTGTATAAAAAAAAATAAAATAAAATATAAAATCAACAACAGGCAAAAACCGCTTGCAACTTGTTTTAAGCTAGCAGGCTAACTCAGTCCCCGCCCCCTCTACGCCGTTGACCCTGCAAATCCACCAGTTTCCATCACGAGCAACACCCCGCGTGCCATGCGTGACCTCGGCACGAAAATGGCCGAGCTTAAATTCGAGGCTCCACTGGCGAAATTCGAGGAGACAGACGAATGGGGCGGCTGTGACTTTATCTCCAATCAGAATGTCCTCAATGCCAATCGGAATATAAAGGATGGCAAGGCAAAGCAGCAGCAGCAGGACAAATTACGCCTGCTCGAGGATGCTGTCCGTGATGCACATCTCAGCAAAAATGGAGGCGCTGCTGCAGTCGCTAGAGCAGATGGTTCAGGATCGGGTTCAGGTTGCAGACAATGTGGACAATTTCATCAACACATTCGGAGATCTGGTCAAAACGTTCGACGAGAAGATCACCAAGTGCTTCGGCAACTACGAGGAGAATGTCGAGGAACTTGCACCAAATTAACATCATTAATCGGTAATTTACGTGCGATTTATTGCTTTCTGTTCATTTTATTTTATTTTATTTATTTTCTAAATTATCATATCAAATTAAAATTATGGATTGCTGATTGGTCGGTAATTGATTAGTGTTAGATCATTTTTCTTTAATATTTTTTTGATATGATTCGTATATGCAAATAATGTACTGATTGAGTGTCTTATGATTGACTGTCTCATTGATTGATTGATGCTTGATAGCTTACAAGAGAAAAATCCAAATTGCTATGCATTTTTGCATATTTTGATAATGCAAAGATAAATTGTATAATCTGTTCTGTTGAAGAATGAGAGATGGCGTCTGAGCGACGCCGTTCGTAAGTGTTTTACTGTATTTTCGATTTTTTTTGTTTATTGTATTTTGCGACTTCGACATAGAAGAAGCCAAACCCAGTTGTTATTTGTGATTTTTTTGTTGGAAACAACACAACATATAAATATATATATATATATATGTTTTTTTTTTGTGTTTGAGTGTGATGTCAGTAGGCGTCGATTGCACTGACAGCTATTATTTTTTTTTTTTAGGCTTACATTTTTTGGCTAGCACATTTCATTTATTAATCAAACGAGAACAGAGCTCCGTCTTTCCAAATAAAAAAAAGTTAGTAGTAATTTTAATTCTATTTTTGGCGAAGCATGTAATTTGGAAATTTTAATAAATTTTGTTTGTTCTCTCTTTTCATCCAAACAGTTGCGGGTATAAATACAAACCAACACGGAGAAGAACTATTGGCGGATATCAGGATCAGGATACTGAATAGTAGAGACACACGCATAGCGAGGAAGAGATAGACTCTGGCCAGCGTTGGCAAGTATTTGCATAATAAAGCAAGCGAATAATGGATACGATTAATATTGGTGAGAAAGTTAAGATCGAACGCACCGATGGCAGGATCCATGATGTCGTTGTAACCAAAGTGAATCCATCCGCACCTTCGATCACTGTCGAGTGGTATGAAAGTGGCGAACAACAGAATCTCCTTCCAGGGCGGCGTGACCCCCTTCTGGATGGCCAGTTCATTGATAAACACCCGATTGCTGTGTATGTGCGAAAGCGTCCGCTGAGTCGGAAGGAGATCAATCTCCCGGAGACTGATGTAATTTCCATGCCGAGCAGGAATCTGCTCATTGTCAATAAGCCGCGTGCCAAATTCAATCTAACAAAATTCTTTGAGACTACAAAATTTCGCTTCGATTACGTATTTAACGAGACATGCGACAATGCAATGGTCTACGAGTGAGTACATCTCCAACAAATTGATATTACTTATTATTTTTAGACTGCTAAATATATTCATATATATATTTATCAGAATCGAATGTGCTTATCATACTCTTTTTAAACAAACTCCAAACATTGGCTCTGTGGCATGGGTCATTTGTAGTTCAATTTGTTAGAAATAAGGTTGAACTTAAAGCAATTTTATGTTTAAAGCATATTTTAAACTATTTATATATACATACATACATATATATATATATATGTGAAGCACTTATTTAAACTCGTTAACATGAACATATTTATGTAGATATTTTCTTGATTAGTAACAAACGCCTAGTAAAAAGTATTTGGCAATCACATTTCGTTATCGAAGTGTATGGAAACTTCGGTCTTTATTCGGTATTGTTACATTTTTCTTTTTTTGCAAACAAAAAAAAATTTATTAAATACATTGAAAATTGTGTAATAAATTATGTTTATTTAATAATATTTTTTTATTTTAATAATTACAGCCTGCTAATATGTATTGTGAACTTTAACTGCAAAATGCGTTTAATTTTTCCTTTCTAATCGAATCTGAATCCGTTTCTCAACACAGACACACCGCCAAGCCGCTGGTGAAGACCATCTTTGAGGGCGGCATGGCCACGTGCTTTGCCTATGGACAGACGGGGTCGGGCAAGACGCACACAATGTGCGGTAACTGCAAGAACGGCATCTATGCGATGGCCGCCAAGGACGTATTTGTGCTGCTCAATGAGCCTGGATATAGCTCCCTAAACCTGGTTGTCTCCGCCAGTTTCTTGGAGATTTACAATGATATGGTGAGATATATATATATATACATATATATATATTCATTCAGTACTAAATCGAATTTGTTTTTATTAGGTTCTTGATTTGCTAGCCGCCAAGAAAAAGCTGCGCGTCCGCGATGATGGCAGGCAACAGGTGCATCTCGATGGCCTCACCGAGCGCGTCGTCAATGGTGTCGAGGATGTCCTCGAGCTCATTCAGGATGGCAATGTAGCGCGTACCTCTGGCACAACATCGGCCAATTCAAATTCATCGCGATCACATGCCATATTTCAAATTGTATTGCGAACGAAGGACAGCAGCAAAATTCATGGAAAATTCTCATTTATTGATTTGGCTGGCACTGAGCGGGGTGTGGTAACATCCTCGGCGGATAGGGGGACACGCATGGAGAGTGGAAATATCAATAAATCACTGTTGGCCTTAAAGGAGTGCATTCGTGCATTGGGCAAAAAATCGGCACATTTACCATTCCGTGATACCAAATTGACGCAGGTGTTGCGTTACTCATTTATTGGCGAGAAAAGTCGGACTTGCATGATTGCGACGATCTCGCCCGCATTGAGTATCGTTGAACAAACATTAAACACGCTTCGCTATGCGGATCGTGTCAAGGAGCTGGTCGTCAAGGATGTACAGGAGATTGGACATGGCGATGGCGATGGCGATGGCGAACAGCAATAACCTGAACAGGCGACATTAAAAAAAGAGATTTACATTTTTGAAAACCTTATATATATACAGATATTTTTATTTATTAATTATGCATTTATATTTATATTTAATTATATTTATATATATATATATATTAATGTGTCAGCGTACAACAAAACTCAGTAAATTGTCTTTCATTGTTTTTTCTATTTAATAGTGTGCAAAACAAAGACATTTATTACATATACATTACATATATACATAATATTTAACATATAATTTACATAATATGAGATTCCATTAAATAATTTTTACAATTTACAACTATTTAATAACTACACACTGTATTTATTTAAAAAAAAAAACAAAATAAAAGGAAGTCGAGAAAAAGGTCACAAAAGAATGTATTTAATTTTTATTAGTTTGTTGTTTGTTGAAAATAACAACAACCCACACCAAACCAATTTACGTATTGCTATAATATTGGTTACTCATTTAACATTAAATAACCGTTTTATTTATGAGTTTTTTTTTTGTAATGAATACTATTATAACTATTGTAGCTATAATTGTTTAAGCAAACGATTTGGGCAAACAAGAATTTGATGACTAAGAAATTTATTATGAATTTTAAGTGCAGTTGAGTTGAGATTTGGAGACAATGTTTTTGCATTTCTTTTTTTTTTAGCATAAATTTATATACTAATATTTATTTTAATATTTAATTCTCATCTAATTAAAAAAACACACACACATACACCCAGCTTTGTACACTACTTGCAAGAAAGAAACTGCTTTTAAGATACCCTGCAAAAAGAAGCGAAGGAGAAAATGTTGTAGCTTAGCATTAAAAAAAAAGAACTACAATTAACCAAACACATTACATACATGTGTGTGTGTGTGTATATGTGATAATAAATGCATATCTACACGCACACACACTCACACACACACGCACACACACATGTATGTGCTTCTCTAAAGATATTTAACCAATCCAAAAAATTTAAAAAACGAAACACAATAAATGTTTAACAGTTCTGTTGTTGATTGCATTTTTCAAAAGCACTAAAACTGATAACCCACAGAAAATGGGCAAGAAAACAAGAAAACAAAAACGTCCAAATTTTTTTGACCCATAAGCTATAACAAAAAACCCAAAAAGAAACAAATATTAAAAACAAAAAAAATATATATATTAAAATGCCGCTGGGCAGTGTGCTTCGATATTACGCAGTATAAATAAAAACAAAAAAATTTTAAGAAAAATAATAAAATGAAATGTTAGGACTCGGACTCTAATAATGTATTATTAAATATATATATTTATTTATATTGTAATAAAAGTGAATATAAACAAAATGCAAGCTTTCTTTTTAATTGAGGCGAAGTAAGTATATAATAAAAAATTTGAATGTGGCCGCCTACATTCGATTAATTAGCGCACACTAACACTTTGTTATCGATAGCATGAAAGTTTTAACTGCTGGTATTTATATTAATGGCGCTTGGTATTTTGTTGATTTCTCGCATGCGGACACACTGTATAAAAAAATAAAATCAACAGGCATAAAACCGCTTGCAACTTGTTTTTAGCTAGCAGGCTAACTCAGTCCCCGCCCCCTCTAAGCCGGTGTTCCCGTAAAACCCAGAATTTCCATCACGAGCAACACCCCGCGTGCCATGCGTAACCTCGGCACGAAAATGGCCGAGCTTAAATTCGTGGCTTTACTGGCGAAATTCGAGGAGACAGACGGCTGTTACTTTATTTCCAATCAGAATGCTCTAAATGCCAATCGGAATATAAAGGATGGCAAGGCAAAGCAGCAGCAGCAGTACAAATTACGCCTGCTCAAAGGTTGCTGTCCGTGATGCACATCTTAGCGAAAATGGAGGCGCTGCTGCAGTCACTAGAGCAGATGGTTCAGGATCGGGTTCAGGTTGCAGACAATGTGGACAATTTCATCAACACATTCGGAGATCTGGTCAACACGTTCGACGAGAAGATCACCAAGTGCTTCGGCAACTACGAGGAGAATGTCGAGGAACTTGCACCAAATTAACATCATTAATCGGTAATTTACGTGCGATTTATTGCTTTCTGTTCATTTTATTTTATTTTATTTATTTTCTTCATTATCATATCAAATTAAAATTATGGATTGCTGATTGGTCGGTAATTGATTAGTGTTAGATCATTTTTCTTAAATAATAATGCCTGACTGATGCACTGATTGAGTGTCTTATGATTGACTGTCTCATTGATTGATTGATGATTGATAAATTATATAATCTGTTCTGTTGAAGAATGAGAGATGGCGTCTGAGCGAAGCCGTTCGTAAGTGTTTTACTGAATTTTCGATTTTTTTTGTTTATTGTATTTTGCGACTTCGACATAGAAGAAGCCAAACCCAGTTGTTATTTGTGATTTAGTTTGTTGGAAACAACACAACATATAAATATATATATATATATATGTTTTTGTTTTTTGTGTTTGAGTGTGATGTCAGTAGGCGTCGATTGCACTGACAGCTAGTATTTCGTTTTATTTAGGCTTACATTTTTTGGCTAGCACATTTCATTTATTTATCAAACGAGAACAGAGCTCCGTCTTTCCAAATAAAAAAAAGTTAGTAGTAATTTTAATTCTATTTTTGGCGAAGCATGTAATTTGGAAATTTTAATAAATTTTGTTTGTTCTCTCTTTTCATCCAAACAGTTGCGGGTATAAATACAAACCAACACGGAGAAGAACTATTGGCGGATATCAGGATCAGGATACTGAATAGTAGAGACACACGCATAGCGAGGAAGAGATAGACTCTGGCCAGCGTTGGCAAGTATTTGCATAATAAAGCAAGCGAATAATGGATACGATTAATATTGGTGAGAAAGTTAAGATCGAACGCACCGATGGCAGGATCCATGATGTCGTTGTAACCAAAGTGAATCCATCCGCACCTTCGATCACTGTCGAGTGGTATGAAAGTGGCGAACAACAGAATCTCCTTCCAGGGCGGCGTGACCCCCTTCTGGATGGCCAGTTCATTGATAAACACCCGATTGCTGTGTATGTGCGAAAGCGTCCGCTGAGTCGGCAGGAGATCAATCTCCGGGAGACTGATGTAATTTCCATGCCGAGCAGGAATCTGCTCATTGTCAATAAGCTGCGTGCCAAATTCAATCTAACAAAATTCTTTGAGACTACAAAATTTCGCTTCGATTACGTATTTAACGAGACATGCGACAATGCAATGGTCTACGAGTGAGTACATCTCCAACAAATTGATATTACTTATTATTTTTAGACTGCTAAATATATTCATATATATATTTATCAGAATCGAATGTGCTTATCATACTCTTTTTAAACAAACTCCAAACATTGGCTCTGTGGCATGGGTCATTTGTAGTTCAATTTGTTAGAAATAAGGTTGAACTTAAAGCAATTTTATGTTTAAAGCATATTTTAAACTATTTATATATATATATATATATATATATATATATATATCTGAAGCACTTATTTAAACTCGTTAACATGAACATATTTATGTAGATATTTTCTTGATTAGTAACAAACGCCTAGTAAAAAGTATTTGGCAATCACATTTCGTTATCGAAGTGTATGGAAACTTCGGTCTTTATTCGGTATTGTTACATTTTTCTTTTTTTGCAAACAAAAAAAAATTTATTAAATACATTGAAAATTGTGTAATAAATTATGTTTATTTAATAATATTTTTTTATTTTAATAATTACAGCCTGCTAATATGTATTGTGAACTTTAACTGCAAAATGCGTTTAATTTTTCCTTTCTAATCGAATCTGAATCCGTTTCTCAACACAGACACACCGCCAAGCCGCTGGTGAAGACCATCTTTGAGGGCGGCATGGCCACGTGCTTTGCCTATGGACAGACGGGGTCGGGCAAGACGCACACAATGTGCGGTAACTGCAAGAACGGCATCTATGCGATGGCCGCCAAGGACGTATTTGTGCTGCTCAATGAGCCTGGATATAGCTCCCTAAACCTGGTTGTCTCCGCCAGTTTCTTGGAGATTTACAATGATATGGTGAGATATATATATATATACATATATATATATTCATTCAGTACTAAATCGAATTTGTTTTTATTAGGTTCTTGATTTGCTAGCCTCCAAGAAAAAGCTGCGCGTCCGCGATGATGGCAGGCAACAGGTGCATCTCGATGGCCTCACCGAGCGCGTCGTCAATGGTGTCGAGGATGTCCTCGAGCTCATTCAGGATGGCAATGTAGCGCGTACCTCTGGCACAACATCGGCCAATTCAAATTCATCGCGATCACATGCCATATTTCAAATTGTATTGCGAACGAAGGACAGCAGCAAAATTCATGGAAAATTCTCATTTATTGATTTGGCTGGCACTGAGCGGGGTGTGGTAACATCCTCGGCGGATAGGGGGACACGCATGGAGAGTGGAAATATCAATAAATCACTGTTGGCCTTAAAGGAGTGCATTCGTGCATTGGGCAAAAAATCGGCACATTTACCATTCCGTGATACCAAATTGACGCAGGTGTTGCGTTACTCATTTATTGGCGAGAAAAGTCGGACTTGCATGATTGCGACGATCTCGCCCGCATTGAGTATCGTTGAACAAACATTAAACACGCTTCGCTATGCGGATCGTGTCAAGGAGCTGGTCGTCAAGGATGTACAGGAGATTGGACATGGCGATGGCGATGGCGATGGCGAACAGCAATAACCTGAACAGGCGACATTAAAAAAAGAGATTTACATTTTTGAAAACCTTATATATATACAGATATTTTTATTTATTAATTATGCATTTATATTTATATTTAATTATATTTATATATATATATATATTAATGTGTCAGCGTACAACAAAACTCAGTAAATTGTCTTTCATTGTTTTTTCTATTTAATAGTGTGCAAAACAAAGACATTTATTACATATACATTACATATATACATAATATTTAACATATAATTTACATAATATGAGATTCCATTAAATAATTTTTACAATTTACAACTATTTAATAACTACACACTGTATTTATTTAAAAAAAAAAACAAAATAAAAGGAAGTCGAGAAAAAGGTCACAAAAGAATGTATTTAATTTTTATTAGTTTGTTGTTTGTTGAAAATAACAACAACCCACACCAAACCAATTTACGTATTGCTATAATATTGGTTACTCATTTAACATTAAATAACCGTTTTATTTATGAGTTTTTTTTTTGTAATGAATACTATTATAACTATTGTAGCTATAATTGTTTAAGCAAACGATTTGGGCAAACAAGAATTTGATGACTAAGAAATTTATTATGAATTTTAAGTGCAGTTGAGTTGAGATTTGGAGACAATGTTTTTGCATTTCTTTTTTTTTAGCATAAATTTATATACTAATATTTATTTTAATATTTAATTCTCATCTAATTAAAAAAGACAAAAAAGACACACACACATACACCCAGCTTCGTACACTACTTGCAAGAAAGAAACTGCTTTTAAGATACCCTGCAAAAAGAAGCGAAGGAGAAAATGTTGTAGCTTAGCATTAAAAAAAAAGAACTACAATTAACCAAACACATTACATACATGTGTGTGTGTGTGTATATGTGATAATAAATGCATATCTACACGCACACACACTCACACACACACGCACACACACATGTATGTGCTTCTCTAAAGATATTTAACCAATCCAAAAAATTGAAAAAACCAAACACAATAAATGTTAAACAGTTCTGTTGTTGATTGCATTTTTCAAAAGCACTAAAACTGATAACCCACAGAAAATGGGCAAGAAAACAAGAAAACAAAAACGTCCAAATTTTTTTGACCCATAAGCTATAACAAAAAACCCAAAAAGAAACAAATATTAAAAACAAAAAAAATATATATATTAAAATGCCGCTGGGCAGTGTGCTTCGATATTACGCAGTATAAATAAAAACAAAAAAATTTTAAGAAAAATAATAAAATGAAATGTTAGGACTCGGACTCTAATAATGTATTATTAAATATATATATTTATTTATATTGTAATAAAAGTGAATATAAACAAAATGCAAGCTTTCTTTTTAATTGAGGCGAAGTAAGTATATAATAAAAAATTTGAATGTGGCCGCCTACATTCGATTAATTAGCGCACACTAACACTTTGTTATCGATAGCATGAAAGTTTTAACTGCTGGTATTTATATTGATGGCGCTTGGTATTTTGCTGATTCCTCGCATGCGGACACACTGCGCGAAGTGTAGACGCAAATACATCTTCGCTGTTCGTTTTGGTGTGTTTTGGTGTCGTCGTTAAGCGCGTATCGTCGACTCTGTTCCGCACGTGTTTTCGCTTGTGTTTTATTTTCAGCAATAACAATTATCAAATTGTATTAATGCAAATAAATAATAGAAACTCAATGTGTGTATAGCACGCGACAAATATATTCATTAATCTGACGCTCCCACACAGCGTATTTTTTCGGAACGTGTTTGTTTTTGTTTATGGTTCAGAAGCAACAACAACAGCAGAAGGAGTAGGAGGCAATAGCAGTGAGAAACAGCCAGAGTAAAAGCAAAAGCAATAGAGAATTTGTGCAGATCGAATACGAAAGCGAAAAGCGAAGAAGGAAAAAAGGACGGGTGACAAGTGAATGCGAATTGTGGCTACAAATAGGGGTTGAAGACATTTTTAGCACAGGTGCGGCAGAGAGAGCGGGAGTGAGAACTGCGAGTTTTGTTTTTTTTTTTAGTTTGTTTGTTTGTGGTGTATAAAAAAAAATAAAATAAAATATAAAATCAACAACAGGCAAAAACCGCTTGCAACTTGTTTTAAGCTAGCAGGCTAACTCAGTCCCCGCCCCCTCTACGCCGTTGACCCTGCAAATCCACCAGTTTCCATCACGAGCAACACCCCGCGTGCCATGCGTGACCTCGGCACGAAAATGGCCGAGCTTAAATTCGAGGCTCCACTGGCGAAATTCGAGGAGACAGACGAATGGGGCGGCTGTGACTTTATCTCCAATCAGAATGTCCTCAATGCCAATCGAAATCTAAAGGATGGCAATGCAAAGCAGCAGCAGCAGGACAAATTACGCCTGCTCGAGGATGCTGTCCGTGATGCACATCTCAGCAAAAATGGAGGCGCTGCTGCAGTCGCTGGAGCAGATGGTTCAGGATCGGGTTCAGGTGGAAATATTAGTCCCAATTGCAATACGCACAATTTGAGCGAAGTTTTAGGAGATGTATCGTCGAGCTTGGGGCTCGGTCTCAGCTTGAGCAGCGATAGGCGAGCTGCAGACAATGTGGACAATTTCACCGAGACATTCGGAGGCAGTCTGGAAGATCTGGTCAACACGTTCGACGAGAAGATCACCAAGTGCTTCGGCAATTACGAGGAGAATGTCGAGGAACTTGCACCCGTTCAGGTGCGCAGCCAGGAAGAGATCATGAACGAATGCCAGTGAGTGTAAATTAACACCATTAATCGGTGATTGATGTGCGATTTATTGTTTTCTGTTCATTTTATTTTATTTTATTTATTTTCTTCATTATCATATCAAATTAAAATTATGGATTGCTGATTGGTCGGTAATTGATTAGTGTTAGATCATTTTTCTTAAATATTTTTTTGATATGATTCGTATATGCAAATAATGCCTGATGATGCACTGATTGAGTGTCTTATGATTGACTGTCTCATTGATTGATTGATGCTTGATAGCTTACAAGAGAAAAATCCAAATTGCTATGCATTTGATTTTGAAATATATCTGCAAAGATAAATTATATAATCTGTTTTGTTGAAGAATGTTTGGTGATTAAGAGCCAAACAATTTATACATTGATGTGATTCATGTATGTAAGCAAAGACTGACTAATGATTGAGTGACCTATTAATTGAAACCATGAAATAAACGAATTTTATACTAAAATATATTTGCATATGAAAAATTAAATAATTTGTGCTAACTGATTGATTGGAAATTTTTAAAATTTCTGATATAAGAATCTTAATTCGAAGCTAGCATGTAAATAAAGCTCGCATTAACCATAGTTTTTCTTTGATAAGGTTCGAAACGGTTCAGCTGTGGTTTACCGGTTAATCAAAAAATTGCTCACCTAATAATAAGCACATAGAATAATAGGCAGACAGACAGGGAGAGAGAGAGAGAGAGAGAGTAAGACAGAGAGAGAGAGAGATAGAGAGAGAAATTTGTACGTGGCAAAGATATAAGAATGCAATGCGCCATCCATTTTTATACAATTATGTTGAGCGCATGCGTTAACCTCCAACTTGCTGGCAACCCTGGCGCCATATAATGACGTAATCCTTATACAGCTCAAACGGTGGGGTGGGAGAAGGTTGTGGGGTGTTGCGTAGCATTCAACATTGTTGGATCGATAAAAGGCGATTGTCGTCAGACTCTTGAGACAATTTTGCTATCTAACCTTTTTGTTTCATTGCTGCATCCAAGCAAAAATAAAAACAACCCTTGACCAGCGTCTAGCGGAAGTGCAACCCACTTTCCCCCCGTTAAGGCCCCTTGTAGAGGGGAAAAAATAAAACACAATCAATGTTAAACTGTAACCCACTTGTTTACAATGCGTTGGGGTTGGTGGTGGCTGAGGGATTGGGTGGTTGGAGGAAGTGACAATCAGCGTTGAGTGGCGTTTGTCAAAGCAAACCAATTCAAAAAAAAAAAATAAATAAATAAAACACTGCAATTGGCTACGATTTTCGGTGCGTAATTCATAAATCATAACGCATAACAAAAAGCAACCGAACAACAACAACAGTAATAATAGGAGCTACAACAAAAACAATATTTATAAAGTGCAATTGCCTGGCTCAAGCAAAGCGCATTACTTAATGAAAGAGTCCAAGAGCGAGCGAGAGAGACAGAGAGATAGAGAGCGTGTGCAGTTTGAGTGAGAGAGGCGGCTAATTGAGTTGGATTTTAGGCACGCATTGAAAATGCGTATAGCGGTTTTGTGAAAATGTTTGCAACAAGCAGAAGCAAGCAATTGCGATCCCAAAAAGTATATATATTATAGATCAGGATTAACAGTCGAGTCGATTTAGCCATGTCCGTTTGTCCGCAATAAATGCCAGTATTATTAAATCAACAGTAAATAAAAATATGAGCTAACTTCGTTTTTTTATTTTATTGTTTTATTATTCTTTCTTTTTAGAGATGTAGCTGGGTGCCGGTATATCTTAGTCAAGCTATATGTTTTTTGTGTTTATTGGTTTTGGGCTCGCAATTTGCAACGTTTTATTATCATTTTTATTTGTATTTGCTATTTTATCTTTAGCTGACATCAGCTAATAAATTTGTTAATCGCGTGCTCTATTCGTAAAAAAAAAATTTGAAAAGCACATAATATTTACATTCGTGTATGATTCGTGAATGATGAATGAGGGCGAGTCTGAATATGGAATGTGATCATGATGATGATGATGATGATGATACACTGACACGCCAAGTTGGATTCAAATATGCCTATATATATATATATATTTTATTGCTTGCAATTAGGCATATTCATCATGTGCATTTGATCTCTCGTATTTTATTCATTCGCTCTGCACTCACTTCTCATTCTCATTCCATTTTTGCTTTTCGCATAATGCTTATTTAATGAAAAATAAAATACAAATGCTCTCTCCTTCACTCTCGTTGTGGTAATCTTTTCACTTCAGTTTAACATTTATTGGGAGGGAACGCATCATTAACAAGCCCTTTATATACCTCTGCTAGAGATCCAATGCTGTTTCTAGCTCACTCAGACCTTTACGTACTGACATCACTGCCGTTGTTTTTGCTGCTTTATCTGGCATCATCTAACTGTGATTGTCGACGCTGCGTTTTTCTCTCTCTTTTGTTCTGGTTTGGGTCGTTAGTCAATATTTATGTTATGCATTATCTGTGAGTCTCGTCTTCTTCGTCTTATTTTTAACGAAGGTCGAGAACTGTGTGTAGTTGTGTAAGTGAGCCTGTGTGCAGCATCCATTTGACGAAGGTCTGCAGTAGAAAACTTTCTGCTTCTTCTGCGAACTCCTTTACTGGTAGATTTTTTCTTCATTTTCTTATACTTTGCTTTTCTCTGATGTTATTGTTGTTGTTGAATCAGTTCTCTGTTTATGGCATGTTCTGCAAGAACAGGTTTAATCAAATGTAACATTTTGCGGAATTTTTACACTGAGCAAATGGAAATGTCAAATTTCAGTTATTATTAATTTTATGGATGACATCATAAGCGGAAATAACTTACGTATTGTAAATGTCAATTGCTTATTATTATTATCGACCAACTTTGAAATTAAGTTGAGCTCAGCATATTATATATATTTAATGTATATATATTTAAGCATGTGAGGCCAAAACTTTATGTCAGCTCATAATTGCTGACAGTTGTTGTTTTTGTTGAGGCATGTGACGGTGACATAAAAACAGCCGCATTTGTGTGCCACTTCAAAAAAAATAAGGTGCTGACCAAATGTGCCAATGCAGCCCGTTTGGCTTACAGTTGTGGGCCCGCTTTCCGGTTTACTGCCAGCCACTTGGCCAATCGAAGCATTTTTCATTTGACCAAAGCGTGGGACACGCGTCGCGTCGCGTCGATACACTTGAAGAAAAAAAGACAGAAGTAAAAAATGTATCAAGTATGCATGCAGTCAAAGAAAGAAACCAATTCGAACTGCTTAAAGTTTTTTTTCGCCATAAATTAAAATAAAATATTATAATTATTATAAAAAATAAATTAATAAATTTGTATTGAAAAATAACCCAAACAATTTTTCTGATTATATTTGGAAAGTAAATTATTTTCTCTACTAGTTTTCCTGCTTCGCTTTTCGTTTTGTCTCAGTGTAGCAATAATTTACACTCTTGACCAGGCGTTGACATAACCGATTTGAGTTGAGTTTGTCGCAACTTTTATTTTCTTCGATTGCATTTCTTTTCCTTTCTTTTTTTTTTTATATATTTTTCCATTTCTTTTGTCATGCAATTTGCTGATGCAATTTCTGTAGCAGCCTTGGCGCAGACTGAGTCTGGAAGTGAACATTGGAATTGGGAGTGCGACTGGAATCGCTGCTGAAACTAAAGCCGCAGTTGTCCCAGCAGCTGGTGACCTACTTTTCCAACCAGGTTCAATGTCCTGTCGCCAAATCCTGACTGAGAAAATGATAAAAAAAAAAAATACAAACCAAAATTGCTGTTTCTTTTTTTTTTTTTTTGTAAGCCAGCTGCTGCCTGTCAAACTAAACAAGAAACATTTTTAAATTTGATTTGACTGCTTCTATTTAGGAAAATCTTACTTCGCACTCAATTTATGTTGAAAGTTTCAAATTCTTTTATTTTTTTTTTTATACAAGTTAAGGACCTAAATTTTCTGTTTTTCACCCTTTAGAAATCTCGAATTACGTGCGGACTTAATCAATTATTAAAGGTGGTTGCTTTTAAACTGCATATAATCGATTGGGTACAATTATATATATATATATAAAAGGGGTTTGAGCTGGAGTGTGTGGGGTTAAAGGTTGAGAAGGCCAGTTGATGTGTATCCTTGAAAAGAGTGCAACAAAAAGCTGACGAACGCCACATATCCTGACTTAAACAATAATCAAACTGTATAAATATAGACGGGGGTAGTTTCGCAACAGCTAATGCCGCCCATGCACCCCAATTTGAGGGTCGTATGAGTCATGCACAGAAGGCACAACATGGCGAATGCGTGTTACGAAACACACACTGGAACGAACTGACAGGCCTCAGCTGTGTTGTCAGTAAACCTCTCCCCTCCCACTTGCCCCTCATAGCTTAGAGTTGTCATTGTTGTTATTAT
The DNA here is from genome assembly GCA_035042125.1 of Drosophila longiperda. Classification (NCBI taxonomy): domain Eukaryota; kingdom Metazoa; phylum Arthropoda; class Insecta; order Diptera; family Drosophilidae; genus Drosophila; species Drosophila longiperda. The sequence goes on from JAWNLV010000105.1 coordinate 26,103, forward strand.
TGAGGGTTGCCTGAAAGTCATTTCCTGCCCACATACAGAATTGGAAAAGGACATTAACCTCCTTGACACTGTGGCTAGTCACAGCTAATTTTCCCCCTGTTTTTGCATGCACCACAACAATGATCCCAAATAAACAGTTGTGCAACATATAGCAACAAAATGCCGACGAGAATAACTTGAAATCGGTAAAAAGTCACAGTAGTTGTCAACGCCATTTTATCTATTGTGATTTGTTCAATTCAAATTGCTAAACTGAAAAACCATTAAAAAATTAACGGAATTCATAAAATAAAAATGTATTTATTAATTATTTATCCAAGCTAAATTTTCGTTAACTCGAAACAAACTCGAAAAAAAAAAATCTGTAAATTTATTAGAGAATAATATTTTTGGATAATGTGAAATTATTACTCACATTCGTAAGCTTAAATAAAACAAATAAATTAAATAAATAATACGAATATAAAATGACTAATCATGCCCCAAAAAATAAAAATAACACAAAATTAAATTTTTGGGCTTATGTAGAAATTGAAAAGGTTTTCGATTTGCAAATGAAATAAAGTCAACTGAAATAGAATTGGCCCAAAAGCATATACAATTTTAGGTCTGTCATTGCAATTGGCCATTAACAATTGGCAACTGGTAATTCAATCTTCTGTTGGCCATGAACAGGGATATAAACTTCTCACAGAAGCGTATCTAAACGGACCACATTTGCCGCTGTCCAGTTGGACGAATTTCATCTCTTTACTGCAAATGGACACGTCTTATTCATATTAGTGTCGGTGGTGGTAATAATATATATGAGATATTTATTATTATCGCAAAAGGCATTAACAACATTTATTTGGTTTTAAGAATTTCAATAAAATTAAATTCATTTCATCGTGTTTTCATTGATACTATTCGGGATTGGGCCTGTCATCATGTGTGACGTCTGGGCCTCAGTCTTGAACGTCTCGAATCAAACTCATATAAGAGATCAAAGCAAAATAGATTTATTAATGGCTCCCAAGTGTTATCTTCGTCGGAATAACCCTTCCACTTTAGCAAGTATTCTAACTTGCCGCGTCGATAACGACAGTCAACGATTTTTTCTACTTCATAAACGTCGTCATCTAAAATCGGTATGTCTTTGTTTTTCTTTTCCATATTTCTGTAGAAAGTTATATTAAAATATGGTTCAACAACTTTATGAAGTTAATTTTAAATTTAGTTTTGGTTTTTCTTACTTTTAATTTTTTGTTTATGGGTTCAGATCAGATAAGAAAAACTTTAATAATTAGATTCGAATCCTTGGCTTGATCCTGGGAAGAAAAGAAGCAGCATCAAATTACATGCTAAACGATTGTCAGCATTTTTGTCCCCATTTTGTGTATGTGCATTTTTGTCATTTGTGTATATATGTATGTGTGTGTGTGTGTGTGTGTGTGTGTGTGGTGCCAACGCGAAGTGTGAACAACTAAATTTAGAATATATGCTTTAAAGTGTTTGCTTGTTGCTTTTACGTGTCGAGTTTGGGATTTGGTTTTCAGCTCTCCCACTTACCTTCCCATTGAACATTTTCCAGCATAACAATGCATATATATATATATATATATATATATAGATATCATAAGTTTTATAAGTTTTTAGTTATTTATAATTCACATTTACTCAGTCATATTTTGGGGTCGCTGCGCCAACTTTCACACACTAAATGAAAACCATCGAAACTCCCCTCGACGCAATGCTGTACGCCAATGTGGCAGGGCATTATGGTTATGTCATCCAGTTTGGTATTTTTTAATTATGTGGCCAATTATGACAGCTTGTCAAGTATTGTTTTAAATGGTTTTAAATTGTCTTAGATTGCCATAAACAAAAATAGATTCATATTCATTGCATAGTTAAAATATTTAGATAAAAGAGGAATTGGATAGGAATGCTTTAAACAGGGTATCAAACTAGTTATAATCTCTAGCTCAATATAATTTGGAAAAAAAAATGGAACAGTTGCAGGACCAATATTATTAGTTACCATAATTGAACCGAATACCGAACAAAAATGCAATCACTATTTTATTTATACTCTTTTTTTTTCGAATCTCGTCGGACTAAAAAAAAAACCTTATGAATTTATATAAGATAGATGCCAACTAAGTAATATAAAATTATTGCATTTATTGTTAATTAATAACCACTAAATAGGGCCTACAAAATTCGGCATTGCGCCAAATACTCCCTTTCGCAACATCTCTGGTTCCCTTTCGGAATGTTTACGCCGCGCTTGAGTGAAGAAATTTGTACGTGTGAACGAACCCCGCAGCGAACAGGCAACAAAAAAGCTAATCCCCGCACCCAGAGCCAGACTCGCAGAGAAAGAGAAATAGAGCGAGAGAGAGAGAGAGAGAGAGAGAGAGAGAGAGAGAGAGAGAGAGAGAGAGAGAAAGAGAGAGAAAGGGAGAGATATCCAACACACAGATCCACAATAATTGTTGGGCAAGATGAAGCCGCAAATATATTTAAAACATTGCATAAAATATTTTAATTTATGAACGGCAGCTTATCAAAAAAATTAAAGTTATAATTTTTAATGATCATTATTTTTGTTTACGCTGCTTTCTATCCAATATATTTTATCTCTCTCTCTGTCTTTCTCTTTCTCTAACTATATACTTACATATAAATGTGTACTTTATACTTTATATATAAATTATATTTTGTAGATTAACTTAGGTTTCAGCTTTTGTTTTTGTTTCCGTTAAATCTTTACTTTTGCTGCAAGTGAAACGTTAACGAACAAACAAATTAAATGCTTTTTTTTTTGTGTTTTTGCGGTGCATTGTTTGCCAACATGAATCTTTGTTCAACAAAAAAAAAAGAGAGTAAAGCGGCTGTAGTCGTGACTAGCTCGACTGGGAGATACCCCCGAATCCATCAAACAAATGATCGGCCGTTCCTAAAATAATTTGTACGATTAGAAAGATATATTGTAGAAAATTTGGGTTTTATTGTTAACGGAAATCGATTTATATCGATATGCATGAAACGAAAAAATGTATCGAGAAAATGTAATGAATAATATGGTCTCTGAGATCGACGTGTTCATGATGGACATGACGCTGATCAAGAATATATATATATATTTATATACATATATTTATTATGGTGCCATGACTGTAACATTAACTGGCAATACTTGATCATTCCTTTTTGTATACCTTGAATTCAGAGCATAAAAAAGGTATCCAGTTTCTTTTGCAAGTACATTTTGAGTTTGTATCTTTGTTTCTGTATCTGTTTCTGTTGTGGCAGCGTATTAGAAAGTTGTGCATTGTATTCATTGTGAGGGGCAGGAAGAAAGTAAAACTCAAATAAAAAAAATAAATTAAATGTAAGCAGAAACCAAAAAAAAAAAACAAAAAGCACTAATAAAAAATATAAAAAAGAGTCAACTGAATGTTGAAATGTTTGCGTTGGTGTCTGAATATTCATGATCATCATATTTATCATCATGACGAACTGCCTAATGATAATGGTGATGTGGCACTGCTGACTGATTCACCAGTTGTACACTAATTGATTGCGTTATCTAAGTACTGCAATTAAAATTCATTAAAATATTTACGCGTTAATTTTTGTATTGGGGAAATGTGTAAGGTTTATTCAGCTATTTTTTTAAAAATGGATAAAAGAGTAGAATGCTTTTTTGCACATGTATGTTTGTCAGGCAAAAAACATTTCCGATTCCTGATCGGTATCAACTGCCGAGTCGATATAGCCATGTCCATCTGTCTGTCTGAGCATGCGGATCTCAGAGACAAAGGAGCACTTGAGCACTTGAAACTTGGAATTTGGTTCTCACATATCCGATTCAGATATCGATATATTTCGTTTGTCGAATGCAACAATTTTAATTGCAGAATCTTTGAATTAATAAAGATATGCATATTATAAATTAACTACCCAAATTTTATCAAGATCGGATAAGACATACACAAGTTATAGCCAAAAATTCAGGTTCAGGGTATATTGTAGTTGATCTCACGCTACTACAGCATTCTTACTTGTTTTTCTTTTTAGTTTCGAGGCATGAGCTCATTTTGTGGGCGTTGCTCGCTAAAAACTCAAATTGAAATTGAGCTGCTAATTGTCGCTTACTTATAAAAGACACACACACACACACAAACTTATAGAAATATAGACAGACAGACAGACAGACAGATAAACAGATGGAAAAATGGACAAACAGAGAGAGAGAAGCTGTCGTCATGTCGGTCAGGGCTAGACCCCCAAATCAAATAAGCCAGATAATGCAGCCAGCAGCATGTGGAAAGAGGGTTCAGGGTTCATTTAATTGCCACTTGTTGTTTTTGTTGTTGTTGCGTTGATTTGAACGATGGTGATAAGTGCCCCATTGCCATATAGCCAAAGCCATAGCCATAAAGATAGCGATGACTGATGCCCGATGCGCCAAGAATGTTTTAATTGTGGCGTTGATGGAAATTTCGATTTGAAAAGTGTGCCAAATAAATGGAGAGAGCAACAGAGAAAGAGAGAGAAGAGAGAGAGAGAGAGAGAGAGAGAGAGAGAGAGAGAGAAAGAAAGAGAAGTGATGAAAACTTTGGTATTCTCTGCAAATTTGTATTTCAATTGAATGTGTCTGTTGACATCAAGTTATCAATAATATCAATTGAAAATAACGTATCTGCTGTATAAAACCGGAACAATTAACCGATTGAAATTAAAGCGCAACTATCGGAATGCGGATATATCTAGCCTATCCGATAGTATAAATGCTATAAACGGGACGAAGGTAACTTCAAAACTAGTTAAAGAGGTACGATCCAAGCTTGACCAACTCGGGGCTCACAACAGACTCACCCTAAGATGGGTCGCCGGGCACAGGGAAATAGCAGGGAACGAAGCAGCGAATGAGCAAGCGAGAATGGGTGCAGAGGGGCCCCTTATAGGGCCAGGACATTGTAGACTAACGATCGTCGAAAAGTTAAGTTTTATGTGAACCACTTTTTATTTAACTAATAATGCTAGCCAAACTCACCAGTTATGAAAAGGTTTGTGAAATTCCTCTCTTCGTTGCGCCTTATAAAATTAATTTTTCTTTAAATTAATTTCGAGATTAATTTTGAAATTTTTTCCGTACTGTTCAAGTCACTACGTTGAAAACACTAAACTAAAATGAAACAGTAAGTTTTGAATGGATTGCCTACTGTGAGTTTTTAAATTTATATATTTTAAAATTTCCAGAATGTTCCAGTATGGATAAATCCATTTTCTGCTTCCGATTACCGTTGTGAATTATCATAATTTTTTAATATATCCATATTTAGGATTATTTTGAAAATGACTAATTCATGGTTTTGGGAAATCTTTTGTACAATTTTTAATATCTTCGGTGCGAAGCGGAAATGTTCGCTCAAAATAATCTAGTAAAAAGGGGCTGTATAATATTATAAAAAGTTCATATCACACATATAAAAATGTTGACACGAATTCTGAATGCATTACACACACATTGAGAATAATAAATAACATGTTGACTGGATTAAATGAAGGACAACACTCTAAAAATCATTAAAACAAAAAAAAAAAAGCTGAAAACTGGCTAAAAACTCATAACTAAAGTTGGTTTGTTCAAGTGCATGCAGAATGCTGAACAACGCTCCAAATGCTTTGCCCACACAACGCAAATTGTCAGCATATATAAATATATATATCTATATATAAATATATATATCTATATATATCTATATATATATATATATATATATATCTTTATATACATATACAGTATAGACTACTCAGCAGATTGTAAAGACCTACATAGAAATGATATTGGCGGCCTCGACACATGCCACAAAATAACCCCATTTCCCCAATTGCCATGCACCATTTACGTATAGTCATATACAGTAGATATGTATGTACATGTGTGTGTGTAGGTGTGCGTAAGTGTGTGTAGGTGTTTGGGTGTGCTTGTCCACACATTCATTCATCTACCTGACGCATTTCCCTCGAGTGTCGCAAACGCTTTGTGCGCTTCGTTTATTTCGCACATTTTTCATCTTTGGCCTTTGCTTCTTGCTGTTGATTTGTATATACCCTGCACTTCTTCATTACATTGAGCATATTGTTACATACTTAATTAGCTAACAGCGCAAGTCAATGTCGCAAGAAATGAAATTTTTATCACTGTTGTTCAACTAATATTCGATTTGAGTTTGCTTATACCCTGCTTTCAAGCAATTATGAAATTGTTAATTGTTGCAGGGTATTTCATAAACGGAATAGCCTCTCGTGTGGCTGTTTTCGTTGTTCTCTTTTACTTTGCTATTTTATATAACTGTAGCTGAGGCGATTAACTGGCAGTTGCCAATAGAAAGTGTAATATTTTCGTTCACAAAAATATATATTCATTTTGCTAAAGTAGCTGATGACCCAATCTGATATCCATAATATATATATGTATATATATAGCTGATTAAAATAGCAACAACGACCGATTTATGTCGATCACTTTCAGTAAGGGTATGCTATGTTTTAGCCTAGAATAAATCGTTTGTTTCTATTTTTTTTTTTCATATTATGATTATTATTATTTTTACTGCTGGCAGAAATTTATTTTCGTGATTTGTATTTACACATGGCAAATGGCGATAAATCCGACCGAAATACAAATTGAAATTACAACCGAAACAAGACATAATTCATTTCCAGCGAAAAGAAACAGCGTCATGCAGAACAACAACAAAAACAATTAATACAAAAAATTAAATGAAACACAAGCAAATGCCAGAAATTCCATACACGAACGTCATTAAAAATGCCTGCATTGAACGGGAATTCAAATGTGGACCTATTAGTTTTACCAGATGGATGCAAGTGTTGTACAACAAAAAAAAAAGGGAAGGAAGGGAACACAAACTACTCTTTTAAAGGGTAACACTTGGGAGAATTGAGCAAGTCAGCAAGTTGTGATCGGTACTCGTTGCGTGTTAGCCGCTGCAACAACTTGGCTAAGTGTTTAAGCTCAACTCTTAACAAATACTGGCTTAAAGCTATTGCAATTACTCATTAGGGTTGAAAGAGTTAGTAGTGTTTACAAACTCATTAAAAGGCTGCCCGTTAAGAGTATATTTCCGAAAAACTTCTCATTCTGAGCAACTTGATAAACAGCTTTTCTTCAGTTTTTCAACTTTAGTCTTTTCAAGCGGATTTACTTGCAATAAATAAAGCACGAAACTGCCTAAATAGACTCAAAGGCAGTCCAGGCAATGCCTATGTATATATATATATATGTATTAATAGCCGGTAAGCCACTTTTTACCTAGCATATTGTAATACTAACCGATTGTAATTCAGATATAAATTTCGTTTTATATAAACTACTTTTTTGTTTAACTAATTAAGCTAGCCAAACTTACCTGTTATGAAAAGTTTTATCAAATTTCTTTTTTTCTTTATGGATAATTCTTGCTGCGCCGACGAAAATGTGTTTTTTCTTTAGATTATTTTCAAGATTTATTCGAAATTTGTTCCGTACTGTTCAAGTAACTGCGTTGAAAACACTAAACTGACTTAGTTAGTTAGTTTTAAATGCATTGCCTACTGTGAGTGTTGAAATTAATATACTTTGAAATTTTCAGAATGTTCCAGTATGGAGAAATTCATTTCTGTGTCCGTTTAGCGTTATGAAAGAAGTATTTCGAAAGTGATTAAGTGAGGTTTTAAGCTTATCAGTAATAGCGGAAATGAGACCACCCAGAATTACGAAACTGGTCAAATTTTTTAATATTGATAGGTGTTTTTATGGCTTTTCTTTTAACCGAGCTGGAACCTTAAACCTTACCTACCCATGATAAGTAGTTAATCGTTACGCATTTGGGTTACTTTTTACTATTTTGAACTACTCAAAAAGTCTGTTTTTTCTTTTTTTTTTTCCTTTTTTCAAAAGTTATACGTCGCAACAAAATTGCATCGACTTCTTCTGAGTAATTCTCGTTATATTCACTCGTTAAGAGTTATTCGTCACAATTATTTGCGACGAGTGCCCGGTTACTACTACTCTCATTTCATTTCGTAAATTTCTTATGATAATTTTATAGGTAAGAGTTGCTCGTTACAACTACTCGTTAAGAGTTACTCGTTACAAATATTTGCTAAGAGTTACTAGTTACAAATACTTGCTAGAAAATCACCACTCTTGACAAACAACTTGCTGAGAGCTTAAAAACAATTTAGTGGATTATTTATTTATTTGAAAGAACTCTATCTGATATTCTCGTTGTTAGACTTAAGCTACAATTTAATTAATATTTAGAGCGCAGCAATCTAATGCAAAAGTGTAAATTCCTTATAATTATCAACACAAAAACAAAAAGATGAGCAACAATAATAACAACAACAACAGCAACAGCAACAACAACAGCCACAATATCATTATCAGTTGAGATTGTGCTGTAAAATTGCTCAAGTGTAAAATGCACATCAACAAGAACAACAACAACAACAACAACAATAGCAACAATAAATCGACACCCGTCAATTACTACTCAAATGTAGAGCGTGAATAATTATTAAAAGACAAAACAACAAAGAACAATTAACAGCGACAAAAGATCCACAAAATACATACAGACCTAACTAACAACAGCAACAACCACAACACAAAACAAAAAACTGACAATTAAATGATTGGCATTGATCGTGAAATTTGATAGCAATTGTTTGCCACATAGCAACAAATTAGCATATTCTCAGACAAACTGTCTGACAGACTGACTGACAGACTGACACACAATGCGAAACTCTGCTGGGAACTGGGGAAACTCAGGGGGAAATCATGATGAAAACATCGGGGAAACTGGGCAACTCTGGGCAACATGCCAATTTAATTGCAATTTGAGACACTCGTCGACGCCATTTCCCCGCATACCCTGTAAACAATTCGAAATGACATCGAAAGAGCTGCGAATTTGTAATAAGCACAAAGCAAAATTTCATTTAAAATAAGCAATAAATAATAATATTATATATAATTTGAGTTGATACATTTTTGATTTAAGAAATAAGAAGTGAATAAGAAGAAATAGAATCATATTTAAACAGCGTGTGAAACCTCTATTGAAATTCAACATTTGTTATAAGAACCTAAACACAAACTGTATAAACAAAATATATATATATATTTACACATAACACCGATATCAGAATCTTAGCCAAAAAAAGAGGGCTTTTTTTTCCCAATTGAGAGTTTTTAATTTAGAGAGCTACGTTTATTTATACGTTCGCTGGCACAACCAAATTGCTACTCATTTACAGGGTATCCACCAGCCAAACAAACTGAAGCTGAACCACATTCTTCATTTTTCTGCTGGCAGCTGCAATCTTAATTGCATCTAATTCAAATGGAGGCGGTTTAATGAGGCATTTTATTTGCCAACAAGAGAGCAACCAAGGAATATATATGTATATACAAATATATATATATATATAACACTCAAGACTACCCCTACTAAGGGGGGGGGGGTATAGTTTACTCAGCACCCTTTTTGGCCAGGGCTGAACTGGCTTGGCCTGGATTATTCATCTTTATTAGCTTCTTACTTGGCCAGTTCTCCTTGTGAGCAGCTCTGTCAATGAGTCGACGAGGCACTTGCCAGTTTATTGTGCCACTTTTCTCTGCCTCTTGCCGCTGTTGCCTTTTCTAATGCTGTTGTTGAGCCCGTTTAACATTGGTATTTTTTTTTTATTGCTGAGCTAACTGTGGGCGCAATATGAAACATTTGCTCATCTGGGATAAATATCGTGTTTGAATTTACTATTCTTTCTTAGCAGAAAATTTAAATTAATGCTCTTTCGTTCCGCAATAGCAATCGATTTGCTTTTATGATCTCTGTTTTTTGTTGTTTTTTTTTGTTGTTTTTTTTTTTTAGGAATAGCAGAAGGAACAAGAGCGTAGCAATTCTTTGCTATTTTTTACAAATTTCATAGCTGTAGCAAATAGTTAAGCAAAAAACTTAGCATTTTACTAAAATATTTAATAATAGTTAATAAATATTGAATAATAATAATTAATAAATATTAAACGATTGTCGCCATTTTTTTTTTTGCAGAATGTGGTGGACCATAACTGGTAACTTTGGCAACATTCTGCCGATAGACTGGTCCAAGTCGTACACTCGCCAGATGCACATGCCGACTTTGAATCTTGGCCAGAATCGTACAAAGCAGCGCACCCAACAGCAGCAACAACAACAACAGCAGCAGCCACATCACAACCAACAACAACAACAACAACAACAAAATGCACAAACACCTGTGGATGAGTTTAATGATTTGGCGAGCGAGGATGAGGCTGTGGCAAATGATCTGGATATGCATGCATTGATATTGAATGGCCTCAATGGGGATGTCGATGAGCCAATTAAATCTGTCGAGGAGGTGATCAAGGAGATCGATGACATCATGGATGAGGCGGACAGCCCATTGGATGAGCCCGATCATTGCGATTCTGAAGTGATTGAGAAGGCACGCGAAGTGCTCGGTGCGCCCCTCTATGCAGAGAGTAAGTGTCCAGAAACAATATATATATATATATATATAATCAAGAATTAATATTAATCGCTTAATTTTAATTAGAGCTGCAATACTTGACCAGCACACAGCTGAATGAGCTGTATATGGAGATGGAGATGCTCATCCAGGAGCTGAGCGAGACCCTGATCAATGAGCTGGCGCTGCGCGACGAGCTCGAATACGAGAAGGAGCTGAAGAACTCCTTCATATCCCTGCTGCTGGCAGTGCAGAACAAGCGTCGACAATACCATGTCGAGAAGAAGCGCGGCAAATTCCAAGGTACAATTTTTATTATTAATCTTTATTATATCTACATCTGCATTATATTAATATATATATTTTTTTTGCACTTGACAGGACCAGAGCCGAAATACTTGACCACAGTCATACCGTATCACCTGGAGAATGGGACGCCCAACAATCAGTCGCTTCAGGTGTTGATTAAAAGTAAGGATCAAATATTATGGCGAATAAGCATTTAAATATTTTGCGCCACACGTTTTTTTAATTTCGATGCAAACTAATTCATCAGGATTATAGTCATGTATATATATATATATATATTTATTTTCAATTTCATCAGGATTATAGTCATGTCCATCTGATCCCAGACACTTTCTAACTGCATATAGCTTGCAGCATATCTTTTACATTTTATAAAAGTCTGTGTAAATAAATAAATTTAGAATATTCAGTAACTTTTTGATGGGGTTTTATGTTAAGTCTTATTGCTAGTTTTTACATATTTTGAGGATTATTTATTAGTTCCAACCAAAGACTTCTCCTTCACTCGTCCGAAGTAGACTTTGAGTCAAGCAGAAGAAATCGGAAAATTATATAAATTATATATAAATGCATTAAATATATTTGCTCACATTTAACTTATTTGCTTGCAGTACTCAAGGCAATTAACGAGGACAGTCCAACGGTGCCGACGCTGCTTACCGATTACATACTGAAGGTCCTTTGTCCTACATAAATTACACGTTGCAACAATAATAACATCTAACAACATAAACAACAACAACAACAACTGCAACAGCAACCGCAACAATATATGCTCTATCTCTCTAATTGTGCTTGCACGATACATATATACATATACATTTATATACATATATATATATATATATATATATATGTGTACATATGTGTATGTCTATAATTAAATATTTAGTTTTATATTCCTTATTATTCGCTATGAGAGCTAAGCTAACACGCTTATGCTAAGCTATATCCAATCTATCTGTCCGATATCTCCAGATGGAAAGAGATAGAGTGAATATTTAAGCAAGTTAAGCAACTAAATACTCGAAAATAAAAAAAAAACAAAACAAAGAAAAACTATATTGAAAACTCTACAAAAGAAAAATGAATGAAATTACAATATTAGTAATTGTCGCATAGTCCAAAATGTTGTTTACAAAAATTCGCTAAAAATCTTTAAGCTTCAACAAGATAAATAAATCTACATCAAATAATAAGCATATGCATATTGTAATGCCATCTATATATCTATATATATATATATATATATATATATTTATATGTTTTCTTTGTGTTGTGTTCTTGGCTGCTTTCAACCGCAAATCCAAATCGATATTTGGAAATGTGTCCAGCATAATTAAATATATCGCAAATAAAACATAAATATAAAATATCGTCACACATTGTATGTACTATAGGCAAGTAAAAAAAAATATATACAAAAAATAAATTGTAATTTAAGCATCAGTTGTTATACCATAAAACTGTAAACAAAAACAAAAACAAAAAAAAAAAAAACAACTGTCAACTGCTTTTTGGCTCTTTGATCGACTTTTGGCTTCAAGATGTGCTCCCAACGAGTTTGCATTTTGCTAAATAATAATCTCAACTCAGCATCAGGTTCATTATTTTATATTATTATTATTATTATTATGATTATTAAAAATATGTATATTCAATATATTGTATGTATATTGTGCAATTGTTTAATTGTTTTCCAACTGTTGCAATTTATTTGAATTTTTTTTTACCTTTTTTTTTTTGCATTTTGCTTTAAGCTAATCGTAAATATATTTAATACTATTATTCTTTTTATTATTTGTATAGTTTTGTAATTATTTTTATACAGTTTTTGTTTGCTCGAAACGTCTCTGTGTGTGTTCGTGGCCATTTATATAAAAAGAATAATTTCATTGCAAATGTAATTTTCATTTTAAATCGAATTTTTATATATATATTTTTTTTCTTTTGTTTGTGCATGCAAAACGCTGTGTTATTTACTTTTTACCAATAAATGCATAAATACAAATAAAATGTAAACAAGCAACTAAATTTACAAGCTATATGAAATATATAAATATTTATAAATATATTATTTAAAATACAAATAAAAACACAAAACGAAAAAATTGACAATGGAGGCAGACGCACAGTGCTTTTATTTAATAAATAAATATATATGTGCACATATATATACATATATATATATATATATATATATATATATATATATATACAAAATATATAGCTATATATATATATATATGTATATATACATATATATGCGTGTGTGTTATGTTGACTGCACATTCAGCAAACATGCAACAAGACACATAAAAAACAAAACAGCAAAAATAACATTTCAATATCATGTTTCACATCTCAGAACAAAAAAAAAATCACAAATCACATTTAACATTTAACTAATTTGTTAACTTCGGTTTAACCGAAGCTTGCATAGCCCATTTTATTTCCAAATGACGCTGAAGATTTAACAAATATTTAATGCAAATCTTAGGTACCTTTAAATAAACAAAACAATATGCATTCATTAAAAAAATAAAATCTCTAAACTTTCGAAAACAAAAGACAAACAAATAACTGCATAAATGTTTAATTCAGACTCCATACATATATATGAAGATCTAAATATATATATTTATATAAATAAATATATATGACGCGCTTTATAGTAAAATATAATAACATTGAAAGATCAAAATATTTACTAAAATGCAAAATTCCAAAATGGTAAACTCTTTTTTTTTACTAAACACGCAAAGCAAATGTATTTGTAAATTTAATTAATATATGTCCATGTTCAAGTCGAAAGTATGGAAATAAAATATTTAATGAATTAGTAAAAAACCAAATGAAAAACAACAGAAAAAGAACACATAAACATATACAGATACATAATTATATATGTATACACATGCAAATGCAATGCTCGATATATACAGAAAGGAAAAAACTTTTAAATTGCTTAAATAAAACATAAAATTACAAAAGCCAAAAAATGTCGAGTTTTGTTTATCCCAGTTGGATTCCAGTTTGAGTCGAGTGCACGAATCGAGCACATTTCTTTTTGTAGTGACGGTTACGAAAATTACTATCGACCAACCGCCTCATGTTGACCGAACGCTCGGCAGAAATATTCAAAGGAGTTTTTTTCTATATAGAAGAGTTCCGTATATACAATATATAAAAATACTTATATATTTCATTGGAAACACATTCAATTATTGTTTGTGTCACATTGTCCGTTGCGTTTTGGCCAGTGTGCACACACGTTTTTTGCATATTGCATGCGAATGAGAACATCGATAACTGGTTGAATGGTATCGATAGCAGTCGTGCTCGATCGCTCCCATCACTCGACAACTAGCCTTGCCTATCCATAGTTTTTTTTTTTTTGTATCCTATACAGTAAAAATAAGTTTAAACAAGAGCATACACACATTAAATTAATTTTTTTTTTCGTTCAGTGTTACATTTATTTATTTTTTAAGTGCGCGTTAAATAAGAACATGTCATCGCGAAGGTAAATTCAATAGGAAAAATGACAATGTACACACACACACACTCGCACGCACACTGCCAACACACACACGCATACACATGCCTATGCACGCTCGCACACATGGACACTACTCTGGGCCTATTTACATACATATGTATAAGTATATACAAAAATAAAAAAAACGAAACGAAAACTGAAACTGAAACAACATTAAGATAAAAAGTGCAACAAAGTGTATAAAAGCAAATTGCTCCCGGTCCCACAGTAGCAGCAACAGCAGGTCCCCTACAGCCTACCCCTTTTGATCATAACCCATTCAATTTATTATTGCCTGTGCTACGAACTACAGCTGTTATTGCTGCTACTGATATAGATTCTGTCACGGCAAGGCCATGGACGAGGGGGACGGGGGAGAACAAGCTTGGGTTTTGGATAACTGAAAGAGCGATTGGTTTGGTAGAGGGTTTGGGGTGTCCGAGGCGTTTTTTGCTGCTGTGTGCGTTTCGTGCGGGCTTACCTTACATACATATTATCTACATACATTTGCAAGTGCATTTGCATATACATTTACGTACTTACGTTTGTATGTATGAAAGAATGTATGTATGTGTGTATTTTTATTAGAGATGCGCTCAAGGCACCAGCGATTATCCATCCCACGACGATCATCGTGCAGCTAGAAATTTCAGTGATCACTGCAAAAAATAAAAATGTAATGCAATTTCTTACCCCTGTTTGCTGTTCATTTTTTTTGCTACGTTTAATTTAGATGAATTTTGAAAATTTATGTTGAATTTAGATTATAATATATATGTCACGATATTTGCTAAATTTCGCTTGCAAATATTATTCATGCCATGATATGTGAACTACTATAATCATTGCTGAGTGATTTTTATTAGTTTATTCATTTGTTTTGTTTTATTTAGTGCGCACAAAAAAACATGACACACGGCGAGATCAACTTTAGCAATACTATATCTGCACACACACACGCACGCACACTTGCACACGCTACACCCTCTACGCACACATACATTCGCACTTGTATTTATGTCAATATATAAGTGTGTGCATATTATGTATATGTAAATCGGTTTATTTGCAGATGGTTCCACCCAACGATATCGGGCATCGAAGCTGAAAAATTGCTACAGGAACAAGGCTATGACGGTTCATATTTAGCGCGCCTTTCATCATCAAATCCCGGTGCATTCACCCTTTCCGTGCGCCGAGGCAACGAGGTCACCCACATTAAAATCCAAAACAATGGCGATTTCTTCGATCTTTATGGCGGTAAGCAGAACAATCTCTAACGTTGTCCATTATATTATGATAAAAGTCACACTTTAATATCGCTTGCAGGTGAGAAGTTCGCAACGTTGCCGGAACTGGTTCAGTACTACAGTGAGAATGGGGAGCTGAAAGAGAAGAATGGCCAGGCCATTGAGCTGAAACAGGCGCTCATTTGTGCCGAGCCCACAACGGAAAGGTGAGTCCACTTAACACTAACAGTGCGAGTAACAGGTACAGCAGATCTGTTATCCTTTGTAATCACTGCTATATCGATTCAGTTGACATCCTATTATAATACGGTTAATTTGTATTTCGTTTGAATACATAGTATTCATTTTAATTTTTTTTTTTCATTTTATGCATAGTGTATAGATATAAGCTTATTAATTGTACGATTTTTCACTAAAATATGCAATTGATGCTCTGACTTTGATAAAAGCTAATCAGACTTTGTCTATGACGTATTTTGCACATCTTTTGCTAGTAGAAAACATCTGGGCATTTGTTTTTTTTTTTTTGCATTTGTCGCTCAGCTTGCAACAGCTGCTAATGTTATGTTATCAATAAAAAGTCGCAGTCGCAGACGCAGCTGTCGCCATGCTGTCTACGTACAATACACACCATATGCACAAACAAACACACACACACACAGGCATACATGTGTGCTCATTAGATTGGCATGCGTGTGTGCGTTCTATGCATATCTATGCTTTTGCAAGCTAATGATTTATTGACCTATTTTAAAATACACTTTTCGTGCTCGAGTGTTTACGTATTTTGTGTTGGAGTCATTTTAAACAAACACACCCACACAAAGATATGTACATACACCCATGTATGAAATGTTATCTCTATGTTATCTTCTCAGCTCTTTATTTTGATTCAATTGCGACTGGATTTTCACTAAATATGAATTATTTGTTTGCATTAAAAATTGTTTAAGAAAATTCTTTAACAAATAATAAAAATAAAGAAATTTTGCAATGAAATGATTGAGAAATAAAAAAATTAAACTGTTTTTAACTATTTTGTACTACTTTGTAGAGAACATTTCAACATCGATGGAACTTTTGCCATTTTTTATTTTTATTTTTGTTAAATTTGCAAATGCAAAAAGCAACAAATTTTGCTGACAACAATAATTTAATTGTAGATGTAAATTCAATCATAAGATATAAACTATGTGTAAGTCTACTATATATAAAGCATTTGTCTAGAATTTAAATATTTAACATAAGCAAATTAGCAATTTCATTTTCTCAAACAGTCTGCAGAAAAGCTAGGATAAACCCAGATATTTAAATATGTTCGACATGCATATCAAAAAACTCTAAACACTTTGCCAATTGTCGTTGCACATTACGCAGATAAACAAATAAAAATAAACAAACGAAAAACTATCGACGATAACGAGAGCGAAAGAGAGAGAGACAGAAAGATAAATGCCCAAAGACATGCTGTCTACTGCGTTAACAGCGCGTTAACATGGCTGAAAAGACGTGCGCTGTTAAGCTGCATGTAAGATAACAAACACACCAGAACATTAAATTAGGTGCGCAGACACTTTGTGAAGTTTCTCGAAAAAAAAAAACATTTTTAATCGTGTCCAGAAAGCAATATATTGATTAGTTAATATGTCAATACTGTTTGATAATTACATATATAAGACTATGGCTTAAGAGGCAGAAAGGATTCAAGAAAACCTAATTAACAGTCGATAATGGGATATAATTGCATATATATTCTTAAACGGGATCAACAACCGAGTCGTTCCAGCCATTCGTCATTGTGAACATGCGAATCTCAGAGATTATAAGAGCTAATACTAATTGGATAACAAATAACAAATATCCAGACGAAAATATATTCTTATAATGAATTAATTTCTGTCAGACTAGGCATTAGCAAGCATTAACAAAATATGTGTGAGAAAGGGATGACAAGAAAATTTGTTAATTTTTGCTTACATTTTAAAAGCGAATTCGGCAATAAAAAACTATGAGTAGAACAAGTTGTGGTGACTTGACTATAGCTATCATACTTACCCTTCTTACCATTCAACACCTGTGGCTGTCAACAGAACCAACTTCTACGCATGATTTAAATCTGATTTGATTTAGCAAACCTTATAAATCGAAATTTGACTATAAAACTTCAATATATATATATATATATATATATATATATATAACACTCACTCCTCGACTACAGCATGCTTTCCACATTGCGTTGTATTCAAAATTATTGTGAATAATTTAACGCAGTAAAAGTTATTAATAAATGAATATGTATGTGTGTGTGTTTATATATATATATGTGTATATATATATATATGTTTATATATACACCCACTAGATATTGTCCATAAATGCATTGCTTTGTTGTTGCTGCTGTCATTTTTTTGGTTGAAACCCACACAATGTATATTTATTTATATCGAGTTTTTTCATTTTTTAATATTTATGGATTATTAACATTTTTTGTTGTTTGACTGTCAAATATTTTATTACAATTGCTCAGCCATGCAATTAGCAAAGCGTTCACACTCTTTCCCACACGCACACACAACCACACCCACGTTTTCCACCCTTCTCTCTTTCTGTCTTTGTGGCTTTTACTCATTGTTCTGCGCTTTCAATTTAACATTGTTCTTTTTGTTGTTGCGTTTTCCGCATCCTAACGGTCAGCCACCTTTTGTGCCACTCCCACCAACTCTAACTTTGACCGGTCTATCTCTCTCTCTCTCTCGCTCTTTTTATTTCTCCGTCTCTTTGCTGGCTAATTTCGTTTCGTGATGCACTTAAAAAATTAAGTGTCAATCGCGCTTATTTAATTGTGTTAAGTGTGCGAATTTCTGTCTCACTGACTCTTTTCTCTTTTTCTCTCTCTATCTCTCCCCATCTTTGACGCACTCTAAAAATTTTCGGCCCCATTCTCCTGGGCACATTTGATTCACACACACCCAGTCCAGAACAGACCAGTGACGTTCTGTGGGTCGAATTATCCGATCCGTTTTTTGCTCGACTGCGTTTTATTTTTACGTTGTTAAATATAATTCCTGTGTACGCACTTACAACTTATTTATACACCAACGGGAATGCTTATGTCATTTTTCGATTTTGATTGTGATTTTGATTTGTTCCCCCGACTTTCGTCAGTTTGTCAGCTTGTGACGTGCGAATTTTGCATTTAATTAAAATTAGGTGTATAACGTCAGCTTTTAGCTCTGCTTTCATTTCTTTATTTCTTTGTTCCTTGCTTAAGATATAAAAGGGTTTATTTTTTGGTTAGACCACTTTCCCAGTATATTTATATATACATATATAATTAGTTGTTTTCATTGATGTGGTCTCTGCCTAATTGTTGACTCGTGTTTACACACGTTAAATTTTACAATTTCATAACTAATAACTAAAACTTGTGCTTGCATACCATAAAAAAATAATACTTCAATTATACATGGCAATTAAAATGCCTAGTAATTATACAAATTGTAACAACAATGTCGGTCCAGAGAGTTCGACTAGTAGTTCCCCTATGCCTAAAGTGACTTTTATTACCATCCGAGTTCATAAATTTATATGTTTATGGTATACGAGTACTTACTTTCTAATTTGACTTTAACTTTTCTTTGCTGATCAAGAATATAAATATATATATAATATATATATATAAGAAATGCTTCCTGTTCTCGGTGCATTCCTCTCTTTTTGCCCATTTTAAATAGTGTTTAGTTGTACATAATTTTGCATTTTGTTCGATAAATTGCTAAATGGTCCTTGGAGACATGCTTCTCTCGTCTTCCCCCTCCCTTTGAGCCTCCCCTTCCCACAACTTTTGTTCAACCTTTGAGCGAACTGAGCTGAATTTGTAATTAATTTATAATTAATTGTTTTGCGTCGCATTTTAATAGTTCAATTAAAAGCGATAAATGTTATTTGTGAATTCTTAATTGCATTACTTTCTTCTTCTCCAGCCTGTTGACTCTATGTATTATGTATACTAGAATTTCGAACCACTTGAATCACTTGTGCCGACCACAAATCTAACGAATAATCAATTAAGCTTTCAACTTGTTTTGTTTTGCGTGCCGTTGAATAATGGGTCGCGTACAGTAAACACCTGTAATTCCTACCCTCTTCTCTAACCACCCCTATCCAGCCCTCTACACCCGTCTCACGTCTATTTACAGTACGCCATCGTTTCGAAGTGCTTGAATTGTTAAATGCTTTCAATTTTTTGTCATTAAGACAAGCCTACAAATGCTTTATAAATTATGCCGAGCACGTTGACAGCTTCTCTAAAGCCAAAGCCGTAATCGTTACTATATACACTGAAATAAATGATGCCCTTTATTCTTACAATTGACTGTAATTCATATTTGTTTTTTTTTTTTTTATAGTTAAATGTTTGTGTTCTCGTATCATAATTAAATTTTTAAAGATCAACAAACTGCAAATTCAAAATAAATAAAATAAAATAAAGTGAATTTTTTTTTTCTAAAAACAGTTTGTCAAAATTAATTGCATGTTGAAACTAAAAAAAGTTCCAGCTTTAGTTTTTTTTATGTAACATTAGCTTTAAATTCAGATAAGTATAGACATTTTTTGTTAAGTGTAACTACTTTGGCATGTTTGTCCACCTGTTTGTTATCTGTTTATGGGAATCTGTATCTGTAGCGGCGACATTAATTGCTTATACACCATATAATTGTATAGGTGGTGCGTGCCATCAGTCACATACACCATACACCATACACACCACACACCACACACCACACACACACACACACACACTGCAGAGATATCAGCTTAATCACTCTGACATCCTGGTCAGGCAACATTGATTTATTTGGCCCATTTAATTGTCTTTATTCAACGTTATGACGATAATATCCAACAGCAATTGTTGATCAAACTTTGATCATCTGATCAGAGACTATTTGATCTACTAAAGTGTTGTTGTTGTTGTTGTTATTTCATTTTTAAAAGTGGTTCCCCGCCCCAAAGTCAGTCTTATCTTATGCAAGCAATATTAAATAAATGTTCTGTTTTGCTCCGATCTCCGGATCTATCGTGATTGACACGGCCTATTAACTGATGTTTATAGCCCAACATGTGATCCACTAGGAAACTTAATTTCAACTCTGAAATTGTGAATAACGCTTAGTTTATCCCCTTTTATTTTGTGCTTCAAATCAGGCACGTTGCTCTATCGTGTGACCTGCCGTTCATCTTTTTATAACGCCTGTCAACGTTAGTGATGTTTTTTTTTTTCTTTTTTTTTTTTGTTTTTTAATATTTATATTTGCTTGTTAAAACTAAATAGCACTTGACAGGCAATTGGGAATTCAATTAGTTATGCTATTAAAAATTTGAATGCTACTTAAAATGAAATATGACGTGAGAGAGGAATGGAAATTAATCGCAATTAAAATATTTGTCAAATGGAGATGTCAGTTATCTAATGTTGTTATCGATAACAAAATGATTAAACAATCAGCTGTGCTTCACCGCTCAGTGTCAAATGAGAAATCGAATGCGTGCTCACAAAACTTAAACAGTTAGATGACTACACATGAGTCTTATTATTGTACGATATATATATATATATATATATATATATATTTGTGTATATATACATAAAGAGACGTGTATACATTGCATCCTAAATGGCTCGCCGGACACAATTAAAAGCGCTCGGCACGAACGTGCAGCTAACCGCAAATGGACAAAGACGAACTGTCGGACAGTCGGGAAGACGGGCAATTGGTTAGAGGGGGAAGGTTACGGGTAGAGTCATCCGCATGATTATTGATTCAGGTAAATCCCTCGACACGAATTTGAAACGGAAAAACGTGCACGATCATTATGGCGAAAGGTTGTCCTTCACACTAATATATATATATATATATATATATATACATATATATGTATATATATATGTATTTGTATAGTTAAAGCCCGTACACCGATTCCGATTTCCAATGCAAACACGGAAGCAAATAAGTAAGAGAAAGTCACTTACTTTTCAATTGCGTCTAACTAGAACCAGCATTTTGGCCTGGTTTACATTCACTTTGTTAGCCATTTTGCCATTTGTGCACGTACAAACCAAAAAAAAAAATATCCGTCTATTTATCTAACGTGCTGTCATAAATACCACCCACTTCACGGAGCATGTTCCATAACTCAAAATTAAATAACTACAGATACCGCTTGAAACTAAGCTGTTAAAAAATCGACTCTCAACTGACTTACATAAAGGCGTTTAGACAAAAACTTGTCAGTCAAAAAAAAAAAAAGTATTTGTATACCTTTGTTCACTGTAGATTTATCTCGTTTAAAGAAATTGGGGGCTTATATTATTTAATTTTGTTTTTTTATAATAATTCATTATATTATTTTAAATTAAACTAAATCAGCGTCAAAGTCTTGGTTCTTAAATGAAAAACTATCGCTTTTTATACTTAAAGGTAGAACTTGATCACTTGAAATAAGATTTTTACATCTTTTCAAAGTCGTCATCCATTTTCAAATTAAATTAAAAGGCCTCAAGATTAAATAACTTAAATGAAGAACTAGAACCTTATAAACTCATTTATAAAATTAAACATTTTTTTTCTGAGTGTTGTAATTAATAGTTTTGGTATTAGAGTAAATTACCAAATCTTTATTCTTCTCCTTTTCAATATTTATATAAAAAAAATTGTTCTATAAACGCGTTGACCTTCACTTGATACAAAATATTGTTGCCATAAAAACAACATCAAGTCTTATTGATAATGATTCACGATCGCATTTGGGCACGACGGACGACAACAACAATAGCAAAAATAGTAATATGAACCGTACAAAAAATAAACATAATTTATTGTTTATTAACATTTTCGAGCTGCGTGCGTAAATTGCGGCATTCAATATGCAAGGCGCGAAGCAATGCGACATATTCGTGTTGCCCAAATCCCAAACCATCATCCCCAAATCCACAAATCTTAAAGTACGCCTTTTCACATATAAAGTCAACTGCAAAGCGCAAAAATATATTCTTAACTCAATGAATATCCTTTCGAGTATATAAAGTGTAATAATTTAATTGTTTTGAAAAACCGAACCTCTATAAAACTACATATATTTACTAAAACAAAAATATATATACGATAATATATATTTATATATATATATATGTAGTATTCCACATTTCTTTTTTTTTTCGGTTCCGCTTTTGAATTTCAATCGACAAATTCTTCGCTCTGATTCCGGATCCTGCTTCAAAGCCTGATCAAAACTAATCGAGTCGCAAAAATTGTATATCCAAAATATATATTTATATATATGTATATTCTTAAAAACAGTTTCGGCTATTCTATAAAATATATTCCGGATCTAGTTTACAATTCTAAATTGATGATTTTTCATTAATACAATAACAATATGGTTTTTAGTATGCAATTTTTTTCTCTGTGTGTCAATCTATGGACTATCTGCGACTTGGTATTGTGGAGGGAAAATGGGAAATTAGAAATGAGACGGGATATGGATAGGCCTGGGGGTGTTCAGCTGCTATTTATCAAGGTCAAACAGTTGCAAGTTAGCTACTGGTTAAAGGTTGAAGACAAGCAGAAATTTGTGAAATGCTTGTTTCTGTCCAATGCATTATAAATCAAGAAAGTCATTAAAAGCGTTAAGTTATTAGCATAGGTTTTGAGTAAATATTATGAATCAAGGTGTGATTGTTAGGATTTGTGACTCAACTTGCTGACGAGGGATGAGTCACCAACGAAGAACCACAGCACAGGCGTATACCCTGCTAAATAAAAAAAAGCTAAAACTCAGATATTTGACTTAGTCATACACTAACATAACTGCATATTTGATACCACGTTAAGCGGAAGTTCCATCATCAGCTTATTATTTGAAAGAACGGTATTATTATTACAAATTTTGAACAAATTTGGATGTTGCACAAAAACTGTTTAAATTATGTTCATTTTACGGATATAACTCACCAGGCACAGAAATGTGTTAAGGTTCTGAGGGCGTTTAGACTTATAGCCTGACTAAACTCATTTTCCTCAAATTTTGTAAATTGAGTGTTTTTTTGTTGTGTTTTGATTTTTATTACACATTATTGAAGCTGATTAATGTGATTGATTTTTATTTACGACTTTTAAACATTCTCGTTTGACGTTCTTCTAACGAAATTCGATGATGTTGATGATGATTCGGGTGTCAATGATGAGGGGATCGGTTTTTCATCGACAAACAACCCCCACGGTGTAACCAGCTCAATTCGAATAGCAGCTACCTTTGAACAGTGGATGTAAAGAGCAATAAAATGATGTTAAAATTAACTTGTAAAGTTTTAGGTTAGCTTTGAGATCCACCATTGCGAATAATAGGTAAAAAAAAACTTGAGTGAAGAATTTTGTTGTTCAATTTATTTTAAGATTAGTTATTCCTGTCTGAATATTGATTAATTATCATAATTTGCACATCATGTGAATAATCATTAAATAATCTCAAATCGACCCAAACGAATTTGGTTTAGTGCCCAACGCTCTCAAACCACTGTGCATCGTCATAAGATCATTGAGCGCCAGCAAGAAAGTCCAAAAAAAAAAACAAACAAAATATGCTTGCCAAATATGCACGGCACGTTCTGCCGACTCTGACGTCTGCGCCTGCGCCATAGAAGTGCTGTCTCTCTTTCGCTCACACCAAATCCCTCGCAATCAGTATCCCCCCCTTTCCCAAAGACGCAACACGAAAAAATTGCCAGCATTGTTGTTATTCGGTTTCAGTTTCATTTCCGGTGGTAGGCAACACTGGCGCCGACGCTGTTACACGGTTGCTGCTGCCATATTTACCATCAATATTATAACCATATATATACACACAGACACACACTTACACACAGATACATATAAAGGCGAATTGGGATTCTGATTCATGCTGTCAATTCGAATGCGTAGCATTCAAATAGCTGCTCAACTAAATATAAATTCAATACAGTAGAATAAATGTCGCACATGTAAACACTTAAATTAGTCATCCGACCTCGCTTTTTCTCCCCAACCCCTTAAAAATAATGAGCTTTTCAAGTTTCAAACGTTTTGTGCTCGAATGTGCAAAGGACTTTGCCAGCTGTGGAATGCAGCTGGAGCGTAATATTAAAGAATTTTCTTTGAAAAGCTTTTTGGCAGACGCATTTTTAGTTACAAGTGTTGCTCACCTTTTTGCCAACATAAACACAAACGAGTGAACGAGCTTAATGAACTAGGTGAACTACAATCAAGGCAATATGCACATTTGTAATTAATTTATTTATTTCTTTATATAATTGTCAAGTTTGTGCTAAGAGTACTTACAAATAAAAAAAAATAAAATTAATAAATAAAATCAATTGCACTAGTCACAGTTTATTTAATTTGTGCGTTAAGTTTAGTGAACCTATTTTTTTTTTTGTTTTTTTTTTGACTACTTTAATGTGTTTGCTGTACGGGCACAAGCAGTGGAAGCAGCTGAAGCAAAAGAAAAACAAAAGATACGTAAAGTGAATGGCGGCGACGCCCACATACAAATAAATAAAGAAAATAAAAGAAAACAATAACTGCGCCTGCGTTTTTCGTTTTGTTCGTTTTTGACATATTATGACCAAGTTTAAGACGAGTTCGAATTCAAGCTCGAATTCGAGTTTGAGTTCTCGAGTCCCCAATCTGCTCCTGCCTCGGTTCCGTCACATTTTTTGTGCATTTCAAACAAAAAGCGTCGCACGCAGTCAGCCAGCATTCATTCATTCACGAGCACACGATCTGAGCGCTTAGAACACAGCGGCAGAGCGCAAGCGGCTACAACAACAACAACAGCAAGAAAGAAAAGAGCAACAAACACGCAAGTCAAGAACAACAGCTGCAAGCAACTCACGACGACGACGACGATACGAGCAGCGCTGACGAAGATCGACAAGGCGAACACGAAGCATTCATAGCAGAGACTTGAGCTAAAAGGTTCACACTTGGCTGCTGGAGCTTCATTCTCGCGTTGAGGTTCAGCGGCGAAACAACACAAGCAAATCTAAAAAGCAGTTGATAAAAAAGCTCAACCAAGCAGTGCAAGCAGTTGAAATTAGTGCGTGGGCGATTTAAACTGAATTTTAAAAAATTAAAATAAAAACAAGGAAATCGATTTATATAGTAAATCATACTTATATATAGACATTATTTACGCGATAAATTATTATGCCTTCGGCCGCATTTGTATTTGAGCATTTGATTGCGGCACAAACGCGACTTGACGACGCAGCAGCAGCAACAGCCTCAAAACTGGCAGCAGCAACAACCACAACGAAAGCAGCAACAAAAACAACGAAATCAACAGTAGCTAAAGAGAGGAAATTTCTGTCGGCATTCAAGAAACTTGTGCAATAAATACAAACCAATGAAAAATATTTTTAAACAAACGCAAGACTATTATTTTTTATACAAAAAAATAAAGAGAGCAACAAGTTCACATTCTCGTTGTTGTTTACAACACGTGTAAGTTATAATACAAGGCAACAACAACAACAACAACAACTAATATCAACAACATCGTTTTTTTTTCCCAATGACACTTTTTTAATATTTTTTGTTATTTTTGTTATTTCGTATTTAAACACAAGTGTTGCGTGTGTGAATAAAAAGTGCAGTAGCTAATAATACTGAACAACAAAGTGCTAAAGGGAAAAGCAAACAAAATGTTATTCAACAAGTGTCTGGAGAAATTGACCAGTTCGCTGGGACATGTTGTCAATCACAAGCTGCAGGAGAAGCAGGTCGACAACAACAACACGAATGATATTAACAACAACAACAACAACAATAATAATAATAATAATAACAATAATAATAATAATAATAATAATAACAATAATAATAATGTTTATAATAAGGAGCGCAATTTTGAATACGAACGCGCAATTCAAGCGCACTACGGCAATGGCCGAAGTGCAACAACAACAACAACAAACACAACAACAACAACAACAACAGCAAGAACATCAGCGGGCAGAAGAGACTCGAAGACCAAGTTGAGCAAGAGTCAAAAGACAAAGGCAACAACAACAGCAGCCGATTGCAAGAATTGCATGAGCAACGATGAGCTGGCATCAATCATACGCGGCGTTGCACACAACAACAACAACAACAAGAAGAACAGCATCAGCAGCAACCACAAGCAGGAACAACGTGCAAACAGACGTCGCTCTTCGACACGGCCCATTTTTGGTGGCTCGTCGAGCAGCTCCTCAACGGAATCACTGAATCTGCCCGTCCAAATGCTTGCCACGCCGCGTGGCAGCAACTGCAGCAGCTACAACGGCAGCAATAGGTACAGCGGCAACAGCAGTGGCAGCTGCAGCGATGGTCACAATTCCTCCTATCCGGCCACGCCCACATCGTGGTCAGCATCGCCGCCTACATTTGCGGCAAGCTCCTTTGGCGGCTCGACCGGCACACTGGCGCACCTGGCAACCATGCGTGTGCAACTCCACGGTTACACGTAAGTCGCAACAGCAACAACGACAACAATAACAACAACAGCAACAAAACGCACACAATTTTTTTTTTTTTTTTTGTAATTTTTTAAGTGCGACCTTTTTAACCTTTTGCAAACATGTAAATTTTGTTGACTAGCAAAAATGTAAATTTCATTTACATGAAATGGCAAAAAATAATTAATAGAACATGCCACAACCGACACTCGCCACCCCTGCTCTGATTAATGCCAGCCTAATGATTGACAAAATGTTGCATAAGGCTGCAAAAAAAAAAAAAAAGAGTTAAAATTGGGGAATTAATGGGTGGCAGGGAATTATTAGGTAAGCGTGTTCGCTCTTAATTATTAATTATTGTCACTATTTGTGAAAAGGCGCGTGCGCGCCACAAATTAAACTATTAACTCAATGTTTATTGTTGGTTGGCATTAACCACAATCTAATAAGCTCATCACAGAGCAGCAACGACAACAACAACATTTTCGAAAACAACAACAAATTATCATGTGCCTAAAATTGCCACGCAAATGGGCAAATATTTAAGCGTCAACAGCAACAACATCAAACTGAGTGGGCCTAGTGACATTCTAATAAATATATATGTATATGTATATATATGTATATATATATGACAAACTCCACACACACACACACACATTGTGTGTGTTGCTATAAATATGGGTAAACAAACGCCTGCACATCAATTTTCATCTCATTTTGCGCTTTCTTGTTTAGATTTATGATTTGAACGAACGGCTTTAAGTATATACACACATATATATATATATATATATATATATTTACTACTATACAGTTTACTTCTTGTTTCTCAATTAGCTTACCAATATTTTTCACGTATTCTTGCTAATTGTTGTAACACACAATTATTTAGCTAAAATTCTAAAACTACAGGGTATACAATTCTAGATTGTTACTTTTCATTCATGTGATATGCAAACATTTTACAGGGTATTTGCCGCTTGCAGTTGCTGTTTTGCCTTGGCTATTTATTGATCTTTGCATTTAGTGGCTGCGGACAGAGTTCTAATGAAATAATCTCTCATAAATATCCAAATAGATTAGTTCATAAGCTATATAAATCAGATATAATCTCACTTACTAGGAATTTGTATCTGTATCTGCATGATTTAAAAATCTGTCTTCTATGCCAACTTGGCTGTCTTCTGTCTCGCAGTTATCTGCCTTGTTTGCCCATTCTTTAAATTCTTTGTATTGTCTCTGTTTACTTGATTATCACAAACACACACACACACACACACACGTGTGTGCTGATAGTCTCCCAGTGTGTGTGTGTGTGTGTGTTTAAGAGAGCCTTTGATAGATTAAAACGTAATAAGATTTATAATAGCCTAAATTATTTATGGCATTAATAAACCCAAATTCACAGATTGTTTTCCATTTAATGCTATCATTGAGAATATTATTAGCTTTAAATTCATTGAATCTTTTTATGATCTTCATTTTAAATTCTTTTAATTACGTTGTGATGATTACTGAAGATTTTTTATTTGTTTACCTATTCCCAAATCGTTGTTGTTCTCAGCTATCAAGAGATCTAAATCAGATACGATTTTCTAGCTTAGCTTAGCTATGCAAAAGGGATTCGAGATTTTTTAATAACTGTTTTTTTTTTTGTATTTTTATTCCATATTGTTTAGTTTTTATATTCTTGCTGTTTAGCTCATTTCGCTGTTTACCGTTTAGAGTGCTGCGTATCAATTAACAGTATTTTCTTTGTAACAGTCCACCAGTTCCCCTCCCTTAATTTACACCCCTCGATTTCCTTGACAACTTCAAGTGCAGGTTGTCAAATGCAAATTGTTTTGCATTTTTTTAGCTTACTCATTTTGTTAAATATTGCTTTTTTTTATGGTTTTATTTTCTTTTTGCATGTTTCCGTTTGAAAACAAACAACAGCAGCGTTTAGATTTTTTTTAGCTTGTTGTTATACGATTTTGATAAACAAATAAATATGGTTATATGCAAAATTAAAATAAATTTATCTGCTAATATATGACACATATATGATGTATAAATATATGTGTATATGCACGCATATGTATGTAGTTCGATCACTTAGAGAATGGAAATCTTTTTATATGTTATTGTAACCTATTTTTGGCTGTTTTATTTAAACATATATTTAACAACTGCTGTTTATTTGCAATGGGCATTAACAATAACCACTTTACTTGAAACTGCAAACAAAATCAACGAAAAATTCTAGACAATTGCAAAAAATTCTTCATATAATATTGTTTTTTTTTTTTTTTTTTTTTTATTGATTTTTATCATTATCAGTTGAAATGAAATCAGCTTGAATGAATAATTTAAGCTTGACGCTTCATTTAAGCGTGTATTTTTTGCTTCATTTAAGAATTTTGATATTGAAAAATGATAAAACTGATCAAATTCGAAGAGCAAACCGAACGGATACAAATGTATGTAAATTTGTATATATTTATATATGTATGTGTCCAGCCTCCAGATTGTGAGCTTTAGGTTTTTAATTCGTTTCGTTGCTCGTTTGCTTTGCAGGTGCGTTGGCACACAAAATGCTCAACATGTGACAAATATTAATTTATACAATATATAATGTATACAATTCACGATCTACATATATACATAATTATATGAGCTGAGCTGAGCTGTTTGTTGACCTTTTTGGCAACAACTTCTCTTTCATGAATGACCAACAGGTTCGCTCACAAAGAGAAAGAGACGAGCGTCTGCTTCCTGTGTGTAATTGTAACTGTAATATTCAATAATAAGTAAGCGTGCTTAACGTCAACGAATGAACGACCTTTGGATGCCCTATCTTGCCCCCCTCTGTCGCATTTGATGACTTTAACTTTGTCGCATATTGATAATTTTGTAATTTATAGAAAAATCTCATTTTTAAGCACAATTATAAGTGGAATATCAATCTTAATGAATCAAATGGCCTTATGAACATCTCATGTTTTACAGGGTATATATAGCATTGATGAAACGCTCACCAAAGGAACAAAAATAATCCTTTATTAAAGTGAAAAGTAACGGCTGTTCCGATTGAACAGTTATTCCGTTTCATTAGCTGAAAAGGGAACACAAAAATAACACATAAAATAAGTGTTGGTGTGGTTTCGGGCAAGGCGTTTGAAAGGAAGTGGTGGGGTGGGTGTGCTTATACCATAATAAATGGTGACACTAAGAAAGATGCTAATTGGTCTGTTGACTGTTGCCAGAAAAGCCAACTCGTGTTGAATCACAGAGCAAAACAAAGCAAAAAAAAAAAGAATAATAAAAAAAATTAAGATGAAAGAAGATAAAAGAATGAAGAAGAACAAAAAATATACGCGTAAATCCAATATAAGGTAAACAGAATTAAATCATCAGAGTTGGCTTTTACTCCATTTCGAGCCAACAAATTTAATTTGCATTTTGATTGAAATTGCAATAAATTGCAGATATAATTTATAGCTTCAATCTGAGTGTTGAAATGATTAATAACAATTGCAATTGGTCTGTTCCTATCCACTATATCCCACCTATCAATATCGAACAGATCTATCGACAACTAGAAGCGATTCAATGCTATTTCCGGCTGGCTGTTAAAAATAGCACATCGTCGACATAAGCATGACGAAATTCTTATCATTAGAATCATAACTATTCCGGCTAGAACACCTTGAATATGTAATTGTAATTGAAGTATTGTATAGTCCAGTAACGATATGGCATTCTGGCTATATTAAAAATGGCACTCGCATACTTTTACATGCGGAAGATAAATCGTTCGTTGAAAGTGGGGAAATGTGGGGTAGGTGTTTTTTTTCCTGAGTCTTTCGTCGTATTTTTATGATAACTACGAACCCAAATATAATAAAACAACCACTTTAAATTTAAACTGTAGTAAGAAAAATTTCGATTGATTGGTGTATTGTGTTTTCAATGTCACTCGTCTAGCCCGATTTACGAGCACTATTTTCTACATACATATTTCGGAGATGCCGACGAACTCTACTTAATGTTAACAAACTAGATATATATCTACCTATATACAACCTATTTTTATTAGTCAGTCAACCACCCAACTGAAACCGAAACTGAAACTTAATTAAGTTTTTTTTTGGTATTTATCTTTGAATTCCGAATTCAAAGCAAGTTTTTTAAGTTAGTGTTATTTATGCAAATGAGTTGAACACTATTCGCCGAACATTCTCAAAGACGACAACATAATTTGACAGCGTCTCAGAATAAAAAACAACAACTACAGCCAAATAAATACGGGTATTCTGGAAAAATATGTAAAGATACCCTGTAATCTGTGTGGGCAAATGTTTACAATTAATTTGTTTTAATATAAAAATTATTGTTCAGCTTGTTTATTTGAAAACAAAAAACACTGCTTCGCACTGCTTGTCAGGCTGTTCAAGCTGTGCATTTTGAATTGATTTTAAACAGTTTTGAACAGATCAACAAAACCGAAACCAACTGATTGGCTGCCAACGATTTTGATGACTTTTTCTATCTGTGTCAAACTATTGCGTGCAATAAGCACATATATGCATATACATACATATATATATATAAATATATATAAAGAGCTTTATGTCAACTGACCTGTCTGGCCATCACAGGCGGCAGCGATAATGCCTTATATGCTTAGCTTAAGGCAACAGCAAAAGCAACAGCAACTTGCACTTGTTGTTTTTATTGCTGTTGTTTTTGTTTGCCTTGCAGTTGACTGTTTTCTTTACTGTTCTTTTTTCTGTGTGTGTTTATGCACTCAGCAGCACTAAGAAATAGAAATTCATATTAATATTTATCATATTACAAAATAAATTCTTTTTTTTTAAATAAGCTTAGAACAATTGTTACTACTCTGGTGCAGAAAATATTTTTTTTTTTAGCTTTAGTCAATGCGATGAAATAAATAATTAAAAATATCATCGAAACAATAAATCAAGAACAAATTGTAAATGCAAAATTCGTTAAAAGGAAACTTAATGGTGTCTATGTCAGGTGTTTCTCTGAGTGTACACGCGCGTATTTTAACCGATGCGACATTGTGGCGCAATGCAACTCAATTTCGATGTCGATTTGTGTTCATTTTCATTTTCGTTTTTCGCACTCACACTCAACTCGTGTGCTTGTTTTTCTATTTCGATTTCCTACTAGTCATCATCGCCGTCGACGTCGTCGTTGCTGTCGCCGTCGTCGTCGCCGTCGTTGTCGGCATCGTTTTTAGTGTTTTGTTGTCGCTGAGCGCCTCTCACATGCCTGGCGAATAGCCGTGTGTGCAGTTCATAGTTGCAATTCAAGCGCGCACGTACCAAGAAAATCAACACAACACAGCACAGCACATAATAATAATAAAATACAAAAAACAACAACATTCTGCCAAAGACGCAGCAAAGCAGCAAAACAGAGACCAAAGTCAGGGCAGTCAGAGTCCAGTTTTCAGTTCCATTCAATTAGAACAACTGCTTAGACTCAAGAAGCCCACGCGTAATTATAATTATAATTATATACTTAACAGCACATTAATAATAATATTATACTCATGTTAAAGTTATTTTATTTTATTTTATTTGCTTTGTTTGCAGATGGTTTCATGGCAATCTTTCTGGTAAAGAAGCTGAAAAATTGATACTGGAGCGTGGCAAGAATGGTTCGTTTCTTGTACGTGAATCTCAAAGTAAACCAGGCGATTTTGTCCTCTCCGTGCGGACAGAAGACAAAGTGACGCATGTCATGATTAGATGGCAGGTAAGTGCTGAAAGCTCAAATGGCACCCAATAGTACTAAATGCAAATGCAAATGCAAATGAAAATCGATTCACTGCTCGGCAACAACTTGTAAACAGTAAAAACAGCTAATAGAACAGCAACTACATCAACTGCAACAACAAGGGCAGCAACAATGTCAACAGCAAGACAAGTAATGCAAACGACTAACTGACTGACTGACTCGCCGTAAAGTTCCTCATCGTTTGACCTTGAGTTATCCATATACACATTGATATATACACCTATATACACATATGTATATTGTCTAGTCATCTGTCTCGCTAACAGTTTCACTTAAAATGTGCCTAGCACATAATATGTGAATATTGTCATTATTAGCGATTTCTTGCTTCGCTTGTGGTCGGGTGGCGTATGCGTAATATACGCATGCACTGCTTGAGCAGCTCTTGTGCCTTTAATGCACTGCTTGCTTGTTGTGTTTCATGCATTGCTAACTCTTATTTTTGCAATTGCTTATTATTTATACTTAATTAACTATAAATACGTTTATATAGTATTTAATACAAATTGGATATATGTAAAATTCAAATTTTACCAAAACTTCCCCTATACCCAGTCGAATTGTAGGCAGTTTTCAATGCATTTTTATACAGCTCTCAGTTGACGCGGTGCTTTCAAGTAATTTACACAAATCAGCAATAATTGCAAGCATTTCCGAAACTAATATTCGCAGCGGGTATTTTTCAGTTAATTTTTTGTTTTGTTACATCTAAACATGACAATCCCATATATTTCCATACAGAAATATATGTTGTTGTGCACTAAAACGCTGTAAATTGCCACAATTTTGTTTTGTTGCTGTGCCAGTTGTTGCCGTTGATATTGTTCTTGTTGTTGTTGTTGTTCGACGCCATTTTTTTTTTTTTTTTTTTTAGAATAGAATATTGCGATTTACATGACCGGTTGAGCATTATCATTATAATATTTGTTTTTTTCAATTCTTAATTTGACATTGCGGTCACGTTTGCACTTTTATTAGCTAATTGTGTAGCGTTTTTCAATTCAATTTCGCTGGCACTGCGGTTAAAGCTACCAGCAGCGATTACGCAGCAGTTTACTTAGCTAATGACAGGTTTTGCTAGACGGGTACACGGGTACATGGGTACACGGGTACATAAGTCAAGTATATACCACCTATTATTGCGTATAAGTAATGCAAAGGAAAATAAAAATAAAATGGAAATGAGATTAACTGATTATATATTTTGTATATATTTGATAGGATAAGAAATACGACGTTGGCGGTGGTGAATCGTTTGCAACTCTATCGGAACTGATCGAACACTATAAACGTCATCCGATGGTTGAGACATGCGGCACAGTGGTGCATTTGCGCCAGCCCTTCAATGCGACCCGCATCATAGCAGCTGGCATCAATGCACGCGTCGAGCAGCTGGTCAAGGTGAGTCCTATTGAGTTGAGCATCTCATGCAATCTTCAATACCCAATAACCTGTCTTGTGTCGATTGTGCAGGGCGGCTTCTGGGAGGAATTTGAATCGTTGCAACAGGACAGCAGAGACACATTTTCACGCCTCGAGGGCTACAAGGAGGAGAACAAATCGAAGAATCGATACCGCAATATATTGCCATGTAAGTAAATGTTGAGCTTGAATGCAGCTTCCGGTTTTGAATTGATGCTAATTGGACATTTGAAATTTGAAATTTTAGACGATCACACTCGCGTGAAGCTGCAGGATGTGGACAGGAGTACACCGGGCGCCGAGTATATAAATGCCAATTACATTCGTTTACCCACCGATGGCGATCTCTACAACATGACCAGCTCCTCGGAGAGCCTCAACAGTGCTGCGGTGCAGTCGTGTCCGGCGTGCACCGCCGCCCAGACGCAGCGCAACTGCACCAACTGTCAGCTGTTAAACAAGACGTGTGTCCAGTGTGCTGTCAAGTCGGCAACGCTGCCCACAAATTGCGCCACCTGCAATCGCAAATCGGATTCGCTGGGCAAGCACAGACGCAGTGAATCGCTGTGCACGTCGGCCTCGGGCATCAGCGGAGCAAGTACCCCAAGCATTTCGTCAACAACGGGCTCGTCCCTCAACGGTTGTCTCGCTGTTCTGCTGAAGAAACACTGCAGCGATGCCACATCCTCGCCGCCACCATCGGCAACACACTCGACGGTGTCGACAACCTTCTCGTCGTGGAGTGGATACTCGACGGGCTCGCTGCTGAACAGCGAGAGTGGCCTCTTCAAGACGTATATTGCGACGCAAGGCTGCCTGGCCAATACGAAGAACGATTTCTGGAACATGATCTGGCAGGAGAATACACGGGTCATTGTCATGACCACCAAGGAGATTGAGCGCGGCAAGTCCAAGTGCGAACGCTATTGGCCCGATGAGGGTCAGTGCAAACAGTTTGGTTATGCGAAGGTGCAGTGCATCAAGGAGAACTCCACCAACGATTATACGTTGCGTGAGTTTCTGTTCTCATGGCGCGATAAGCCCGAGCGTCGCATCTATCACTATCATTTCCAAGTGTGGCCAGATCATGGCGTTCCCGCCGATCCTGGCTGTGTGCTCAACTTCCTGCAGGATGTCAACACCAAACAGAGCAGCCTTACCCAGGCCGGGGAGAAACCGGTAAGTCTTAAACCGATCAACCCGTGAACATCCTAACCTATCCATTCTCTTCCCTAAGGGTCCCATTTGTGTGCACTGCTCGGCGGGCATTGGACGCACGGGCACATTTATTGTGATCGACATGATACTCGATCAGATAGTGCGAAATGGTAAGCAAAATAGTCTAGTTACCACAGTGACAGGGGGAAAAATCGAGAGAGAGATAAAGAGAGGGAAAATTGAATTATTTTCTTTTATTAACGCGTTAATTTAAATTTTTGGTTAACTTTTGTGGAGTTTATTTTTTTTATTCATATATATAAGTATATTATAGTAAAAGTCGAGTACTGCAAATATATATAGGTGTATATATAGATATATGTTTTAAATACTTACTATGTTCATATTTTTATCGATTAGGTTTGGACACTGAAATCGATATACAGCGAACAATTCAGATGGTGCGATCACAGCGATCGGGCATGGTGCAGACGGAGGCGCAGTACAAGTTCGTTTATTATGCGGTACAGCATTATATACAGACGCTGATAGCTCGCAAGCGGGCCGAGGAGCAGAGCCTTCAAGTGGGACGCGAATACACCAACATCAAGTGAGTAGAGCCAGTCAGCTAATTAATTTAACACTGCTTGCTGGAATTACACTGCTTAGCACTGCTTGCAGTGAGACGCAATTGAGTTACTTACACTGCTTAGTGGGACTTACAGTTGAACCAGAGCAAATATTTTTTTTTATTAAAAATCTATGTTAATATTAATAAGAATAACTTTTTGTGTTTTAGGTACACTGGCGAAATCGGCAATGATTCACAAAGATCTCCATTACCACCAACAATTTCTAATCTAAGTTTAGTATCGATTAAGTCAGCAGCAACATCATTATCATCAGCATCAGCAGCAGCAGCAGCGACAGGATCAATAGCAGTGGAACCAATAGCCGCAATAGCGAATGTTGGCAACAAGCATGCGTCAAAGTTGCAGCCACCATTGCCGCCCTTGCTGGGTGCCAGCAACAATAATAACAGCAACAGCAACATCTGCAACAGCAACAGTAATAGCAGTAGCAACAACAGCAGCAGCAACAGCAGCGGCAACAACAGCAACAATCACTGCAGCAATTCTAATGGAAATGGCAACATTTTAAGCAACGGCGTCCAAATGCGTAAATCAAATTTTTACAGCGATTCGCTGGCAACAGGGGGAGCTGGGGCAGCAGCAGCTGTTGCAGCAGCAGCAGGTAAGCAGAAACAGCAGCAGCAGGTCTTGAGCCGGCCGATTGGTTTACTCAAATTGCTGACCAGTCCCATCATCTTTCAGCCAAATACAAAAACATTCCCAAAGACATGAACATGAGTCTGAGGCAGCAACAGCAACAGCAACAGCAGCAACAGCAAAAGCAACATCAGCAACAGCCATCGCAGCAACATGTTGCTGCCAACGTTGTTGCTGCTGCTGCGCCTGCGCTGCCGCCGCCGCCGATGCCACCGCGCAAAGCATGACAAATGAGTTTCTAAACACATATATACACACACACCAACACACCAACACTCACCACACATACATACACTCCCAAACTCGAGCACTTTCTTACCCCTTTTCTACGAAGCGCGCAACGAAAATTTGTTTCATGTTTAAATGTTCGTCATAAACTATTTATATTTATTGTGTCTAATAATATAAATTTTTTTTATTGTTTTTTTTTTTTGCAAGTCGCTCCCATTTTGCCCATCCCAAACTCCCCCCTCTACCCAAAAGCAACCCCCAAGCCATGTTTGTATGTTAGTTTTTAAGCAAACAAAGAAAAAACAACAATTTGTAATTTGTAAATGGGCTGCAGCAGCACCAGATTTGAAAACGATCTAAAATAGATATTTGATCTATGATCTATGATAATATTACACATATATATACATAATAACAGCATATTGTTTTAGTGTTGTAAGTGTTGATAAACAAAAACGAAAAACAAAAAACAAACAAAAAAACAAACAAAACAAAAAAAAACAAAACAAAAAATAAGCGTTGATTGTGATTTAAATAACAGCGTTAAACGGAGCAGAATGAGAATGAGAAGAGAACAGAGAGAACAGAAAACAGAAACAGTAACAGAACAAATTAGCATACGAAACAGAAGCAGAAGCAGAAGGAGAATAAGAAGAGTTAGAAGAAGAACCGAACAGAGTAAATATACATAAATCAATAAAAAAAAAACTGAAGAGAATAGCGGCAAGCGCATAAGAAAGTAAACTTATATTCAAAAAGAATGTGAGACAAGGTAAAATCAAAAAAAAAAAAAAATAAGAAAGAAAGAAAGCAAGAGAAAAATTTAATCGAAAGAGAGGAAACAACAAACACGTTTCAATATTAACAAGTTTTGCCTTGTATTACAATATTACAAAAATCTATATACAAATATCCTCAAAAAAAAAAAAAAAAGAAGAAACAAAACCATTAATAAATAGATTTAAGTTAATGATTTAATGTGCAAAGAGTGGTTGTGCTGACAACGTTTATTGTTAACAACAACAAAAACAAAAACAACAACAGCCACAACAAAAACACAAAACAACAACAACAGCAATACTATTTTAAAATCGTTTGATTCCCAGCCCTTTAAATATATATATTATAAAACCGTTTCTCGCACTCAATTTCTCGTTTTGTGAAGTGATTTTTTGTTTTTGTTTTTATTCAAAGCTGTTTCTTAACTAAAACAAAACCTTAACTATAGCTGTTTAACTGTTTAGCTGTTAAATTGTTTAACTGTTTAACCGCATAACTGTTTAAATGTTTAATTGTATTCTGTATATTGTTTCTCTCTCTTTTATGGATTGAATAATGTATTTTGCTTTAATTTAAAATTACGGAACGTACGAATATAACTTATCAAATTTATTGTGTTACATTTTAAATGATAAACAACTTAGGCATTACAATTATTATTATTATTATAACTATTATTATTATTATTATTACTATTATTATTACGATTATATTATTAATAATTATATTTGTAAATTCATAAATTTTTTTTTTTTTTAATGTACTTTATTAGCTAAGTTTACTAATGTGTGTGTGCATTATTTTTGTATTAAAAAAAAATGTGCAAAGTATGAGAAAAACTTTTAAAAGCACCATTTAAGCATGTCACACACACACACACATACACACAGACACACACACACACACACACTTTACAAATATGTATATATATACATACGCAAGTCAAATTCAACCAGTTTAATTTGTTTAAATTATTTGACATTTTGTGATTTTTGACTTATACACTCACACATACAGAGCAAACATTTTGAGTAATCTATTTTACATGATTAATTAAAAATCAAACAAAAATTGTTATTTAAATTAGCTTTTATTTTGATTGTGTGCTTTCAAATTGTTATTAATTTTGCAAACGACCAAGCAAAAAATACAAGAAAAAACGAAACCAAACAAAACAAGGAAAAAAAAAACAAAAAGCAAAACCACAAATTAAATATTTGAATTTACACATAAAATAAAAACATTTTATATGAAATAATTAAAAGAAAACAAAACCTTCATTTAAAACGTATATGCTTTTATTTTGTTATTTATTTAATTTTATGGTTTTTATGAGTTCTGCATGTGATTATCTATCGAGCACTGTTGCCAAACTTTACACAATACGTGCGATGCTGCCAAACTTCACCCAACTTTGATTTGAAGTAATTTCATTTTGGGTGTTGTTGTGATTATTATTATTATTTTGTAATCTTTATTTTGATTGTTTGTCTGTTGTCAATATACACACGTGTGCCATCAAAAACCAAACATCGAACAACAAAAACAACAATAAGAAATTAAACAAAATCGAAAAACTAACAATTAAAATACAATAATAAGCAAATAATCAGAAATTAATTGAACGCACAAAGAATAAAGTGAAATCGCAATTTCCTGCCCAATCCGCACAGTTTATTAAAAGCAATTCCAGATAGAATGCATGTTACTTAGTATTTATACACATATAGAAGGTATTAGCAGTCGTATCTATATACGTTATACGTCATTCATACAGGCGTTTAGATAGTTATTATCGAATAGTAAGTGTGAATGTAATGCCGAAGCCTGGCTTCGGCTTTTGCATTTGTTAATCGAGTTTTAGAGTTAGTTGTAGTCCTCGATGCCTCCCCAAGAAAACCAAACAACAATACGATAACGATAATGAAAGAAAACCCCAATAACCTCCTGCCTGAACTGATAAACACACGATTGATAATATTATTATTATATAGTATTATACATAGTATATACCTATATACACAGACATACATACATAGTACTTAATGTTTAATCCATAATTGTGAAAGTTGTTGACCTGGCCAATCGCACAGGCCTTTATATAACAAGTTTTAGCCTACGAATAACGAATGGAATGGAAATGGAAATGGCACCACAGAATAATTGGAATAAGCAACTAATACTGGATATTAACATATATATATATATATATATAACTTGAACGAAGATAATGCCAAAATCACTAAGAAAGCAGAACGAACAGATGAAATCAAACACCAAAGGATGGAAAAAAATCAAATAAATATTCAGAATTAAAAAAAAACCACAAAACACCAATTACAAAACGCTTAACGATAACTAATTAAACAAATTTATTTCAACTCAGAACTATAAAGCCTAACATGAAAAATATATAATATACAATTAAGTAAAACCAATTTACTACCATAGCAACACAAACACCAAAAGTAGGGAAAATGCTTTATTAACTACTATTTAATTAGAGATTTACAATTGTAATTGAAAACAAACGCGTAAAAAAAAAACAAAAAAAAAACAAGAATATTTTAATACTTTTGTGTGAAAGAAAGTTAAACAAGTGTTACATAAATGAACCGTAGAAATCTTTACATAATTATACAAATACCAAATATTGCAATCATGTTCTCAGACTCCAATTCTCTGCAATTACGCACATTTTGGAAAACGCAAAGCAATTACAATTTTCGGCCTGCCATATAAAAACTTTATATAAATATACATGCTTTGTATCTGGAATTTGAGAACATGATTCTGCCAATTATCGATTATCGATTATCGAATGTAATCGCAATTCAAGGATATACGCACATTATATATATATATATATATTTAAATATTTATATTCTCCAAAACAAAACGAAACGAAAATAAAAAAAATTATATATATATATATATATATATATATATGTATATATATAACATATACTTACGGATTTGTCAGCAAAAAAGGCACAATCTAACAAATATACAACGCGATTTTCGAAACACTTAAGAACAAATCAAACACATTACAGAATTAAAAACTTCCATTGAATATTTAACTTTTTATAAATAACGATATATTGTTGAAATATTGATGATCAAATAACAAAACCAAAAAATGACGTAAACAAGCCCACTACAGAAAATTGACGAAAAAAAAAACACAAAAATTTACACTAAATAAATATACGAAAAAATGTAGTATTTGAGTGTTGTCAAAACATATATAAATGTCGATATATATATATATATATGTAAACATATAAAAATATATTTATATATATATATATATGTCAAAACGTATAATAAATCAAACAGAAGAACAAAAAAAAAAAAAACGTTGTAAATGTTAACAAAACAATTGTGTTAAACAAATATTGCAAAATGGCAATTGAAATAATTCTCAACAATAAAACAAAGCCACAAAATCTTACAGAGCATAGCTGAAAAACAAAAAAACAAATTATATTAAAACAAGTATAAAGTATACAAAACGAAGAATTGATAATAATATAATATTTAAATTACGAGTTTTTGGTGTCTGCATATATGGAAAAGGAATGAAATATTCACAAAACATATTAATGCGTATATATATATATATATATATATATATATATGTCTATCTATATATATATATATATATATGTCTATCCATCTATATATTTATATATATATATATATATATATGTATATGTATAAATATATACATTTATTATTGAATAAACGATATTCCACATACGATATATTCCACAAAATTTCTATAGTTTTACTGGTTGGGTAAATAAGAAAAACGATCGAAACGATCGTATTGAACACAACAGAAATCGGCGCATATATAGCAATTATAATCGTAGATTGCAGTTTGAGAAGGCCACATTTATTGGCAGTTGACTACCGCAAGATTAGATATTGGAAGCCATAGAATTAATCCAGACATGCCAGACACCCAACAGTAGACTCTCCATAAAAACGACAAGCAATATATATATGTGCATTTGTATATATATATATATATATATGGAACAACAATCGGGCAAGCACTGTGCAAATATATAGAAACGACCACTAGCAGACGCAGTGATCCGCCAGCTGAGCTGCAAGTGCAATCTGAATCCGATTCGATTTCGTTGATTAGAAGCAATCAAAACTGATTGTGGCAAGTCAGTTTTGCATTGAACGTTGGTGGATTGGTTTGCATAAAAATGTTGCTTTACTGGCTGCTGGGATTGCTGCTGCTGTTGCTGCTGTGGAGCAAGCGGCA
The DNA here is from genome assembly GCA_035042125.1 of Drosophila longiperda. Taxonomy (NCBI): domain Eukaryota; kingdom Metazoa; phylum Arthropoda; class Insecta; order Diptera; family Drosophilidae; genus Drosophila; species Drosophila longiperda. The sequence continues at coordinate 68,293 of JAWNLV010000105.1, forward strand.
GCTGATCTTGCTGGGATGCAGTCTGCCTGGTCCTTGGGCGTTGCCAGGTCTCGGCAATGCCCAGATGATTGGCAAACTGAAGCCCGAATGTGAGTTGTGTATAATTGTGAACTGTTGTTGTTGTTGTTGTTTCGAGCAGCTTGTTGTTGTTGCAGATATATTTCTGGTGTTTACCGATCTGCGCGACCGTTTTGGCGCCACCTATCGTATGTGGCTGGGACCACAGCTGTGGGTGTTTCTGCACAGCGCCGAGGAGACGCGTGAGGCGCTCAACGATGCCACACTGCGCAAGGCAGCCACATTCCAGCAGCTCAGCCCGCTCATCGGCAACGGGCTGCTGATCAGCCATGGACGCGACTGGGCGGCACAGCGTCGCCTCCTCACCCCCTGCTTTCAGCCGCAACTGTTGCGCAGCTTTGCGCCAGCATTGAACCAACATGCAAATCGTCTGCTCGACAATCTGCAGCTGACGAAAGGATTGGGAATTGAGGTGACGGACCATCTCTTTGCCTGCCTTCTCGATGCCATTGTTGGTGAGTGATCTGCACCATTAACTCGTGCCCCCCCTCATCACTCCGCCTGCTTGTCACTTCACTTCTGGACAGACAACTCGATGGGCCACCAGCTGCACACACAGCAGCAGTTGCAACACTCACCCATTGTGGCTGCCTTCCATCGCAGCGGCGAGTTGCTCTTCAAGCGAATGATAAATCCTCTGCTTGCCACCGATTTGGTGTTCAAGCGAACGCGTCTGTGGCGGGAGCTATGCGTCCAGCTGCAACTGATACATCAACAAATGGAGCAGATCATAGAGCAGCGTCACTTGCAGCTGAAGAAGGAACAGCAGCTCAAGGAAGAAAAAGAAGAAGAAGAGGAGCAGCGAGCAAAGCCACGCATTCTACTGGATGCCATGCTGCTGGCCGGATGGAATCATCAGCAGATACGGGATCAAGTTAACACCTTTGTCTTTGCGGTAAGTACCGGTGAGTCAAATTCATCAGTCTTTCTTAATCCCTGTCCCTCCTCTCTCTCTCTTTTTCTCTCTCTCCCTCTCTCCTTCCCTCTCAAGGGCGTGGACACGACAACAGCATCTATGGGTTTTGTGCTCTACGCTCTGGGAAAGCATCCCACAGTGCAAGAGAAACTGCATGCAGAACTAAAGGATTTCTGTGCCGAGGACGATTGGGATGCACTTAATGGGCTTGTTTATCTGGATGCGGTGTTGCAGGAGGTGCTGCGCCTGTACACCATAGTGCCGACCACTGGTCGCCAGACGACGCGAGAAACCACCATTGGAGGGCGTCGATACTGCGCTGGGGTCACGATCTGGATCAACATGTATGGTTTGGCCCACGACGCACATTACTTTCCAGCACCCTACGAGTTCAGGCCAGAGCGTTGGCTGCACCAGGAGAAGCAAACGACGCCATATAGCTATATACCCTTCTCGGGTGGACCGCATGTGTGCATTGGACGCAAGTATTCCCTGTTGCTGATGAAATTGCTCACCGTTCGCATTGTCCAGCGATTCAGACTGGAGCTAGCTGAACCGCACGGCGAGCTGGTGCTTCAAGCTCAAATGGTGCTCCGCTCCCGGGATGGTATCCACATCAAGTTCTTACCACGCTGACTACAAAAATAGTATTAATGCCAAACCATGTCAAAACAATAAACGAAATTTATTTCATTGAGAGAGCTATAAACATTTGTCCAATTAAAAACAAGAAATCTAAATCACAAATGTACAATAAAACATCGCAAATGTGAATATTCCATAATTAATAACACAAATTAAACAAAATAATTAAATAGCATGTCCACAATCCAATGCCACAAATTAGGTTGATGTATTGGCTAAATTGCACTCTGGCAAAAATCATTGCATAATTTTAGGAGCACACAAATAATGCAAATATGACTCTTACGCGGAAAATTGAGTTAGAATCTGAAAGAGTAGGTCTTTCGAACTGCATTCAAGGATATAGGATACTGGAGTCATCTATGTGTATATGCTTAGATAACTTGTAAATTAAGTGAACTTAACCTTTAAATTTAAAGCTTAAATATAACTTTTTATGGAATTAAATTTGAGTAAGTTGAATCTGTTTTGAATGCTTCTCTTTAATAAATTAATAAATATAAATATAACACAATGGTTGAGCATTATAATATGTCTTATATATATATAAATATATATATATATATATATATATATATATATGTGTGTTTATTTGGCTGACTGCCAAGGAACGCATGCCATCGAGATTGGTGCCTTGGGAGCCAGCCAAATAAATGAGCTGTGTTTGTGTAATTGGGAAAGTGGAATAGATTATTAGTTGCAGTTGGAGTCCTGATTACTTGGTGTGAGTGCCTTTAGCGTCGTGGACGCAGGTGGCAGATTGAAGGTCTGTTGCTCGTCATGCGACAGTTTGCAGGGACGCAGCTCGTTGATAATTTCGGTGGGCTGCTCGTGGAGGACACGCATGCGTTCCTCATCTATGCGACGCTCCATGTCCACCCCCATGTCGTGCAGGGCCTGCCTGATCTGGCGCTCCTGCTTGACCAAGGCGGCACGCACCTGAGCATGGTACTCGATGTCAATGGCAATGGCCTCGTGCACACTCAAATTAGCCTTTCTGCTGGCCATTTCCCTTTCGCTGGCCTGCTGATATTGGCGCTCCATGAAACTGGTTGGGGTAATTGGAATCATTGCTTGGAGTACTTTGTCCTTCTCGCGATCGAATTGCTGCTGCTCCTGCTGCTCGGTCAAAGCCTTGCACAATCGCTGCTTGTCATTGTAAATCTTCTGGATGTCCTGATGGGCGCACTTATTCTCCCGCGCCTGCCGCTCCTCGAACCGAATGTCGGCTATCATATTCTCGTAGGCATCCCTCTTGTTGTGCATCTCGGTCAGTTGCTGTCCAAGTCCATCGCTGATGCGAATTCGCTGCTCAATCATATTCTGGCGCTGTTGCAGCTGCTGGTTAATAAAACTCTTGGTCACCGGACTCATTGCCTCGAACACAATCACGTTCAGCTTCTTGGAGTCGGCAGGGTTCGCTTGACGCAACTTGCGCTGCAATTCGACGCACTCATCGAGCATTTGCTTGAGCTCGTCGCGCTTCTTGTGGCGCCACACGATTGCCTGCTGCAGATCATTGGCGTGGGCCATCTCTTCGTTGTGGCGCTTCCGTAGTCCCTCCTCCATAGCCGACTGCTGATGTCGATGCCGTTCCGCTTGCCCCTGGCGTATTTGGGCAACCAGTTGTTCCCTGTAATCCTTCGCCTTCTTCTGCATAGCCCGCCTTTCGGCCAGTTTCTCCTCGCGCAACTGTTCCGTTACCTGCAGCGCCTCCTTGTGCTTCGCTGCACGATTTGCGCCAATTGCTTGCATATTCTCATTGCGCTTCTGGACCACGCCCAACGTCGTCTTGGCCCGATCGATTTCGATGGGCAGATCCCTCAGTCGCTGGGAGGTGCTGTACAGCTGCTTGCGACGCATCGCCTCGACGAACTCCTTGCGCTTGAGCTCCGCAATCGTCCTGGTGATGGATGCGGTCTGGTGCTCTGTATTCTGCATGGGTTGATGCTTCTGTTTGTAGCGCTCATCGGCTAACTGCTGCACCTGTAGTTTAACCTGGTGATACATACGGCTCGTCTCGTTTGAGGGAGCAACGATCAGCGGTAATGCGTCCATCTTGTTCAGCTGATTGCGATTCTCCGGCGGCAATAGTTTCACGCGACTCAACATATCGGGGACGGGCTCCTGCGGCACCGTTGCAAACATGGATATGCCCGGATCATCCCAGGCGCCATATTGTATGCGTGCCGGCTCAATGCGACGACGTCGTCCTCGACGCTTATGGTCAGACATTATCGTATCATGTTAATTCAGCGTCTTCTTCCAAATATTGTTTGTGTGTGTTGTATTTCCGGGTCGGGCGAACTATGTATTTACTTCTGGTGTGTGTCGAAATCTGAAATGAATCTGCTCTGAAACTAACTGCTTACAGCCCGAGCCACAACTTGACAGTTGACAGCCGGGTAAAGCTGATTTCTAATCATAAATAAATTGGAATGACGACTTACAAGTTGATCACAAAAAAATCTCTAACACGGCCAAATCATTTCCGATTATCAATGAACGCTGGAATCGCGAGAACCTCCTCCAACGAACTTCATTCAAGGATAATGATGTCATCTGGGAACCCAAACACTTGTCAAACTTTTAAATTGAAGGCAAATGAGTTGAAATCACAAAATCCGTATTTTCACAAACACTTTAAGCACGATTTGGATGTCCTTTGGGCAGTGGGTAATCCTGGTTCAATCAAAATTTTCGGCATTTATTTTTGTCCGGATCTGCAAGAAAATAACCAAGCTATAAGTAATTTTCAGTAATAAATGTTTTTTTAGTTTATCTGTTTAAAATACTTGCGCTATTTTTATTACTTTACGTGATGGGCAGGCCAAGGACTATTTTTTTTTGCTTCCAATGACATCCTAACGGTCCTTGAAATAGCCAACTTAAGCGTGATTTATCGATTTATATTTCTCTTCCTTTTGTACACTTTTTGTCTGATGACGTCAAAACGCGAAGGTCAAACGTGATCAAATTAAACGCGTTTAAATTATTTGAATTGTGTATACTTAGATAATTATTTATTTATTTGGTATTTTCATGTATTTTCATTTTAATTGTTTCATTCGACATGGTTTTGATGCTTGCCTCGGACTAGGATTATGAGATTTCTGATTATAGATTTAGCTTGATTTCCTTTTGGGTTTTTGTGTAACTTTTTCAAAGTGTGTATCTCTAATAATAATAATAAAGATGTTGTAGCATAGCATGACACACATACGATTAAGACTAGACGAGAAAACTATAGTCGATGGAGAACTATTTCGACTATTTCGTCACCCTGTACTCAGTTCAAGGTTGAGACGTCAAACACTAACAATTTTACGACAAAATTATTAAGAGTATAGTATATATATATATATATATATATATATATATATACATGTGAGATACATGAGTATTGTGTAGTGGGAACAATCTTTTAAAAATATTTGCTACACATCGAATTGACGGACTCCATAACTAAAACGGACATACAATATTTAATATAATATTTATCTTTTATCTCCCATCGGTTTGCAATATATATATACTCATAGTACATTTAGACTTTTGGGCTTGTTACACATACATTCATAATAGAAATGGGGCTTAACCAAACTGGCTAAATACATAATACTTTTGCTTTATTCATTTCTTTTGACGACAATTCGTGGATCGTCAATACTTTTGGATGGACCATATATTTATATGATATATATATATATATCATATATTTCTGACGGAAACAACTTTTCATTGGCAGAATTTGGGGAACCGATTTTGATAGAGATAGCAGATCATCATCTGTCTCATCTGTCTATCTGTCTTGCTCGCTCTTTGGCTTCTTTTACTGTTTTGCTTTCGTTTTGTCTCTCTCAGTTTTGTGTATTTTTTTTGGAAACAACTTGAATTTTCTTTTCTTTTTTTTTTAATGTCTACTTTGAACGCATATTTTATTTTTTTGTTGTCCTACACGTTAGTTAAATACTATCGTAACCTTTAATTATTATTAATTAATTAATAATAAATTAAAAGCTAACCTTGGTGAGCGGAGGGCTTTCACTTAAAAGTTGACTAAAAAAAAAATTCAAATATATATAAATAAAACTACTGCACTTAAATTAAAAATTTCTATGCTCAAAAACAACGACAATAAAATTGTATTAAATATATACAAAACTGAAGAGTTTATTTTTTTTTTTAAGTAAAAACTTCAATAAGAAGTTGACAGAATATTGACTCAAATCTTGCAAATATAATTCTAACTATAATTTATTTTTTGAAAGTATGCCAAATATCAGCATACATTTTAATATATAGACAGCAATATTGCTAATTTAGAGGATGCTAACAATTTTTGATTTTACTTAAGTGGCTTATATGCTAGGCCATATCTTAATATGGCTCGAACTTGTTGCCACAAACTCTTGAATTCTGGCCGAGTTTGAGATCGAGATCAATATGCAAACGAGAAACATGCTTTACAATTTGGCTGGAGTTTTTGCATGTTGGTGTGTGTTGTAAATGTTATCGATTTTGTTCGATTAATCGTAATAAATGTATAAAAAAATATTCCATTGTTGAGACACGAGCGTAATTTGTAATTTGTAATGAGTATTTTTTGGGATTTGCTAGCGATAACGATAACGATCACGATAGCTAAGCCATCAGTTGAACTGCAAATCCACATAGCAACTCCTGTCTACTTGTTGTTGTTATCCTGCAACATATCCTCGAGCGCTCCATTTAAGCGACCCTTGCTGAGAGCCTCCACAAGCATATGAAGTCGCTCCTCCCGCTCCGAATGACGACGCTCCAAAAGCGACACCTGCAACAATAACAATCAAAACATATATTCAAGTACTGTATGATTGATATATATATATATATATATATATATATATATATATTGATATAAACCTTGGCTTTGAGGGCATAGTAATCAACGGGGATTTTGCGTCGCTTCTGTGTGGCAAATGCCTCCTCGCGCTCATTGAGTCGCTGTTGCAGGATGCGCACAGTATCATTGGAGGAGGCCAGCTCGCGATCATGGGCACTCTGCAGGGTCTTTAGCTTTAAGAATAGATAAACAGATGGACACTGATCGATTAGCTGGCTGGCCAGATCACATAAATACCACAGACAACTCACATCCTGCAGTCGCTTGTCGTGCAGCGTTTTATAGTCGACCTCCAGCAGGTGGTATTTGTTTTGTGCCTCCTTCAGCGCCTGTGTCTCCGTTGTCGCCGGCACATGATCTTGGTAATGATTATGGTGATCGTGGATGCGTCGCGTTGCGGAGCTGCAACCTGCAGCAATGCCCCCACCCTGCAGTTTGCCATCGAATCTGCCACTGGCTCCTGGATGAACAAATACAATACACATTATACGAATGTAAACAATAACTTGAAATCACTACTATAATTTAGACAAGTCGTAATTCGATATATATATATAAATAAATATATATGATATAAAATATGAACAGACTTATTTTGAATCAACTGTAAGCATTAAGTTCGGATAAGAAACGCAGTGTTTGTTAGCCAAAAGTATTTTCCTATTGAATAAACTGATATGTATTCAAAATCTGCGTTCAGTTGAGCTTTCTCGACTAGGACATTCCAACTTATCTGTAGAAGTAGCTCGAGCTGGCTCCGATCTTTATGTAAGCACAAGTTGATGGGTTCAATGCGCTCTAAAGTGCCAGTCTCTCAAATTAAAGTTTCCAAAAAACCATAAAACAACAACAATAACAATAGCAACAATAACAACAAAAATGCCAAACTTATAACAATAATTAAATAAGAGTCTCGAAGCTGATTGCATAAAGAGCCAACCACAAAATTTGCATATAAACACGCGTTCAATATTAAAAACAATGTTGTTGTTGCTGCTATCGCTGGGCTATTATTAGCACTATTAGTGAACAACAAAACAAAAAGAAAACAAAAGCAACAAATGTGACATCGACATTAAAGAAGAAGAAGCAGCAGCAGCAGCAGCAGCAGCAGCAGCAGCAGCAGCAGCAGCAGCAGCAGCAGCAGCAGCAGCAACTATAACAGGCAACATGGCGCATTATAAAACGATGCGCGCATGCGCAAACGACAAACGCGTTAGCCACGCCCACTGGCGCACACCCCCCCCCCCCTATCCTCCCCTACCTAACCCCTTCTCGACTCGTCTTTGACTTTGACTTTCGCTTTCGAATTTTCTTTTTCTCTTTCTCTCGTCGCAACAAAAAACTAAGCAACAATTTTAAATCGATGAAAAAAAAAAACAATAACAAAAAAACACAAGAAAAAAAACACAAAAAAAAAAAAACAAGTCCCCCACATGAAGGTGACATAACCAAGTGGCCGAGATGCCACTCATCCGACGCGACGGCGGTGGGAGGGGTAGTTGTTAACGTATCTAGTTTTTGTGTGTATGTCTGTGTGTGTGTGTGTGTGTGTGTGCGACTGGTTAAACGACACTTGTACAAAATGCCTGGCCATTTGAAATGAGTGCAAAAAAAAAAGAAGAAGAAGAAGCAGTTGAGTCTTGCTCGACTCGAGTTGGCTCGACTAGCAGATACCCTTTAGTTGACAGCTGCTATGTGGAATGAGTGCTCCTCATACAGATGGCATTCAATATATAAAACAAAGCATTGCCTCAACTTTAAAGCTGTTTTTTTTTTAACGCTTTTAACAAAATAATTCCACAAGATTTTATTTTTTAAATAAGCAAATTTATACTTTTGCCTAGAATTTAATTAATTAATTTTAGTTAAGCTTGGTTTATCAGATTTAAAAAAAAAACAACAAAAAACAAACATAAACCTTCTCTCTGATGAGCACAAAAGTGCACTCTAACAGCGAAATTTGTACATCGATATTTATCGATACTTTTAGCTGTTATTGTCTCTGAATACAAAGTGTATTTAAAAAGGCTTTGCTTATTCTTCTTCTTCTTCTTCTTGTGTCTAATGGATGGACAATGTGTCGGACAACCCCTTTTGGCCACTGTCAATCTGTACAGGGTATTTGTGTATATGAGAAAAGTAATTGTGCGGTCAAAAGGCCGCCAGCGGACTTGGAGCTGTGCGATGTGTGAGGGGGTGGTGTGGCAAATGGTGGGGGAGGGAGGAGGAGGGCTATGGAGAGGAGTTAGCGAGTTTGTTGAGGAGTTTGGACGTGGCGTGCAATGATTTATTTCAGCAATTTATTTGCGTGTTTCTCGTCGCTTGGTTTTAAACAAAAAAACCAAACTAAAACTAAAAAATAAAAAATAAAAAAAATAAAAAAAAAAATTTTGTACGTGCTGACGAGCAGAGAAAGTCCATAAATTACACGAACAATAACCGCGAACGGCGACCGAGTGACACACACACACACACACAGACACACAGACACACACACAGACACACTCAGTTTTGTATGCAAGATGGGGGATGGGGGATGGGGTTGACTTACCTGCACTATGAGTAGCCCCGGCAGCTGCCCCAACTCGAACACCAACAGCTCCTGCTACTCCAGGTGCTGCTGCTGCTGCTGCTGCTGTTCCTGTTCCAGTCGTCTCCCTTTCCCGCTGCAGCCGCCTAATGGTCCTCTTGCAATCATCCAGCTCGCGTGTGAGCCGCTGCATCGCCTTGTTCTTGATGGCCAAATCGACACGCATGCAGCGCACCGAGCTCAGCAGCTGAGAGTCCTCCTTGTGCGTGCCAGCCGAGAGTGGTCTATGTCCATGGCTGTGCAGCGATAACGTTGAATCGGACTGCGAGATGGGCAACTTGGAGCCGAGGGGCAGCGGATGGCGTCGCTGGTTGCCGCTCTGCTTGGAGTTCGGACGCGATGTGTTTGGCGTGGAATTGGCTGTGCTGCTGGTGCTGCTGCTGCCGGCTGAGTGCAATTGTTGCTGTTGCTGTTGCAACTGCTGCAGCAAGTGCTGCTGACAGATGACGCTGGGCGAGGGGCAACCAATTGTGTTGGTGCTGTGATCACGCATTGCGCCGCCACCAGCACCACTGGAGCCCATCGGATGAGTCTGTGTGCCGGTTGATGTGATGGCCTGACTACGGCCACAGTGGTTGCCCACATCCGATTGAGGCAGTGCCTCCGTTTGGGTGCAATTATTGTAATAACGATCCGCTCGCTTTTGCATATAGCGATCCAAGGTGCGCACCTGGGATTCAATTTGCTCATTCAGCTTCGTATTGATCTCCTGCAAACTGCGCAAGCGAAGATTAGAAAACAACAACAACAACAACAAATCTCTCTCCCAATCAGGCTGACAACTCACCTGAGCACCTGCGTCTCGAGATCGGCAATGTGCGTCTCGTATTTGGCCTGTACGGAATTGAAGCGCGCCTGAACATTGGCCAGAATCTGTTGGGCCTTGCGATCCTGCTCCTTGGCATCCGATTCCAATTGAGCGATACGCTGCTCCAGCAGCTTACGACTGGACATATTCTCCTGATCGTTCAGCGCGCAAATGCCCAAATTCTTTGATGCAACTGCCAGCGAAATGGATAGATAAAGAAAGGGAGGTTGGTGGTTGGAGGTGTTGAGGGGTTGAGGGAGATCTGCTTACCAATCAGAGCGGAGACGGAGTCGGGATGCTTGCGCATGAGAATGCGCTCCATTTCGCGGCACTGTCGCTGCAGATCCTGTATCATGCGTGCATCCTTTTGCTTGGTATCCGCCGCATGGCGTCGCTCCTGTTGCGCCTCCTCCAGTTCGGAGCGCAGGGAGCGCTGCAGCTGAATGGCCTCGTCGCGATCCCGGCGTGCCGATTGCAGCTCAGTGCGCAACACACCGGCACATTCGTGCAGATGCTGCACGTCCAGTTTGAGCATCTCGGACTCCTCCTGCAGGCGGCCATTGTTGTCGCGGAGTGCCCGCTGCGTCTGCGACAAGGACTCGCTTTGCAGCCGCACCGATGCCAGTCGCTCCTCGGTATCCTTGAGCTGCTCCTGCAGCTGTTCGATCTCCAGCTTGAGCACATGCTCCCGCGACACGCTGCACGCGATCTGCTCGATGGGTGAACTCAGTGTGCTGACCAGGTGCTTCGGCGAGTGGCCCACCGCCTTCTCGCTGTAGCTGGCCATCGGTGCGATGGGCCGCTGAGCAGCGCTGCGAGGCTGCCGGGTGGCCGGCACTGCCTGGTTGTCCTCGGCCGCGGTAAGCTCCTCCATCTGCCGTTGGCGGGCCACAACAACAACAACAACAAGCAATAAATAAAAACAATAACAAAAAAAGTAAACAATTTTACGGATTAGTTCGAGTTCGGCATTCGTGAAAGTGCGCCTGCCAAGTGCCGGCGACTTTTTTGTGTTGGGTGTGTGCTAACTAACGGTAACAGCTAACAGCCAACAGTCAACAGTCGACAGTCGACAGGTAACAGCTAACAGCTACCAGCAAATGCCGGCCAAAATAGCAACAATAACAATAACAATAACAATAACAACAGCAACCAAAACATGGGCAAACAATGAGCATCAGCGTAGTTTCTACGTGACTCCTGCTTAACCCTCCTTCTGGCCCAAAACAAAAACAAAAACAGCTAAGAAACCAGTCAAAGGCAACAACTACGCAACCAACAATGTCGCACAGTGGTGCCAAAGTACAAAAAACAAGTGATTCAGTCTTAATCGTCTTAGATTTTACACAAAACGAATAGATATAATTGTAAACAAGTCAAATTTATGCAAAGCCTACTTTTATTTAATAATAATTGCACGATAATAATAATAATAATAATAATAATATTAATATTGCATTGAACATATGCAATTATAAATCAATGATTAAAATTAAAAGTCAATTTAATTATAAGAATCGTCTATGCAAACTGAATTTGATCTTTGACACTTTTATAAATATGAATTAGGCCTTACACACAATTAAACTGAATATAAATAAATATTGATCTCTTTAAGAGCTGTTTGCATTAGTTTCAGAAAATTTCACAAAGAGAACTTTTAAAGAACGCTTTAGTTTGGCGAAACTACAACAGATGGCGCCCAAGCAGATACCCAAAGTTTTGCACACTGTGCAACGGTTGGAGAACTCGCATGTACACTTACACGCACACACACACACACACACACACGCACGCAATGCTTTTGTTATGCATGTGTATGTAAATAGGTATTTAACAAGGGTAAGCTATGACGATTTAAACTTCAACGAACATAATTACGTTGAGGTGGGTGTAAAGCACCAACAACAACAACAACAACAACAAGAACAACAACAACAATAGCTGTTAATATAACAATAACAACAATGCACTCAGTAAAGCACCATAAATATTGGAAGAAGAAAGTTCGTGGCTCTATCCCCAAAACAACGATGTTCCAACCACACACGCCCCCGCCCCTGTCGCCACCCCCGCCCCGCTCACACTTCATCCATTTGTCTATTGTCCACATGTGTGTGCGTGCGTGTGTGTGTGTGTAGCACGTTTTCAAGTCTCATTTAAAGTCTCATTACATTTTATTTGTTTTTGTTTTTTTTTTGTTTTTTTTTGCTTTTTTTGCTTTTTGCTTTTTTTTGGTTTCTTTAGTTGCCCATTCGCTCCACTTGAAGCACTTTTGCTTTCATCGCTGAGTTTGCTGATAGATTCTACCTGGAAAGCAGTTGTCCAAACATTTAACATTTAAATGTAAGCATCTCCCCCTGACAAAAAAAAAAAACACAAAAAAAAAAACAAAAGCAAAAACAAAACAAAAAATAAGAAAACGAACACAAAATATTCAACTAGCCCATTTTTGGTTATTTATTATTTAAATTTTTTGTTGTTTGTGTTTTTGGTTTCTCATATACTCATTAGCCAAGCTTAAACTATTGGCCACATTTGTCCAAGTTGTTTCTGCACGTGCATCGATTTAGCTTTTAGTTGTATTTGTCTTTTTTTTTCTATCTTCAAACAACTAACCCACACTTTCCATTTCATTTGCAAGCCAAAAAAAAACTTAAAAAAAAACAACTAAAAAGCACCCAAATATTTTCATTTATTTTAAAAGTTATTATCATATGAATGGGGCTCATCATTATCGAAATGGATATAATAACATTTAAACTCTATATCCTAAATATATTAAATATATTGTAGTAATAATTAATTAAATGTCACGTAAGATTCATTTCACTAGCCCAAAGATAAATTATATTTTACATATACTCTATAGACACAGAGTTGAGACAAAGCATAAGCTATCAGATACCCTATAAACTCATCCCGAAAAAATACTGCAAATGAGATTAATGAAAACAATTGATGCATATTAAAAATTCAGAGCAGCATAAGCCAATTTATCGATATTACTTTCGATAATATCGAATTATAATAAAGAACCATTTAATTTTGGGCCTGATTTTTCTTTCTCCTTTCCATTTTATAGAAAGAGAATAGCAAGTGTTGACTATCATTCTTGTTTACAAAGCTGTAGAAATTCTACAAATGTGAATCTTTCAGTCAAGTGAAATCTGAACTTAGATAATCATGTGATTATCAATACAAATGAGAATGGACGATCTACACTAATTATGAGTGGAGTATTTATGAGAATTAAGGACAATTTCACTGCTCTAAATTCAGACTTAAGATTTGCAATTAACTTGAACTGTCTTCGCTGAGTAACTCAATTGACAATTGTTTATCTGTATAATCTGTGCAATTATATACATATATATATGTATATATATATATATAAATGTTTACACATATATGTAAAGTGAAAGGAGCTGCGTTTCTGATTGGAGAGCGAGAGTAAATCATAGCGTGGGTAATAGCAATATCAATAGCAATAGCAAATAGCAATAATAATAACAAAAATTGCTATTTATAAATTATGTCAATGCGTCTAAATTGGAAACTTTTAAAGTTTGCTTTGACTTTTGAGAACTTGCAGCAAAACTGAGCAAACAATCAATGTTGACGAAGTGCGGCAAATTTCAAGATTTCATATATATACATACATATATATGTATATATATTTTACATAATGTGTGGGCGAGTAATAACCACGCCCCTACCTGTTCAGCAGTCACTCTCACTGCCCGATCTTAGTTAGACAACAGTGGAAATAATAACAATGGCAACAATTTGATCCACTTGCCACAGCTAACAAGTGGCAAATTGTGCAAATTGGCATCGATTCGTTATCGATAACGAGTTCCGACTAATTGGTTTAAGTATCGTTTGATTGACTGACTGACTGACTGACTGACTGACTGCCTGCCTGCCTGACTGACTGATTGACTGCCTGAATGTGCATGTAGAAAGTCAACTAAATGCTATTTTATATTTATATTTACTGCAAACACGCCTTCAACAACAGCATTCATTATTTATTCGAGTCATTATTTTTTTTTTGAATAGTCATGCTGAGCACTCAAATCGTTGGACGTATTTTAACTGATTTGTAAAGCCAACCGATAATGATAATTATCCATATAATATTGCTGATGCATATAGCGAACTCTACTAAAAACAATTGGCTATACATTAAAAGGCCTAAAGATATTTTATCAGATTACCAAAATGATAATATCATATGAAAAACCATCTTAATAAAAAAAATACACAATTTACATATGCTATATATTTTCAAAATTAGTTGTAGAATTACGTACAGCTGCTGAACTAAGAAATAAATTAGCTCAGATCAATTTAAGGTTTTAAAACTCGTATTCCAAATAACATTTATCACATATATAAAAACTAAAGTTGAGGGCAAACTTTGTGGCGAGACTCAAAATAATAAAATGATATTATTATTAGATGGAAGCAAGACTTTAAGTATATACGATATATTATATATATATATATATATATAGCTCAAACTACGAAATAAATGTGATATATTTGGTATACAGGTTCTTGGTTCAAGCTCCGGGATTATGCATTATGTGTTATCACAGCATAAATTGTTACAAACTCAAAAATTAGAAAAGCGAAAAAGCAAAACTGACTCTTCTTTTTTTTTGTTGTTGTTGTTGTTGTTGTTGTAATCCACATCCACCCCTTGAAAGAAAGCGAGAGCGTTGGCGGCGTTGGCGACATTATTTTTGTCTGCGATCCGATTTGAAAATTAACATAAGAGATCGGACAGCAACAACAACAACAACAACAACAAACAGCAGCAACAAGCTAACAAGCAACGCATTTATGAAGATTCATGCAACCGATAAAAAAAAAAGCAGCATTTAACGCTGCTGCTGTCCATAAGGAAGAGAGGCGTCGCAGTCACAGTCGCCGCTGGCAGCGCAGTTAGCGTTAACAGCAGCAGCAGCAACATAAATTGAGCGATCGGCAACGACTACAACAATTTACATACATAACACGATTGCTACACACACACACACACACACACACACACACACACACACACACATCCACATAGAGACACACAGAGTTAAAGTGAGACTTTTGAGAGATAGCCAGGCAACGCTGACGTCGCTGCTGAGAGAAATATTGAGAAATGAAATGGCAATACTTTTCCCAACGTTGGTATAAAAGCGCCACTCCACCAACGGGACATGTCTCATTACGGTTTACTGTTAGATCTCGCTAAGATGTACGACGGGAGATCAAGAGCAATAAAATTTCAAACAGCAACAACAACGGCAACAACAACAAGAACAACAATGACAGCAACAGCAACAGCAGCAAGCGTGTTGCTATTGTTGTTGTTGCAACAGCAACAACCACTGGCAACAGCCATGTCGCTGGAACGCATAGCGCTGGAGCGAAATGAGCTGCCGCCGGCAGCAGATCTAACCGCCTCCTCCTCGCCAGACATTGTTGTGGATGATATGAAAATGGCCGCTTTGCCGGCAATGGGAGATACGGAGATGTATATGCTGGTGCCGGAATCGATGGGCAGCCAGCTAGATGATACGGAGCATGTGCATCGGAACACAATCGAAGATGATGCTCAAGCGGACGCAGAGAGTGCTGGGGACATGCTGATGCTGGAGAGCGATGATACACCGGCCATGCAGCTGGTGGAGCTGCCCAGCATTCTAGCCGAATCTCAGACAGAGTCACATGCCGAGCTGGAGATGAACGCGGATTCAGAGCCAGAGCCAATAATTGCAGAAGTGGCATCGCCAGAGCTAATTGAGGAGCATGTTGTGGAGCAGCCGGTGAGCAAACATGATGAGCAAATGGAAAATGTGGAAGCTGTGACGGATGCGGCAAGCGAGACAACACAATTGGAAGTGGAACAGGTCCAGGCACAGGCAGAGGAGCAGCAGCCACAAGCTGATGACGAAATGACGCCCGTGGAGCCGGATGCCAAGGAGGAGGAGCTGATGGAAGACAGCACGCCGGGTATGATTGTCGAAGAGCCACAACAGGACAGCGACTCCAAGCCAGAGACGGAAGACACTAAGTCAGAGCTGGTTGAGAACGAGGTGGAAGCTGAGAGCACAGATTCCACAATTCTGGCTTCAATGGCAGAGGGTATTGAGGAAAGCCTCAGTGAAGCCATAAGTGAGATGCTGCCGGAAGAACTGAATGTAGCACCAAACCAGGAACAGTTGCTGGAGCAGGAAATGGCACAGGAGCAGGTGCAGGAACAAGAGCAGGAGCAAGAGAAGAAGCAGATGCACGATGTGCAGCAAATCATCTTGCCGCAGTCTGACGAGTTAGAGACAAAAGTGGAAACAGAAACTGAGCAGCAACTGGTGCAATTAATGCCAGCGGATCCCATTGAGGAAACAGCCCAACAGGAGATCACGGCGGAGGAAAGCCAAAACGAAAGCAAAACCGATGCAGAAACACCAGTTGAGACACCAGTCGAAACACTTGTAGAGACAGCTGTGGACACTCCTGTAGAAACTCTTGTAGAAACTCATGTGGACACTCCTGTGGACACTCCTGTGGACACTCCTGTGGACACTCCTGTGGACACTCCTGTGGACACTCCTGTAGAAACTCATGTGGAAACTCTTGCAGAGGAAACTCCTGTAGAAATATCTATGGAACAGGCTGTAGAAACTCCAGTAGAAGGATCAGCTGAAACTCTAGCTGAAACACCTGTTGCAGCACCTGTTGAAACTGTTGTAGAAACTCATGTAGGAACTCTCATGGAAACTCCAGTTGATGCACCTGTTGCGGAACCAGTGGTAACACAATCGGATGCCCTAGTTGAAACTCCCGTTGAAACTGATCTGGAAGTCGCATCGGAGGCTGATAAGGAAATGTTAAACGAAGCTGAGGCAATGATGCCCGTGGAGGAAGTGCTCAGTGTGCCCGAGCAGGAAGCTACTCTGCCAGCAGTTGCCGTCGATGCGGAGTCAGAAAAGGAAACGTCGATCTTAACTGATGAGATGCACGATGAGGCTGACACCCAAACAGAAACCCAAGCAGAAATCCAAGCTGAAACCCAAGCTGAAACCCAAGCTGAATTCCAAGCTGAAACCCAAGCTGAAATCAAACCTGAAATCCAAGCTGAAACCCAAGCTGAAATCCAAGCTGAACCCCAAGTGCCAGTTATGGCTGACGAGCAGCCCGAATCCTTGCCAGAGCAATCCATGCTGACGACCATTATACCAATGGTTACTCAACAGAACAAGGTGGTACCCAATCCCCAGCCTGAGTCGAATCCGGAGCCGGAGCCCATTCAAGTGGTTGACAGCGTATTGAACTATGTGAATGCCTCGTTTATGCAGGATGTGGCACAGATGGATCCGGTCACAGAGACCGCATTCAGTGCACAGTTAAGACGCTATGATGGCGCCCAGTTGTGGCGCATCGTCGTCCAAACAGATAGGGATAGGAAACTGGCCGACGAACTACAGTCCAAATACGGTAAATATGCCCTTATCAAATCGTCAAAGATAATTTTTGGTTTAAACGCGATTCTCTTGTCAAATCTCGCCCCCAACCAGATGGACAACTGTGGAAGGAGGTCAAGCAGGAGGTGGACTATCTGCTCAAGCCGCAAGTGCTGGCTTCTGCGGAGCGACACATTCGTTCTGCCAATTTATCGCGCATTGTGCTTATCGATAACCTGCAGCAGGCTATCGAAGTCGAGAATCCATCCGCCGAGGAAATAATCAAATTCCAAAATCGCAACGGTAAGAATTGAGGGTGTCCCCAGCAGGTTTCTTGGATGTCTGTTTTTTTGGATTTTTTTTTTGTTTTGTTTTTTTTTTTTAACCCCTACCTCAGGTGTCGCCATAAATGAGCTTTTAATGCAGCTAATGGTTAGGGCGTGTGAAAAGTCATAAAGCAACCAATAACATAAAAATAAAGAAGGGAATTCGGCAGGGAAAGGGGGAAAAAAAAAATATATATATATATAAAAAAAAGGGGGTTGCTAGAGTAAAAAGAGAGTTGTCGAGACAGCAAATTGAGTGACGGTCGGAACAGTTGTGACAGCTTTGATATACACACAACTCGCGAGTTGCACTTGAGGCACAGACACAGCACCCTGAACTTGGGACGCACTGCAGCCAGATAGCAGCGCTGTCTCAAAGGGGGGGGGGGGGGAGGAGGAGATTCCAACTTGCAACTTGGAAGACACTTGTTTAATCAATAACAGGTCTGACACGCAATTTCCTTGAGCCGGAACGGGAATTGAGCCATTGATGGTATTCTCAGTACTTGACACTTGATTTCCCTTCTTCATTTTTCTTTCTTCGATGGGATGGGATGGGACGGATGGCAGAGGTTTGGGGGTTGAATGAACTCGTTATTTTATGTTGCCATAGCTGGCTGGCATTTTATTTAAAGTCCATGTTTATGCTTGGTCTTTCCGCAGGTCAACGGCTAACGTGGAAGGCCTACCATCGTCTCCAGGACATACACGACTTCATTGACTACATGGCCAAGACCTATCCGGACATTTGCTCTACAGAAACCATTGGACATTCCGTCGAGAAGCGTCCGCTGAAGATACTCAAGTGAGTCGCCATAATAATAATTTCGATATCAAATTTTTTAAAGAAAAAAACATATATTAATAACCCCAAAGGATTTCGAATGGTAATGCACGTAATCCTGGCATCTGGATCGATGGTGGCATGCATGCACGCGAATGGATCAGTCCGGCAACCGTCACTTATATGGCCAATCAGCTGATCGAGGGCTGGGAGCAACTGCCCGAGCATATGAGGAACATCAACTGGTACATTCACCCAGTGGCCAATCCCGATGGATACGAGTATTCCCACACAACGGATCGCCTCTGGCGCAAAAATATGCGTTCCCATGGACGTCAGTGTCCTGGCGTCGATCTCAATCGAAACTTTGGCTATAAATGGGGCGGCAAGGGCACCTCGGCGAGTCCCTGTTCGCAGACCTATCGCGGCAGCAAGGCCTTCTCTGAGCCGGAAACCTTCTACATTTCGAAGTTTATTAGTGGCTTCCCCAGGGAGACGTTCCAGGCATATCTGTCCTTCCACAGCTATGGCCAGTACATACTCTATCCGTGGGGTTATGACTATCATCTAACCAAGGATCGCGCCGATCTCGATCGCGTGGCACGTCAAGCGGGCTCGGTAATTATATATATATGTAGAGTATAGATCGAATTTTAGCTAATTCAATTAATCCTCTTCCGCATAGATCATCACAAAGTCGTCGGGCGTTAAGTATACGGTTGGATCATCGGCAACAACACTTTATCCGGCCGCCGGCGGATCGGATGATTGGGCCAAGGGAATTGCTGGCATTAAATATGCGTACACCATTGAGATGGGTGACACGGGTCGCTATGGCTTCGTCCTGCCCGCTCGCCACATAGAGCAGAATGGCAACGATGGCTACACCTTTGCCAATACCGTCGCCCGTGCCGTTACCCAAGGACGCTCCCTGGATGCCAGGAGCAGCAGCAGCAGCGGCAGCAGCAGTCGTCGCCGTAGTCACTAGAGTTGGCTCCGGCATAAACTTAGTTCAATATGAATTTTTTTTTTTTGAGTGCGATTTTTTTTAATGTTATTTATATGAGAAACTATTTATTTATTTATTTATTTGTAACTAGACAAATTGAACATTTCAAAATAGACTGAGACATGTTTATTGAAAAATCAGCGAAATCTTTTTTTTATGACCAAAGTGGAATTTTCGTAGAAAAACAGCGATGGTTTTTTAATGCCATAAAGTGCGATAAATTGTTTGGATAGGCGGACATTGCTGCTCCGCCTCCCACTCATGCTTAAACTCATACTCCTAGTCCTACACCTGCCCCCCAATACTGCCCTTCCTCATCCTCAATTCCAAGTCGTGCACCAATTGACGCATCTCCCCCTCAATAGCTGAAATGCATTTTATTTGCTCTATTTTCTTTGTACATTTTTTATTCGCTTCACTCAGTTGCAATTGGATTGATAGGACTAACAATAAGGATCCACATCAATAGTTCTTGTCATGATTTTCCAACAAGTTGCACTGAGACCAAAAACAAAGAACAGTCATCTTAAGGACGCCGAAGAGTACAGTAAATACTCCAGTCAGCTTGTATTATACAAGTATATAATTTATGTCGATGCCCATCTTGTTTCCAGACTATAGGGCTCTGATCGAGATCGAGGAGAACGAAGAGGTTCTGAGCGAGCTGATGGAGAAGTACAGCGCCATAAAAAGGGATCTTGTATAATTTCCAAATATATAATATATATATTTATTAAATATCATATCCAAGTAGGCTGATCTTGTATAATTTTGCATATATTATGTCAAATATATATATTAAATAACATATCCAAATAGGTTGAATCACTTGAAATGCCTATTTCGAATTAGAGTTATAAGTATAAAGATTTTCATTATTGCAAAACTAATGATTTATAAAATGTATAAAAATACGCTGGAATCGTAGAATCTTTTCATATGAAGAGCTTTGTATTTCAGTACGGATATCGAGAATTAATTAATAAAGAATATGAATCATCCTAATTGAGCCATGTTAAGCAAACAGTAGCCCAGCTCTACTCAATACTATATCTGATGGATATCGGTTTGCATTATTATTTTATTGATTTAGTTACAATATTCAATCACTTCTCGACAGATGAAGCATTCACTGTGAACAGATGATGAACTACTTGGAAACAAGATTCGATCATAGAAAATATGTTGATGATTTGCAAATATAAATTTAGTTATGCTGATTGTAATTTTTAATTAAAGAGTGATGAAGAGGGGGATGGAGAAGAAGAAAAACAATGGATGAATCATTTGACTAAGTATAACAGATGTGCTTACAACATGTATAACAATTAATTATGTATAACATTTCGAGCAAAGTAAAAGTTTTTGGCCATTCAAGCTATGCAAATTTTACGGTCTCTTTGTGTGTGTGAGTGTGTGTGTGTGTGTGTGTGTGTGTGTATTGAGAACAGAGGCAAATGGCAAACTCCAAAAAGTAGCCGTTATTTACGTGCCGCATGCCAAACAGAATTCAACGGTCACCCGAGCAACATTCAACACTCGAAATTTGTTTTTCAAAAAAAGTGCTAAAAAAAAACCAGTATTTATTTTTTAAATGCATTACGCATACGTCGCGTGGTACATTGTCGCCTTGTGCGTGTGCCCCATGTGGCAGCCACAAGCAGCAACAGTCACAAGTGCCGCAAGTGCCCCCAAGCGTGTCGATTTCTTTGCACGCACAGGTGATAATTTGGTGCGTTTACCCTTCTTTGGAGCCGGGGTCGCGCAGCTGTTGCGCTACCTGCGACCCCTCGACCCCACGCCAGATAATGCTGGCCTGGCCAGACGCTCAGCTCTGGGTTTGTCCCTCGACGAGAACTATGTCAGCTATCGAGGCGCCCAACTCTGGAAGCTCAATTTCAATGGCACACGCAAAAGCGGCCATAATTCCCCGGATGTCCAATTCAATCAGTTTGTCAAAGATTTTGGTGAGTAAACGCAAAAGATATAAAAAATAAAAAATAAAAAAACTACAAATAAAACTGCAGATGAGTTCATCGAACCAACGATCACTTAAAAAACCATCAATCGTTTTGGACAGAGCCACAAATCTTGCAATTTTAACTAGCTGAAAATAATTACTTATAAATAAAATAATTGAGACTTAACATCCTTAAAAAAAATACAATCGACAAAAAAAATATGCAAAGTGAAAAGTTCCCCCAACTGAGGATAGGCTAGGAACCGAGATAGGCTGTTGACCTCGTTACCCCGTTGGCTCATTTGAATAGAACAGAGCATGTCCAGAGTTAGAAACGCCCAGCAAGCTCACTCAGTGACCAGTGACCCAGACAGGTGCGTTTCTACGCATAAAATTGGCATTAATCAAGTGGATCAATTAACGAAACAAAAACAAAAAAACAATAAAAAGGCAGACAAAGCAAAAGTCAACAAGTAAGAATACTGTAGTGGGGTGAGATCGACTACTTTATACCCTGAACTCAGCTAGCATCAATTATCATAACATCTTTTTCTCCGCCGGAGATCAGCACGGATCACAGACAGACGGACGCACTGACGACATAGTTATATATAGACTCTTGGCTGTTGATCCTGATCAGAAATATATATATGCTCCCTTCAGCCTGTTACATACATTTGCACAAAAGCATTATACCCTTTTTACCCATATTTAATAAGTTCAGGGTATAAAAACAAATGTTGAGAAAACTTTAGAGATTCTTTGACCCTTTTGGCCCTCTGCCATCAGCGGCGAGAGTGTTGAGAATTAGTTCTGTTTGTGTGGCACGATCAGCAGCATGATGTTGAGATTAGGTTTATTGCAACTGTTATTACTTATACTGCTGACTGCCACTGGTGGTGGCATTAGTAAAAGGAGATTAGGTGGTACACCCTATCGTGCACCTCTCCTGATATGGCGTAGTGTGTCGACACTGCCGGAACTCTTGTCCCTCAACGGCAACGGATTGTACGAGTCGACCTTTGAGGGTTTGCAGTGGTTGTCGCCAACGGATTTGCGACGTTTTGATATTTTTTCGCCGGGATCAACGTATCAGATCAATCGACGCTACCGGAATAACTCATCGGTACGGCGCTACTATGGCAATCAGCTGTGGAAGCTGCACGAGACGCGTCTCAGCCAGCCGCAGTTGAGAGCGTTTCTGCGACACTTTGGTAGCACGACACATTATCCACCATAACCAACTCCATAATCCACTTGGCTGACTTATCTCTTTTCGCATATCCAAACTGCCATATGATAATTTAGGTAGCGAGCTGTGGAACATCAATCAGGACGGCATCGATGTACTCATCGAGCACAAGAATGTGGAGGCAGCCAAACAGTATATGGATCAGTCCGCATTTACCTACAACATCATGATCGATGACATCGAGAGGGCCATCGATGAGACGTACACGGAGATCAATGAGGCGGACACGGATAACACGCTGGCCAATTACTCGCTGCCGTGGATGAATCGCGAGGGTTCACTGTTGACATGGCGACGCTATCACGATCAGTCCGATATCCAACAGTTTATCCAGAATATACTCGAAACGCATTCCGAACTGGCAGAGATCATTCAAATTGGACTCACACGCAATAAGCGTTCGCTGGAAGTGCTCAGGTGAGTGTTAGAAATATATATTTATATATATATATATATATATATAGAAATATATGTTTGGAATTGTATCTCCTTGTGCAGAATCTCGAATGGCGATCCGAATAACTGGGCGATCTTTGTGGAGGCAGGCATGCAGGCACGAGACTGGCTGAGTCCCGCCGCTCTAACCTATGCCATCTCGAAGCTGACCTGGCTGTGGGAGGAGGGAATGGCGGACAAATCGATGCGTAACATTGATTGGTATTTTCTGCCACTGGCCAATCCCGATGGCTATCAGTACTCCCGTCTAACCGATCGCTTGTGGACAAAGAATCGAAATTATGATAGCGCCACGGGTTGCTATGGCGTCAATTTGAATCGCAATTTTGATTATAGCTGGGGCGGAGCAGGCTCCTCGTCGAATGCCTGTTCCAACATCTATCAGGGCGAGAAGAGCTTCTCGGAGACGGAAACTCGGGCAATTCGCAATTTTATGCTCGGCATGCGAGACTATTTGGGTGCGTATGTCTCCTTCGGGGGCTATGGCCAGGCCATCACCTATCCCTGGGGCGATGACGACTATGTGACGATGAATGAGCGCCAGTTGCGTAAAACCGCACGCCAGGCCGTCCTCAATTTTCGCCGACTCAATCAGGCCGAGTACACCATGGGCACCAGCTACAAGCAGAAGCTGGCGCAGGGAGGCAATGCAGCGGATTGGGTGCAGCATCGCATTGAGCCCGAGTTTGTGTACAATGTATTCCTAAAGGATCAGGGACGATACGGCTATCTAATGCCGCCACACTACATACTCGAGTCCGGCGAGGAGGCCTTCGAGTTTCTACGAACTGTTGCACAACAGTTGACTAGAATCAAATACTAAATATTTGTATTATTATTATGCACATACATGTGTTTTTCATTTATTTATACGCATTACATTATTTATTTATTTTCATTTTTTTTTTGCTACTTTTTTTTTATACACACAATAAAAGTTTTTTGAAATGTGAAATATTTTTTTCTTCTATTTTGCTACTGGCATTTTTCACACATGAGTCACAAATGTATCTGGAAATGGCAATGGAATCTGTGCGATTCTTGTTTTCAGATTTATTCTGTCACTAGTTATCCAACAAATATAAAAAGCTATTTCATTTATTTTATTAATATTGGAAATTCATTCGCATTTAAAGTAATTATTTACATAATACATAAATGGATGTTATTTTAAATGGAATATTGTAATTTGAACTGCTTGACTTAAATAAAGTGCTGCATGCTTTTAGGCGATGTACTTAAATTAAATTCTTAAGCAACTCAGAGCACACGCGAAGCAAATCTTCGCATATGCCTAAGTGTATATGTATATGTATATATATATATATAAATAAATCTGCGAGTAGTATTCACTGATTTGTAATGATCCATCTTTAGCTCATTGGCATTGCTTGGGCATAGAATGCCAGAATGTGCAACAATAAATTTAAGTAGAAAGCAGTAAGACAAAAAACACCAGCGGATTACAAGTGAGAGAATAAGAGAGAGAGAGAGAGGAAAAGAGGAGCGAGATGGAAGATGAGAGAGGTGGTTCGACTTTAGAGCTACTAGTTCAACTTGCACAAACTTTCACTTTCAATCGCGTTTTGAAAACCAGTAAAATATATACAAGAGAGAAGAAAAAATAAAACCAAAGACAAATGGCCCCAAGACGTCGACGACGATGTTATTCATTTATTTATTTATTTAACATGCATATAGAAATTATGCGGGGCAGGCGAAAGGCCGTTCGATAGACCCACAAAAAAAAAAACACAAAATAAATGACAAAAAAAACCACCTCAAAGCGCGCAAAGAAAGTGATTTAAACACTGAGCGGCAAACAGGTGAAGAACGACCAAAAAAAAATCACTAACTCTAAAAACTGAACGACTAACCGCATACCCTAAAAAGCAAAGTGAAAATTGAAGTCATTGTGCCTGTTTAATGTTCTTCTTAGCCAACATTGTTAGCCACAATTTCTATAGATGATTGTCCATTATTGAATGGATTCTGATTGCTGCAATTGGAGAAGGGTAAAAGCACAGTACACAAAAGTGAAAATATTATTTTCAAAACGATCACAACAACAATATACACAAAAAACGCTAAATACAAAAAGTCTGAAAAAAATGAAATGAAGCTGAAGCTAAAGCTGAAGCTAAAGAAAAATATAAAACAACTTAATTGGAGGGGAGTCGATGTTGATCAGCTTTAAAGTCGAAAGAAAGTAAAAACACGGCAAGTGGGTCAAAATTGCGCCTCGTCATATACACACTCACACACAACACACACTAAATTACATATTCAAATTACACACTTACATATACATTTCTGGCCTGTAGCAATTGAGTCAAATTTACCACACAAGCTACACATACAAGCTTAATTCACACACACACACACACACACATTTGTTATCAGATGGAATTTTACAGCATATTTTTAAGTTTTCAAAAATTTCCCATTATTATTATTGTCCTACATGCAAATAATAATGTAAAATTCTAGCTGATTTTTTTTTCCCTAATAACAAAAAATACGTTTTTCACTCGAAAAATGACTTATGTTATTCTATGTATGCATAATATTAAATGAAAAAAAAAACCCACAATAAGCTTAGGTTGACGTCGCATAACATTACTGATAAGTTATTTTTATATATTCGCGAATATATAATAACATATATGTGCCCAAATCCAAGCCAGAAAAATAGGAGATAAGTGCAATCAAAAGCACTGACAGTTGCGCTGTTGCCCTCAAACTGTGTTTCTACAAGTGCAAAGTGCACAATGAGCGTTCGACATGCACGTTGAGCACGACTTAGTCGGTCGAATGTATGTGTAGGCAATAATTGGCTATTGATAATGCACACGAAATACTATAGTAGATTAACAGCAGTCGCAGTAGCAGCAGCAGCAGCAGACGCATCAAATTACAGCACGCCGCTGCTTGGAGTCAATGTCGCTGACTTTACAGTGCTTTACACCCGCATCCGTAGAGCTTAAGTGAAATGTGCAAGGGGAGGGGTCGGGGAGGTGAGTCAAACCAAAACAAGTTAGATTTCTGTAGTCTAGTGAGCTCGACTTCAATATACCCAGCAGTTCGAGTTTTATAGGACCATATGGACTATTATTAGTATTATTATAAATATATTGATAAATATTATATATAAATATGTATGATAGAAATGAGTCAATCTCTTATCTGAACTTAATGATATGAAACAAACTTGATTTGCCCCTGTTTAGAGGAGAGGCTTGCTGTGGCCTGTTATATGCACATGCACACCACCATTATACCCTTAGTTTTATTAAAAACAGTACTCTTACAGCAGCAGCAGCAGCCGCCTCATTGAGCTCGCCAACAACACACGCATTCTCAATGCAGACTGCACAAGTGGACAAATGGACAGTGGACAATGGACACAGGCTGGCTTCACACGTAAATTTCGTTTGTTTTTTTTTCGTTTCGTTATGTTTCGCTCCATGCGTGTCTCTCTCGCTGTCAGCGCGACGCTTCGCTGCGACTGAGACGGCGACTGTTGCCGCTGCTGCTGCTTCGACTGCTGCTGCTGCGACGGCGACTGCTGTTGTTGTCAATTCATTTAGTACGCGCCGATCGCTCCAAGATCGGTCGTCAGTGAGCAGCGCGATTTTTCTCTTCCAAATTTTTTTTTTCCACTTTCTGTTGTAATTCTGTTTAACGTTCGTTTTTTTTTTAATATTTATATTTTTTTGTTCGGTCTTTTTCTGTGTTTTTTTTTCTGTTTGAATTGGTTTTTTTTTATGTTTTTCTTGTTTTATTTATTATTTTTTTTGTCGGGAAACGGCCCTCGCACATTGGCTCGGCTTGGGTTTTATATAAAAATTGAAGCTACACAAAGACATCATTTTAGTCGGGGCTGATTCGCTGGCCAGCCCAAGTGTCACACACACGCACATACATCAGAGCAAAGGTGTGTCAACAGCAACTGACCGGCAATTGCAGCAGCACCCAAGAACAAGAAGAAGAACAACATTCGCAGCAGCGCAACATAAAACGTAAGCATAAAATGATTTATCTGTGTGAGCGAGAGAGATGGAGATGGAACGATAGAGATAGTGTGGAGAGTGAGCATACGAATGCGGATGCATATTGTTAATGAACGAGGTTATTTGCATGCAACTGTTAACATTCGCCACTGTTAACATTTAACATTTACAGGAAGCAAAAAGTTTTTTTTTCTAAGTGCACTCCCTTTTGGAAGTCAAAGGGTGGTTGGGAGCGAGAGGGAGTTATAGATAACATCGGGTACACGTAATGGAGACGAAGGTCGGCCCAATTACGATGCCACACAGTGAAGCTTAGCTCTAACACTAAAAGGCTAACAGTTTTTTTTTTTTTAATATTGTGTGCTTTGCAGCACAGTGAACCAGTTTTCTAAGTCGCTTTCTGCGCTCAACAAATATGTAAAAAAAAAAAAATACAAATAAAAAACACATACAAAATCAACTAAAATGTAAACGGGTTGTCGGGAAAAATTAACACAATTGCGTGCTAACCAAAAACGACAACAACATCAACATCGCATCAACATCAGCAGCAGCAATTTCGAAATGGCCTTTTGTGGTCGGTTTTCTACAACATACTCTTGTTTTTTTTCATTTTTTTTTTTTTTTTTTTGTTCAAATCAAGTTGCACAATCAAATGAAACTTAAAACTCTGCATTCAGTGTCAGATTCAGATGGAGTACAATTCGTAATTTGTACTCAATTAAAAAAAAAAAAACCATCAAATAAAGAAACTGATAATTAAATTCCTTTTCCGCGAGATTACGCAAAACGCTTTGTGCGCATACAAATGATGCACATTTCTATTCAGTCCGCATATATTTCAAATTGTTTGATTGAACCAACCACCTACCCACCTGCACCGCTCACTCCCAAATCGATCGGCAACAGTTGAAAAAAAAAAAAAAAAAATTAAAAAAAAATTGAAAAACTGCAATCGAATGCTTTGGAAAACAAGTATAATTCCCACATAACATTGAACTTGAACGCTGTTGCCAACTATTGGCCAAGGCCAAAATACCCCCACACACACACATAGATACACACAAACACACACACACAAAGCAACGCACAAATTTGAACAGATAGCGAACATTGAGCGTAACAAATGTTCATCATTAGTACTACATATTAACTAAATATATACATATAAATAAAATAAAAAATAATAATAAAGCCGAATAAACCAGAAACGTTATAAAACGTTATCAAGTCTCGAAATATCCCACAATTTTATTATTCCCACATCATTTCGTATTTTTAAAAAGCATATTCATTTAATTTTAATTAGATTTTTAGTACTTACGCTCAAGTAACTCATTTTTTAAATTAATGTTCAAAAATATACAAAAATAAAAATTCTCACAAACGTCACAAAAAAACAATTTCAGGTTTGTATGAAAAATGGCAAAAACAATTTAACTAAAGTCAAATGCCAACTTATTGAATCATTTTAATGATTTACAACACTTTTGTGTGATCGAAAGTTGAAAAAATTACCCAAAATTTGACAAATTGAGCACATAATAATTTAGTGACTATAACTAATGATATGTGAGAAATTTTGGGAAATAACCTTGCCGCTTCTAACGTAAACATAAATTAATTCCGATAAGCAAGCTGAGTTCTCCATTCCATCATCAGATACCGAAAATATTGAATTACACTTTAATCTTAAAACTAAAACAACATTTCGTGTACTGTATAAGTACATAAGTAAATTACTTCGACAGATTTATATGCAATATATATTATTGCAGATCAGTCTAGCATGAAACTTGGAATACAATTTTTAAATTTTTTATCAAAGATTTCTGATTTTAAAGCAATCATGTTTTTTATAAGACTTCGGAAATAGATGAAATTAGTTAGGGTTTACCTATTTACGTTTGATATCTGATCTCAGATATATTTATTTTTTTTTCAGTTCGATTAACACACTAATCAGAGTAGCTTTGGCTTGATTTGATTGCGGATTTTTTGTTTATTTTGTTTTAAATGGATTTTATAACCTAAAAAGCAAACTGAGCGCATCCAGGCGGGAGGGGGTAATGGGTCTATGTAATTATATTATTAAGAGGCAATCGTCAGCAATTTGCCAACAACAATTGATAAGCTATCAATTTACAGACACTGCGGTTACCGATAACTGATAACTCAAAATAGAAGATGACAATGAATCGAGGAGTGGAACAATTGATGCTGCTGGCGATGCTGCTCGCCACGGCGAGTGCAGCAAATGAATCGCTGTCATTGGGGAACATTGTTGCCGATTTGCCGGAGCGTTTCGATGAGACACAATTGTGGCGAATTCACAACATAACGGATGCAATGCGTCAATATATGCCTGTTGGTCAGCTAATGGAGCAGAAATTTGGTGGCAATATATGGAAGGAGAACTCCAAATTCTTGGACATCTCCATTGCCAAGGAACATTTGAAGGCGGCGCGCAACTTCCTCGATGCTCATCGACTCGAGCCAGAAATCCTCTCCGACAACGTTCAGACCCTGATCGATGAGGAGCTGCTCGATGGTGTCCAAGCCACCTCATCGCTGCCAGGCGTACGCACAAGTGAGTCTTAATTGAAATGCATTCACAGCATTTGACACATTTCAAATAAATATTTTTCGCTTAACAGAGAAGGCATCGCGAGCAAGCAGCGGCATGCACTGGAAGGATTATCACGATCTGGATACAATCTATGCTTTTATGCGGGAAATACGAGCAAAATATCCAACTATAGTGCGACTATATACGATCGGAAAGACGGCCGAGGGGCGGGATCTCAAGGTTTTGCGGTAAGTGAGAAAATATATATATATATATATATTCATATGTAGTTGCCGTCAAAATAATAGTTGTGCAAACATTTGTTTAGATAAATGTTGAAGAAAAAGTACTTAAAATGTAGTTAAAAAATTATGACCATATTTTCTAAGTACAAGCAATCATTACAGAAGATAAATATTAATTAAAATATGGGATAGTCATAAAAATACTAATAACAAAAGTAATTAACAGTTGTGAAATAGTTTTGTACAATAACCTTGCATAGAACACTTAGCTAAAAAGCCCAAACCAGAAGGAATTGGTAAAATCCAAAAAATGAGTGCGAGCAGATTAATTGAAAGGTAAAATGGAGAAAGGAATCGAAGGGATTAAGAAAAGGAGTTATGAAAATATGAATTATTTTGAACGGAACAATATCTGTAAATGTACACAAAATGTGCGCAAATGGTTTGACAAGCACTGATTAACAGCAGAGTATATTTCTGTTAACTGACCCCAGGCCAACAACTCTGTTTGCAACCAAAGTCAACAGCACAAACTTATGTTGAATGTTAAAGTCAAGGCAGTTAGCATGGAAATTTTAACAGCTGAGCAAGTATTAACATTTTTCTAACAGCGCCTAAAAGTATGCTCTAATCTGTGTGTGTGTGTTTGCTTTTGATTTTTTTACAGCATCTCGGAGAATCCGCGTGAATTTAAAAAAGTTTGGATCGATGGCGGGATACATGCACGCGAATGGATCAGCCCGGCAACGGTGACCTTCATACTGTTCCAACTGATGCACAACTGGGAAAACCAGCCGGCCCATATACGCGAGCTAACCTGGTACATAATGCCGATGATGAATCCCGATGGCTACGAATACAGTCGCACCGTGAATCGTTTATGGCGCAAGAATCGGTCGGGTCCGCGCCGTGCCAGTTGCTATGGCGTCGATCTGAATCGCAATTTCGACATTGGCTGGAATGGCTTTGGCTCCTCAAAGGATCCGTGCAGCGATGTCTTTCGCGGCCCCTCAGCGGCCTCCGAGCTGGAGACGCAGGCCGTTGCTGATTTCCTCGCAAAGCGTAAATACAATCTGGAGGCGTATCTAACCTATCACAGCTATGGACAACTGGTCGTCTATCCGTGGGCCTACAAGGCCGTAAAAGTGCGCGATGCTGCTGTGCTGCAGCGTGTGGCAAGCACGGCGGTCGATCGGATTAACCAGAAAACGGGCAGCACGTACCGGGCGTCTGTGACGCACGAGGTGCTCGGCATTGCCGGTGGCGGCTCCGACGATTGGAGTCGCGATGCCCTCGGCGTTAAATATGTTTACACCATAGAGTTGCGTGATCGCGGCACTTACGGTTTTGTCCTACCCCCCAAATTCATCAAGGACACGGCGTTGGAGGGCTGGACTGTCGCCGAAACAGTTGCCCAATCCATTGGATAATCTCCCCATCGCATCCATCTATCTATTGATGTACCAAACTATCTTTTTAACCATTTCCCTGTCTGCGTGTGAGTGCTTTTTTTGAGTGAATGTATATTTATGTATTTGTATGCATGTATTTGTACATTGTAACATATGTAAAAAAATAATAATAATAATAATAATAATATTTATATATATATATATATGTATATTAAACATATTTATACAAGCTTATTTCCTTATAAATTACAACTATATTCAATAATTGCTTTTTATTTCGATTAATTCTGCACTTTGAAAGCCTATCAGAGTGTGCCTCTAAAACTAAACCGTTCCTACGGCGGCTCTCAAACTGTAAATGTTGATAAATTTGGCTCATCTATTAAATTGTTTTTGTGTAATTCATAAAAATCACACAGCTGAAATTATATTTTTGAAATAACTTATAT
The DNA here is from genome assembly GCA_035042125.1 of Drosophila longiperda. Classification (NCBI taxonomy): domain Eukaryota; kingdom Metazoa; phylum Arthropoda; class Insecta; order Diptera; family Drosophilidae; genus Drosophila; species Drosophila longiperda. The sequence continues at coordinate 100,162 of JAWNLV010000105.1, forward strand.
TTAGGCCAGTTATTGATTTCAGCATAAAATTATGAATTATTCCCCATCGAATTTGTAGTTCTAACGAAATAAAACTTTACTTGGTTTTGTACTCCCAATTTTGCTCTTGATAAATCTAAAGGATCAATAATATAATACGATTGGAGTTTTTTTTAAGATCTCCCTGCCCATCAATATTTTTTTATAAAGAGGTTTGTGACCTATCCCCACTCAGCGAACTTAATATAATTATTTTATTTATTATAATAAATATAAAGCAATCCAATAGAGAAATTTAAGTTTTCTTAATTTTTTGAAACTCGCACCTATTTCAATATGAACTTTAATATATCTTAAGCCGGAGACTTTTGATTTTCATTAATAAACAATGTCATCACATTTGATTAATTAATTAATAAATAAATAAATTAATTAATTAATTAATTTTTTTAGCTTAATATTTTCAGTTTTCATTGCTAAAAAATTCACAAGTCTTCACACCTATTTTTATATTCAGGTGTGTAAACACAGTTGAGGTCAATGTAATAGTGGTGCTGCCTCATGCAATGCAAATGCTCAACATTTTCATAACTCCAATTCCTCAACTCCTTTGAATCCTTTGACCATTTTACTCTCCAATAAAGCTGCTCATACACCACTTTTTTGGATTTTACCAATTTCTTTTCTTTTTACCTCCAATGCACCATTCAAATTCTTTAACCCGAGAAATAGCTAAGAAAACTTCACTACTAATATTTTGGCCGGCTAATTTGTTATTAATTATTTTTTTGCTTGTATTCAGATAAAATTTGCATTATTTTTAAACTATATTTAAATTTTTTTTTTTTTTAATTTCCCTTAACATAGATGTGCAATACTATTATTTTGACCGAAGCTGTATATATAGACACATACCGACACACACACACACACACACACACACACACAGTGTATTTATTAGATGATATTTTGTCTCACTTACCGTATCCTCATCGTCATCTGTATTGTCCAATTGTTCCAGTTGCATCTGTGCCAAGGTCGCGTTATCGGTATCGTTATCGTTATCGTTACCGTTGTGTATGCTTGTGTGATTCGTGTGCAAATCCTTGGGCGTTGACTCCTCGGATATAACCGATTCCGAGGGCAGACTATCAACGAAGGCAACAAAGTTGCTCAACTGCACGGTAACTGGATGGGAATTAGAATTGGAATTGGAAGTGGGATGGGAATGGGGATGTGTCTGTGTAACTGCTTCTGCTGTTACCGCTGCCTTTTGCCGCGGGTTTGTCAGCGTAATCTGGCCGGGATTCGCCTTAACGCTGACCTGGACATGCTCAATGGAGCGAGTGAAGCGCGTATTTAAACGAATGCTATTCTGTGGCGACGACAAGGACAACGACAACGATTGCGGCGACGATGGCGATGATGGCGTCTGTGTGGCACTAACCCTAATGGGTTCCGTGTCGTCATCGCCCAGACGCATCTGTTGCCGGATTAGGCGTTCCGCTTCCAGCAGCAGTTCGTCAACGGATCGTAGATCAGTGTGGTCGGAGAGGCGACTCACCTCCTGGAAAATGGTATCGAGATCGGTTTGCTCCATGTTGCAGTCCTGCTCTTTGGCCAGGAATTCGATAATTGAACTGCTGTCTGTATAATCCAAAGCGCTGCTCACATCCCTCACCCTCTCAGCCTCTTCCTCCGCATCCCTGTCACCCTTCACGTTCGTCTTAGCATCCATGTTTGTCTTGGCGCATTTCCCACTCTGCCCGCCGCCCACTTGGCGCTGGCGTGGGCGTGGCGCCTTCGACATGCTTCCCTGTATCACACACTCTCTTCCTCTCTCTCTCTCGCTATTTATGTGCAATTCGTCTTCTTCTTCCTCTTATTTGTTTGTTTATGTCTTTTGCAATATATTTTTATATTTATATACAATGAAATTTTGGCAACTCGTCGTCTTTTTGCTGTTGTTGTTGCGACCACGACGACGACCACAACGATGACGACACGACGACGCACTCAACTGCCTATTGTGCGATTATTTACAAAAAAAAAATAAAAAATAACAATGATTTTCGTTGTTTTTTTTTATCTCGCATCATTTTCCGTCCAGCTTGAGAAGTGTATGAAATTACGACTACTACTCGTTTCTGTCATTCACGTGTTCACGTCATTACTCAGTAGGCGCTTCTCCGATAACAGTACTGCTCCACCGCTAACAGAGCAGCATATTAACAGTTTAGCGCCATTCAACTTCTTTAAATATGCAAATGTTACTAAAATAGGTTTTGCTAAGATGGTTTTTTATTTCTGTTAATACTTGCTTAGTTGGCTTACATTTAGTTAATATGATCCTTTGGAAACACAGAAAACGTACATTATCATTTCATTTGAATTTTTATTTTATTTTCTTTATTTTTGATGTTTTGTTTTCTGCAAGAACAATATTTATATGTATAGTGTGTAATAGTATCCTTACTTAGTAATATTTTTCACATTATCGACAATTTTAAAAAACACAAAAAAAAAAATATAAATAAATACATACATATATATTTTGTTCCCAAAATTGTGTTTTTTTATATATCTCAGTTGTAAGCCTAAATATGACATTTTTTACTTCATTTAAACATACACATAGATATACTTTTTACTTCATTTAAACATACACATAGATGTACAGATACATATATATTTATATATATATAATTATGGATAGAGTTCTTTTCACTTAAACGGTATACACAATAAAATAACTTTATATTTTTCTCTTTTTTTTTTGTCTGCAATACATTTAATGTTACTTTATACATGTACATGTGTGTGTCTGTCTGTGTGTGAGTGTTTTGTGTGCTTATATAGAATCTACTACAATTAGGAAAAAAAAAATATTAATTATTAATTATACATATGGAGAATAGAAACATTTAAATAAAACCTAGGTAGCGCTGGATAAAATCATCGAATAAACAATATGTACAATCGATTATTAGTTGTGTGTGTGTGTGTGTGTAAAAGGTTTACATATATATAATAATAATAATAGTTGCTAATATTGCTTATGACTATATAACGTACACATTTATCAGTAGTAATTTGGATCTTGAGTGTTGTTTTTTCTTTTCTTTCTTTTCTTGTCTCTATGTGTATTTTGGTTTTTGTGTGTGTGTGTGTTTTATTTGTGTGTGATTGTAGTTTAAACTCTGACCATGCTCATGAAAATTTGTATCACTTTTGTTTTTGTGTGTGTTTTTTAAATACAAGACAATATATAATATTGCTAAGCTAAGCTAAAAAAAAAAAAAAAAAAAAATAATAAAATCCGAGCAAAGGAGCACATTTTGCGTGTGTGTTGTGTGTTGAGTGTGTATTGTGTGTTTGGTTCACTACGCATTATTATGAAACACATACACATCCAGAATAGGAAATAAATAATTAAACACAACGACGACTGCGAATTCGTCGTCAGTTTCAATTACAACAAACATTAAGAATTATTAATTTGGTGGCAGGCTTTCAGGGATTGGCGACGACATATAATCTACTATATAGTTAATTAGCTCATCATCTGACATTAATTATCTATGACTACTATAGGTTTTAAAGACACGGGACATGCTACCGCTGCTGCCACTGCTGATGTTGTTGTTGTTTGTATTTGTAATTGTTGCACTGTTGCTTGTGGTGCTGCTGCAACCGGCATCCTGCGTCTGCATCGACACATCACTTGCCTCATTATGATAATGATGATGGTGATGATGATGATGGTGATGCTGCTGCTGCTGCTGGTGTTGTAATTGATGTTGTTGCTGATTATGATGATGATGCGCTGTCGTTTCCAGATTGAGCGGCATCGCCATCGCGTGATCCTCTTCGGCATGCTCATAGATATAGTCACGCTTCTTGAAGTTGTCAATTATCTTCTTGGTCGATTTCATGTGCGCCACAAATGCTGCCTCCAACTGTAAAAATCATAATTTAATTCGATAAAAACAAATTAATTATTTATTACAATTGATTGATTACTCACACTCGAAGTCAGATTCATGAACGTGTGATATTTCTCAAGCACACCGACGATCTCCTTAAAACTATTGCCCCGCAGCTGGCGACGCACAATGTTCTCATAGTGCTCATTCTCGCTGATCAGGTTGCCGATCAATATTGCCGCATAGCTGCCCTTCAGCGTGTGCTCCATGTGGTGGCTGGCACGTTGCACAACTGTCAAATCAAAATGTCATCAGTTAGTAAATATAATAAATAAAATGCTCAAGTTTCTACAATTATAATTATCTTATATATACAAATGCAACAGCTTTGTTGATTTTAGGTTTTCTTTCACTTTTTGTACTTTTTGTCGATGTAGAATAAACAAACACAGCTGTTATTTCTAAACAAAAAACTGCTGTTTACTGGTAACTTGAAACTGTATATATATATATATATATATATATATATATACACATTTATATATAGACTGGTTTGGTTTGGACAACTTACGATTGTTGACTGTCTCCTCGACCTCTTCCTGCTTCTTTTTGCCCTTCTCGTTGTTCTCGAGGAACGCATCCGTATTCTTCTCCACAAGTCTGCAAGCAATGCGGCATAATACCAATTATAAATATATATGTATATATCGAGATATATGTCTAACTAACCTGGCGAGTTCCTCGCACTTGTAAAAGTATTCGAGCAGGGCCTGCATGGCACTAACTGCCTGATCCCCAGGCGGAGGATTGTCGGCAACATATTCGGCGGGCGCATGTGCCTGCATCAATGTGGCACGATTCGGTGGCGTGTGCATGCACAGATTGATCAGCAACGTAAGCACCTAAAAACAAAAGAAAACATTTAGTTTAAAAATATGTCAAACTATCTTTTTTTTGGCAACAAAAAAACGAATAAAATATGAACTCGTTCGCAAATAATTAAATGTTTCTATATGTATAGATATAGATATAGATATAGATAAACTGAAATCATAATAAATATATAACAATAAAGTCAGGAAATTTTCGATTCATGTGTTGATTAAATTCTATATATTATATAGCAAAAGATCATAGCCTCGAATTATTGAGTCTTTCTACAGTTCATAATAACAGTTTTTAAATTAACAATTAAGCAAAATAAATAATAATAATACAATAAATTCTCGTTGCACGAATTCCACAAATATTTTTAAGGAATATTTACAATTTTAAGAATTTTAAGACACTAATAATTTACTTAAGACTATTTTTATTTTAAATGTGTTCCATCAAAAATATTCAAATGAATTTATAGAAAACTATGCAAGAGATCGCCTGAGCTATATATATTTATATATAATTGAATGTCTGATTACGGTATTTGATTTAAAAAATATAATTCTTTTTTCATCAAAACACGTCTGTTCAGTTTGGTGTACAAAATATAACTCTGCTTTTTCTACTGGTTTAATCCATAATGAAACCTCGCATTTGCGTCTTATTTCATTATTTACAGTTAGGTTAAATTTCTTAGAATATACATATATATATACGTTTTTCTTGTTTCGTTTAACTTATTGATATTTTTAATTTTATTCAACTGGGTATCGTATGCTGGTGATCCGGCATAAATAAAGATATCTGCTGGTGTTCTACCTGTAGTGCTATGTATTGTTTTATGATTATAAGTGTAAAGTATTATTTCGAATTTTGTTTATTTATTTTCTTCATTTGTGTCCGAATTAATTATTCTTAGTTTTTCGTTGATTGTTTTATGAAATCGCTCTACGTCTGATATTCCATTCTTGCTTGTTGTGATTTGAATTTTAACATTTTCTGAATCCAACCATATTTTTAATGCTCTACTCATGAATGCTGAGTCTTTGTCTGCTTTTATTTCTAATGGTTTTCCCATTTCATTGAATATTTTTAACAATGCTCGTTTTGCTTCTAACCAATCTTTACCATGTATTTCAATTAATGTAGCGTATTTTGAATATACGTCTATGCATGATAAAAATTGTTTATTATTGACCATATAAAAATCTATAACGTATGTTGCTCTAGGGTTGAAGACCTCAGGCGTTATTTCATAATTCAATTTTGTATCCCTGTGTTCCACTTTTGATAGATTACAGATTACGCATTCGTTAATTATGTTTTGTATTAGTTTTTGGTAATCTGGGAAATAATATTTTTCTTTAAACATTACTATGGTCTTTTCTATTCCTGGGTGTAAAAGGTTTGTATGGTCGTTTAATATGATTTGTTTTAATTCTGAATAAGTTTGGATATCTTTTAATTTATTTGTGGTCCTCATAGTTTTTATCGGGCAATCTCTTTGAATTATTTCTAAGTAAGCTTTTTGGAATTTTGCATAGTCACCTTCATGTGGGAAGTATATAACGGTGGTTTTTCCACAAAGATATTCTTTTATGATTTCTTTTGCTTTTTCTGTTGTTATTTCTGTGTAATTTATTATAATTTTAGTTTTGTGAAAATAGTTAATTTTCTTTATTTCTTCAGTATTTCCTTTTATAAATTCTATTTGGTGACTATAATAATTCAATGGTCTTTCTGTGATTTGGATACAATTTTGGTTATCTTCTGTTGCGCTATGTACTGTTGCTGCTATGCTATCTTGAGCATTCACCATGAGATTTTCTTCTTTGGTATTTTCTTCGGTTTTAATTCTTGAAAGGGCATCCGCTACGTGGTTTTCTTTGCCTGGTATGTATTTGATTTCATAATCGAATTCGTTTAATCTTATCTTCCATCTTTGTAGTTTCATGTTTGGTTCTTTTATGTTATTTAGCCATATAAGCGGTTTGTGGTCGCTAAGTATTTCAAAATTTCTTCCAAATAAGTATGATCTAAAATTCTTTGTTGCCCATATTATTGCTAATAGTTCTTTTTCTATTGCTGAATATTTTATTTCGTGTTCATTTAAAGTTCTACTTGCGTAACATATTGGTTTATGGTCTTGTGATAAAACTGCACCTAACGCATAATTACTAGCGTCTGTGGTAAGGGAGAATTTTTTCTTAAAATCCGGGTATACCAATATTGGGTCTGATGTTATGAGTAGCTTTAATTTATCAAAGGCTTCAATGTATATTTGTTCTTTTTCGTTGATTTTAGCTCCTTTCTTAAGTTTTATAGTCATTGGCTTCACGATTTTTGCGAAGTTTGGTATGAATTTCCTGTAAAATCCACATAGTCCTAGGAATCTTTTTATTTCTTTTGGCGTCTTAGGGATTGGAAATTCTTTAACAGCTTTTATTTTAATTGGATTAGGTTTTATACCTTCCGTTGTTATTATGTGTCCTAGAAATTCGGTTTCTCTTTTCATGAACTCGCATTTGGCTAATTGTAATTTCAGATTTGCTTCTCTGAGCTTTCTAAAAACTTTAGTTAATGCTAATATGTGTTCTTCCAATGAAGTGGAATACACTATTATATCATCCATGTATACTAGGCAATTTTTGTAAATTAAATCTCCTAAAAGATTGTTCATGCAACGTTGAAAGGTTGCTGGTGCGTTTTTTAATCCAAATGGCATTCGTGTATATTCGAAATGTCCTGCTTTGGTTGAGAATGCTGTCTTTGCTATTGATTTTTCATCCATCTGAATTTGATGAAATCCTTTGGCTAAATCAATTGTTGTGAAATATTGACATTTTCCTAACTTGTCTAATATTTCGTCCATTACGGGTATGGGAAATTTATCGCTGATTGTTTTTTCGTTAAGGCTGCGATAGTCAACGACTATTCTGTATTTTTTCTCTCCTGACGCATCTTCTTTCTTGGGTACTACCCAAATTGGAGAACAATATGGTGAATTTGATGGTCGTATAATGCCTTGACGCATCATTTCTTTCATTTGTCTGTTAACTTCCTCATCATAGCTTTGAGGATATCTATAAGGTTTCCTATAACAAGGATCCTCATTTTTTGTATTGATAGCATGTTTTACAGTATTTGCGAAAGTCAAATTGTCACTCTCTTTATACTGAATGTCGCTAAATTCAAACAAAACTTTTGTTAACTTCGACTTTTCCTCCTTATTTAGATGTTCTAATCTGAACTGATTACCTTCAACTAATTCATTTTCTAGTGCGTATGCTGTATGTATATCTCTTGTTAGTGGTGGGACTTTGTATTCTTCTTCTATGGTTTCGTTGTTGTATTTGAATAAAAATTGAAAATCATTAAGTCTCACAAATTCGTCTTTGTAGTTGATCTCAGTTTTACAATCCGTAAGGAACGTTCGGCCTAAGAGGATGTCATAATTTTTGGAAAAATTATGAATGTAAAACTTTTGATCTGTCGGGCAAAGTTTGCTAGGAGCTAATGATATGCTTGTATTTAATTTTATTTCACCATTTATTGTTTGGCAAGTAGTATTTTCTTTTGAAGTTTTTAAATTAAAGAAATTTTTATTCATTAAATTTACTGATGAACCTGTGTCTATTAGGCATCGCAAATTTTGATTATTCATAACTATTCTTATGAATGGGATTCTGTGTTCATTTCCGAGGCTGTTAGATGAAAATTTTCGTTCCATTCCATTTTTGATTGTCCACTATTACTAGGTCTTTGTCTTTTCATTGGTTGGTTAGGTGGTCTACTATTATTATTTGATTGATAATTGATAGGGTTTTGCATCCTGCCTTCATTTAATTTTAATTGATATTCATTGTACAATTGTCTATTAACTGTTGGTTCGTTTTGAATATTTTGCTTTCTATAATTTGTGTTATAATTTTGTTGGGTCCTAAAATTCTGATTATAATTTTGGTTGTAACTTTGTTGTGGCTTTGGATAATATTGATTATTACCTTTATTGTAATATGTATTATTTGTAGGTTTCTGTTTTTCTGGTACTCGGTCTTCATATAGACCTAATTCTTGAGCTACTGCTTTTAATTTTTCTGTGGTTGATATATCGTATCTTGCTAACTGCATGTACAATCTGTCTGGTAATTTTTTATGTATTACGTCTCTTACAGTATTATTTAATGCCCTGGTGTACAGTGTTTTATTTTCGGCATTGTTCTCTATTACTAATTTATTTAATATTACAAAGGATTTCTGCTCGAGTTCTTCGACAAACTTACGAATACTGCCTCCGAAATATGTGTTGTAGACTCTTCTTAATAGTTCTTCACATGGTGTTTGTGTTTTGTAAGTGGAAATTAATATGCTCCGTAGTTTTGCCCAGTCTCCTGGTAAGTGTCTTAGTGATGTTTTCATCGCGTCGCCATGTAGTTGCATCTGGATTGCGCTGTATAGTATAAGTTTTTCGCGTTCATCAGTGGTTGGGTAGAGTTCCATGATGAAATCAATCCGTCCGATGAAGGCTCCCAATTCGTCAGTTTCTCCCCCGAAGCTTGGTACTTGGCGGATTTGCCCGAGTGCCTGGTCTAATGAGTCCGACATTGTTTTGGTTGTTGATTTTTTTTTTATTAGGTGTGTGTTGTATGTTGTTTTGTTTTTTTTTTTTATAAATATGTTTCTTTCACTTTTGCTTAGTTTATTTGTAATTTGTTTGAAGGTTCTTCCGTACACAAGAAGAAAATTCCCTTCTGCTTCGCGTATTTATGTTTACTTTTTTTTTAAAAAAAAAAGATTTACAAGGATCACGGGGTCCTTATGCGGATAACAGTTGATTTTCGCGGAACACTAGTACGTTGTCCTGAAAGGTATACGACGTTTCACGATATTTCACTATTATCCTACCGGCTGCGCCAATTGAATTTCTGGTTACGCTATTTGATTTAAAAAAATAGAATTCTTTATTTATCAAAACACGTCCGTCCAGTTTGGTGTACAAAATAACTCTGCTTATGCTACTGGCTTACTCAATAATGAAACCTCGCATTTGCGTCTTATTTCATTATTTACAGTTAGGTTAAATTTCTTAGAATAGAATATACAGTTAGGTTTGCTTATGCTTAGGCGCTGGCGCCGTCGCAGTGAGTGCGGACATGAGAGATCTGCATGATGTTACAGTTAGGTAAAATTGTTTATGCTAGAGATCTGCATGATGTTACAGTTAGGTAAAATTGTTTATGCTTGAGATCTGCATGATGTTACAGTTAATATACAGTTAGGTCTAATTGCTTATGCTGATAATGAATAAGGGATCTGCGCGTGGCGCCGGCGAGTGTGGACATGAGAGATCTGCATGATGTCATGGTCTGGATATGTCACTATATATACGTTTTTCTTGTTTCGTTTAACTTATTGATATTTTTAATTTTATTCAACTGGGTATCGTATGCTGGTGATCCGGCATAAATAAAGATATCTGCTGGTGTTGTATTGTTTTATGATTATAAGTGTAAAGTATTATTTCGAAATTTGTTAATTGATTTTCTTCATTTGTGTCCGAATTAATTATTCTTAGTTTTTCGTTGATTGTTTTATGAAATCGCTCTACGTCTGATATTCCATTCTTGCTTGTTGTGATTTGAATTTTAACATTTTCTGAATTCAACCAAATTTTTAATGCTCTACTCATGAATGCTGAGTCTTTGGCTGCTTTTATTTCTAATGGTTTTCCCATTTCATTGAATATTTTTAACAATGCTCGTTTTGCTTCTAACCAATCTTTACCATGTATTTCAATTAATGTAGCGTATTTTGAATATACGTCTATGCATGATAAAAATAGTTTATTATTGACCATATAAAAATCTATAACGTATGTTGCTCTAGGGTTGAAGACCTCCAACTAATAATACCCTGTTAATCATAAGCATAACATTAGTGACAATATTGTTAATAGTAATTATAAGCTATTCTTTGTTCAAATGCAAAAATTTACCAAAACGAATAATAACCAAACATAAGAATGATGCAGCAACGACACCAACCATCGAAAATGAAGACGAAGCAACCGTGAAAAACGCCGACTTAGAGATGTACCCTACACTTAACGCTTGAGGACAAGCCAATTTCTAAGGGATGGGGAAGTGACATATCCAGACCATGACATCATGCAGATCTCTCATGTCCACACTCACGGCGGCAACGCCGGCGCCACGCGCAGATCCCTTATTCATTATCAGCATAAGCAATTAGACCTAACTGTATATTAACTGTAACATCATGCAGATCTCTAGCATAAACAATTTTACCTAACTGTAACATCATGCAGATCTCTCATATATACTCCACACTCACTGCGACGGCGCCAGCGCCTCAGCATAAGCAATCAAACCTAACTGTATATTCTAAGAAATTTAACCTTACTGTAAATAATGAAATAAGACGCAAATGCGAGGTTTCATTATTGATTAAACCAGTAGCATAAGCAGAGTTGTATTTTGTACACCAAACTGAACAGACGTGTTTTGATGAATAAAGAATTATATTTTTTAAATCAAATACCGTAATCAGACATTCAATTATATATATACTCTAATTAGAGCCAGTCTTTTAGGTTTTTAAAAGGATTAATGGAATTACTCACTAAAATGCTCAGCTCGAAGACACATCGATCCGGAATGTAGTTGGACGCGAGCAGCAACAGATGGAAACTTGTCTCGATGACATCGCTGCGCTTGCCAAGCAGCTCGGCGCCCAGCGACGGCTGTGCCTCGTTGAATGTGTGCGTTAAATTGATAAGCACCTTCATCACTGGTATGAGGAGTGCGCGCATTGCAACGCCCGGATGCTCCTTGCTGCTGTTCTGTTCGCTGGTGCTGCACGGATGCAACAGCAGCTGGCGATCGCAAAGGCGATAGAGGAAGCACAGCGTGTCCACGGCCTGACCCTTGGCAAAGGTGAGCATGTAGCGTTGATTCGCCTCGTTGTGCTGGGTGACATTCTCGAGGACGCGTAGACAACGTGCCACCGTCTGCATGTTGTCGAGCAGTGTCGGTTGCCACACAATTAGCGCCATGTCTGTGGCAGCTGTGGCAATCACCGGTTGACAGAAATTCGATATAGTTTTAATGATGTGCTCCAGGCCGCCCAGCTTGCGCAAATCCTCCTTGAACCATTCACCTGCCCTTTTCGAGGTGAGCGAGAGCAGCGTCTCCATCGCCAGGGTGCCCACCGTTATCGATTCCACATTGAGATGGGTGCCCTTGCCCTGTGCCTTGATCTCCTCGCACAATTCGCGCACCTTCTGCTTGTTCCGCTCATAGTTGGCACGATCTGTGGTCGATGCGGCAGCGCCTACGCCGACACCCTCCGCCTCCAGCAGATTGATCATCAGTTCGAGCGAGTCCCGATCCAGATCCATGTTCAGACCCTCCTGCGACAGGATATACATAATCGCCGAGGTGCACAGACCCAGACTCAAATCCCGATTGGCATCGGAGAGCGCCTGCACAAATTTAAAAAAAATAAAATTAATATGCGATACAATCGATGAATCTCTGCCAGGCCAGGAGAGTCGCCTACACCTCTGACAGCTAAGATCCGACACTAACCTTAAAGAACTTGGTGACTACGCCATGGGCACGCACGTGCATTCGAAACGCTGGCGTCATGCACTTGGTGGCCAGCTGGAGGGCGGAGAGGCAACGTGTCGGGGGCGGATTGTGAGGCTGCAGTGCATCGAGTATATACTCGACATCGTCATACATCTCCTGGTATTCGCCAATCTCCTGGATCTGATGTGCCGTCTTTACGTTGCGCACCACCGTATAGTATTCCTTGGTCTTGCGTTCCACACGCAAACCTCCCACTGCCGACGATGATGTTGTTGTCGTCGCCGTCGTCATCGCACCCATGCCACCCATGCTCATGCACTCATCCGCACTCGGCTCCATATCCAAATCGAAGGCATCGCTGCCCGAGGCAGCCGTCGCGGATTGCTGTGATTTGGTGGGGCGACCAGCGCTCAGTTTGCCCAAAGCTGGACTTTCGCCACGCAGCGCTGAACTGCTGCTGGTAATGTTATTGGAATTGGAGTCACCAAAGTCCCCATAAATGGCATCGTTGGCGACCGCTTTGTTCGCCGCCAGATTATCGCCGACAGCGACACCAACGCCGCCGCCGCCACCGCTTCCGCCGCCACCAGCTGTAATCGTGGCGGATGCATTGCTGCTGACATCGCTGCCATTGCCGCCACCGTTAGCCTCGAGCGCAGCGTCCCAGCTGTGCTTGTATAGATGCCGTTTGGAAACTGTCGCCTGCTCCGCCTGATCGGAAGGCACCAGGGCGCGACTCTTAAAGATTGAGCCCTTCTTCTTCGATATCACGAGCTTGACGGCGCCACGTTGTGTCTCCTCGAGATTTGGTGGCTGAGTAATGCTGGTGCTGCTGCTCGCAGTGCCGATAGCTGCCTCCATGTTGTCTGCCGCACTTGTCGCTGCTCCTACAGCTGCTCCACTCGCTGCTCTACCTGATCCACCTGCTGTTGCTGCTCCTGTTGCATCTCCCGCTGCTTGTCCACCCGCTGCTTCTGCCGCCGCTGCTTCTGCCGCCGCTGCTGCTCCACCTGGCACTTGGTTGTCCAGCGTAATTGTTCGTTTGAATTTATCCTTGAACTTGTAGTCACGCAACGGCGGCGACGATGAGGAACCATCATGTTGCATCATCGACGAGCTATTCGATGTGTTCGACATTTCATCCATGCCCGGTTCCGGTTCCATTTCATGTTCCTGTCCCATCTGCATCTGCATCTGCATTTGCATTTGCATCTGCATCTGCATTTGCATCTGCATTTGCATCTGCATCTGCTGGTCCTGTTCCATTCCGTGGTATGTTTGGTGCAACGGCTCGTACTCCGGCCCTATATCCAGATTAAGTTCCAAATCCAACGCCAAATCGAGACCTGTGTGCATTTGCTTGGCTGGCGGTGGTTGTGCCTCGTCCTGTTGCCTTAGCTGCTCGGCAAGATATTGCTGCTTCAGTTTCAACTGTGCCGCATCCGTATCCAGTGGCATATCTTCTGCCGTTGCAGTTATTGTCGCCGAGGTATGCTGCTGTTGATGTTGTTGTTGCTGTTGCTGTTGCAGTTGCTGTTGTTGCAGTTGCATTTGCAGTTGCTGTTGCTGTTCCACCTGGAATACTTGCAAAACTTGGGTCACCTGCTGATTTTTCCGTTTGCGTCCATAGCTACGCGTTGCGGCGCCACCGCCACCATTATCAGTTGTGGCACGACTCGCCTCCGCTTTGGCTGACAGACTTGCGGCAATTTTATTAATATTGTTGTGCACATTGTTGTTGTTGTTGTTGTTGTTGTTGCTGCTGTTATTGTTGTTGCTGCTGGGCAAACTATTGTTGTTGCTAGCTGCAGTGCGACCACGACCACGTCTTGGGGCAGCAACAGCAGCAGAAGCAGAAGCAGATGGAGTAGAAGCAGGTGGAGGCGCCTCTGCAGCTGCATTCATTGCACCCATTGATGCACTTGCTGCTGCTGCAGTTGCAATCTCTGTTCGTTTATTGCTGCTGTTGTTGTTGTTGTTGGTGCTTGTGGCACGTGCGCGTGTGGCACGCTTACTGCTGTGCTGCGTTGCCTCCTCCATCTGCAGCTTGTTGCGCATCCGTGTGCGCGTCTCCGTTGCCGCCGGTGTCACAATCTCCGCATTATTGTTTGCCTTCCGGGCGCGTCCACGTGTGGTGCGCTTATTGCTGCCACCCACTCCACCTAGCTGCTGCTGTTGTTGCGTCTCCTTCTTCCCATTGAGGCGTGGCATGTTCACCTCACCGCGCAGCACAGCCAGTATGTCGGCCTGTTGTAGTGGCCGAGTCGCCTCCATTTCGCTACCAACCGTTGCTGTTCCGCCTCCACTATCCATGTTCATCATGGACTCAAGTCGTGACTCAATGTCCGAGGGTGGCGCCACCAGCGATGAATGTTGACTTGTATCCAGATCGCTAGTGATTACACTTGAGCCACGGCTGCGTATCACACAGCTGTCCTCCTGCACCGACTGCGCGAGCAGTTGTGGCGTGCTATTCCCCTTGGATGAGTTGCTGCCCAGCACCGAGGATTGCGAATCGAAATCGTGTTCAGGCGGCGAAATCAGAGTAGAGCTTGTCGCGGGCTGTGCTTGCTGCTGCGGTTGCTCGTTGAGAGCCAAGAGTGGCGATGGAGTTTTAAACTCAGAATTGGCCAGCTCAGCAGCTGCTGCCACGCCCACTCCAGATGATGACGCTGCTGCTGATTCTGCCGCCGCCGCCGCTGCTGCTGCTTCTGCCGCCGCCGCTGCTGCTGCTGCTGCCGCCGCTGCTGCTGCTGCGTGTTTGAGATGCTTGTGCTTTTTGCTTTTAGATTTCTTTTCGCTGCGCGAATCCTCGCCAGCTGCTTTGGCTGCTGCTGCAGCAGCTGCTTTGGCAATCGCGTTGCGAATCACGTCTGTTTTGATGATAAGTTTTAGGCGCTCCTTGGGCGGCTTATCCGGTGATATTTTCACTGTGCAATAATTGATTTCGGGCGGTTCCTCCTCGTCTTCCTCCTCCTCTTCTTCTTCCTCCTCTTCTTCCTCTTCGTCTGCGTCTGCTTGCCTTGCTTCAGCTTCTTCTGCAGTTGGTGGCCTTAACGGTTTTACAGTTATTTTTGGCGTTGTTGTTGTTGCTGCTGCAGTTGTTGTTGCGGCTGCTGATGTTGTTGTTGCTATTGTTGTTGTGTTTATTGCGGCTGCTGCAGCTTCGAAAGGAACTCGTTCATTATTCTCATCGTTGGGCGTTTGGAAATGTGTCGGCGAATTATTTGGCGGGTCCTCGCTATCCGTGCTGACTAAGCGAGATGTGCCCTGAAAATTTAAATAAAATTTGATTCCTTTGTTTAATAACTGTATATCAACAATTGATTAGTTTACAGTCTGCAATTTCTATTTGGTTTATGTTTTCACTGACCATTAACACTCGACTTTTGCAATCGACGACTGTCGCACAGCGGACACAAACAACAACTGGCGGAATTAGTAGTGAGCAAAGAAAACAACTCAAAAAAAAAAAAAGACTCCATTTAATGTAAAAGCGCGCGTAATTTAACACTGTTTGTTGTTGTTGTCGCTTTCTCTTTCCCACACAGCGCTCAGAAGAGCGCTTCAACAGCCAATGCATGTGTATGTGTGAGCGAACCAAAGAGTGATCGAGCGATCGTGCGTGCATGCGTGCGTGAGTTTGTGAAAGAAAGAAAGGGAGACACCTATCGATCGGTCGCATGCGCGCGCACAGTGGTTTACAGTGTGCCAACAAATAGATTACATGTTATTTTTGTGTTTTTAAGGCAAAAATAAATATGCAGTGAAACGGAAATGACTAAAAAAAAAATATATTTAAAATTAAATAAAATAGAAATATATTTATAAATAAATCTTTGTTGGGAAAAACAGTAATAAATGCCATAATTAATAAATAAAACATTTTTATAATTGAAATAAACTAATAATAAAAATAATAATTTTAAATAGAGCTTTTTTTTTGGGCAACTTACTTTGGAAATGCGTAGAACAATTGGCGGATGTTCGGGTGTACGGGAAGCGCTTGAGGAGCAGGCGGAAGCGGATGGCACTGTTGCTGTTGCTGGAGCTGTAGCTGAAGCTGAAACTAGAACTGGAGCAGTTGGAGCAGCAGCTGCTGGAGCTGCTAATGATAAAGCGCTGGGCGCCGTTGTTGGTGGTGGAAGCGCTGGACTTAAATCTGCTGGGGCAGCTAATCCTGCTGCTGCTCCTCTTCGCACTGCAGCATCTTGTGCATTTGTTGCCGTCTCCGCCGGACTCGTCTTGGGCATAACGAGATCCTTGACGGGTGTTGGGTAACGCTCATCCTCTTCGACCTCACGATAGTTGACCTGCTTTCGTGCTCGTCCCAATATTCTCGAAGGAGGCGCCTCCGGCTTTAGTTTCTTCTCCTCCTTGAATTTTTTCTTCTTCTGCGTGCTGCCACTGCTGGTTGTGTTTGTGTTTTTGGTGGTGGGTGATACAGCTGCCAGGTCGAGCATGTGATCAGCCAAATCCATGGACATGCTGTCACTTAACGCACCGGGCGTTAAAATTGCGGTTGTTTTTGTTGTTGTTGCCTTCTTTTTTGGGGATTTGCGCTTCCGCTCAGCGAAGCTGCTCGCCTTGCTCAGCTTTAGCTTGAGCGGCTCATGGTGAAGCTGATGTTGCTGCTGATGGTGGGTATGGGTGCTTGCCATCGGATCTCGCATCGGTGAATTGCCACAATGTGGCAATTGTTGTATGATCTGGGCGATGACTTCGGGCGGTGCCGCATTGCGGGATTTGAAGAATTTTTTTGGTTTCGGTGGCTCGGGCACCGATATGGACATATCATTCGGATCATGATCGTGCGACGAGGCCGGACTCTGGGCGGGACTAGCGGCCGCAGCAGCCGCCATCGGATGCAGTGCAGCCAGTGTGTAAGTGCGTGTCGAAGTAAAGCCCATTTTGCCCCATTTTCCCACGGTGCCAACAGAACGGGCGACTGTGGGTCGATTTGTGTTCTCCTTCTCCTTGCACAGTGAGTCCAGGGGCACAACTATGTTCTTGCCCCACCGTGACATTTTGAAAAAAAAAAGGCTCGAGCAAAGTCCCGCTACGAAGGAAGTCCCGTCTAAAGTTTTGTGCTCCCTCTCTTTTTACCGCTCTCTCTACAGTTTTGTTTATACTGCTTCTAGGCGCTTATTGCTCTCTTTGTTGTTTTGGTTGGCGCAACAATTACGCTGCTGAGTGAAGAAGGGAAGGGATGAGACATAATTAAACATTTGGCTACAATTCATATTTTATATTGCACACAAACTCATGTACATATTGTGTTCTCCTGAGCCATATTTTGACATTAAAGAAATAAACAAAAAAAAAAGAAGTGAGCAGCTTCTGCCAGCAGCAAATGTCAAAAAGCAACAACAACAGAAACATGCAATCGTAAACATGACGTGCGTGCGAGTGAGAACACAACAGTCACCGACTCCGACACCGTCTTTACACACTTTTTTATTTTTGCCAAAAAAAAAACAGCAAACGGAAAAAAAATAATAATTTATTGCACTTTCGTTTTGACCAATTGAGATATTATTTAATTCTCTTTGCTATCTTCTTTAAGCGTTTGTTTGTTTTGCGATGCATTTGGCTCATCTGGAAAAAACAATTTTGTTGTTGTTGTTGTCTGTTGTTTTTATTGCTGCTCTGCTCTGCATGTGGGTATACGTATATGTATATGCATACACACAAACACATACATGTATATACATATATGCATGCATGTTTGAAATCTCTGTTGCTCTATATGTGTGTATGTGTGTTTAAGCGAGTAGGAATGCAAAAAAAAAACACACACGCACACACACGAAAACACAGGCATAGAAACGTCGTTTCGTTGGTTTAGCTTATTGGCGCAATTTTCTGCTGCACGCGCGAATTCTTGCGATGCTTTTTTGCATGACACACACACGCATAAACAATTTACGATAATAACAACTTATGCACTCACTGTTGCAGCCGATTGGTATTTATTGTGCATAGTGTTGAGTAGCAAACTGCATGTTTTTTGTTGCACACATTTTCCACCACTTTTAACAGCAGCAGCAGCAAATCGCAACAACAGCTACAAATTACATACATACAAATCGTTCGCTGTGCGAAATTTGCAATTATTGCACATTGTGGCACATTGGTTCAATGGAACGTGTCAAATGCACCGTTTTCTTGTTTTCTGGCTTATCCTCTTTGTTAAGCATTAAATCACACACAAAATATATTTAATTTTTTCTTCGCAACTACTATTTAGAGTGACCAAATTTTGTTTGCGTTGTTTAAGGCCTGACATTCGCCACGAACGAACGCAGTGTTGTCTTTTTTTCGATAACATTTACGCTGCTCATTTGCGCGATAACGTTGCAGCTCTACACACGTTGCGCAGCCAACTTTTGTTGAGTAAAACGCAGTGTGCAGCCAACTTCAAGTGAGTGACGTGACCAGATTCACGTTGGCGCCATAATTCAAATGCCTTGCAACGTTTGTTTATTGTGTGATTATTAATATTTATGGTTTATTTATTAGCTTAGGACTGTTCGTCCCACTCTGCTGTCCATTGATAATATACGCCAGTGGATCATCCTTGCTGGACTCCATCAGATTCTCGCACGATGTTTGATTAATAGAAAACAGGAACGACAAATCGATACAATAACGCGGCAATTTCTCCCTAAGAATTAACATTTTGAGTAGATTAAAGTAAGTAAAAAGTTTTCTTTTGTATTTTTAACTTACCTCAAAAATGTTATAACATTATCGCCCAATGTCTGCTCCCGTGATAAGAGCAATGCGGATAAATAACGAGAATGCTTCTTCTTCTCGGCACAGTGCATAATTAGACCCCAATTGGCATAATCCGTGTCCAGCACGTAAGTATTATAGACGCCCTCATCTAGAAATATGTGGCAAATTAAGATTATAAATATATATACATATATATGTAGATTAAATGATTTACATATATCCTCTGTGTGCTTCCAGTGACCCGGAGTATCGGGATCCGGTATTAGCCACGTAATATTCCCCTGCAGCTTCTCGCGCAACGGATCCTCCGCAAAGATATAACTGAAGTTCATCGTTATCTGTCGAAAATATGCATTATTTATATGTTCTGGTATATAATATATTAATGTCGACTGTCTTACATGCCGATCCTCAATGGAGAAGGCGAAATTGCTGCGCATGCAGGCATATTCAGGAAGTTCCTCGGTGGATGCATAGTATTGAACCACATGCCATTTCCCCATCATCTCTGCCAGATTGAAGTTCCTTATGGCGCGCACCTGCTCGAATATTTGTGCAGATCTCATAAAAAATTTAATAATTGCATCTGAAATTCTCTTAAAGAATTTTTTAATTTCTAAAAAGTATGTAGGCTTAACCGATTAACTATATATATTCTTAATCAGCATCACTAGCCGACTCCAAGTTATAATATAAAAAAAAGAATGTTCTCATGTTGATCTCGTTTCTATCATAAAATAAATATAATCGTTGCAAGTTGCTGGTTACATTTAAGTGTTAAATTTATGTTGACTACATCGGTCTTTCTTTGTTTTTTTTTTTTATATTTTATTTATTTTTGCATTCTAATAATTGCGTTGACTCACACCACTGTGCAAACAGCAAACCCAAATTCAATGGGGCAAATGTGCGTGCCAACCGAAATTAAGCCACACACATACACGCACACACGTACATGCATATGTACAAAATGTAGTTGCATGTCACTTTGTGCATTTGTTCAATTTGTTTTTGTGGCTTTTGGCTGCGTTCAGCTTTACAGCTAGTCACAAAAAAAAACGTTAGTAAAATCCGCAAAAACAAAAAAAAAAACACTGCACTTGACCGTCTGTCAACGTTGGCGCAATGTCGGCGCCAGCAACTGAGACGGCTACGGCGACGTCAACAGTGACTGCGAGACGCGGACGTCAGTCAGTCAGTCCAGGCACTTAGAAAGTGTGATTGATTTTGGCATCACTGTGCGCCCATTTCTTCGCCCCCAGACACATTCTGAATGAGAGAGTCGCACTTCACTCGCATATTGATGAGAGAGCAAACACACACATGTATATATATGTATATATATGTACATGAATCTGTGGAATTTCGCTATTGCATTTTTTATATAGCTCCAAATATATTTATTTGGACTTATTATGTTTGCATACGATTAATTTTCTGAATGAAAATATTTTTTATATGTTACAATACGATTGATTTCCGCATATTATTTGTATTTTCCTATTTTTTTATTTCTTGGAATGATTTCACTTACATTTGGGCATTTCTTGCGCAGATCCGTTCGCCTTCTGCATTGTGTCAAGGCCAAGGCGCTGGACCAATCGAGCAACTCCAGAAATATGAGCAAAAACAGCAGCTGAGCTGCCCTCTTGAGTGGAGACATTGGGATATGGATATGTATTATTTATCCGCTAATTAAGCGCTTGGATTTAGAGAGTTGCTTGTTGCGTTGTAGTTGAAACACTGTGTTTCCATCGCAAACGGATGCGGCCGCCGCAAGCAGCTACTGATCTGACTTTTAGCGGATAAGACGCCATAAATACAATTACATGTATGCAAGTGTGTGTGCGACAGAGTTGAATATTACACAGCATTTTTATTTAGTTTATTAAAATGTGATCGTTGTTTTTGTCGCATGTTCATTATCGTAGCTGAAAATAAAACACACATACAGTTGCATTTTTTATAGTGCTGTGCACTAAGCAATTTTATAGCCAAATGATTATTATATATAACTTTGGATAACTCTGGCTATCAGCAAATATATATATATATATATATATATTATATATAATTATATATAAAATATTAATTGTCATAGGCTAGAATTCCTTCAACACCAACAACATTTGTATAAATTTAGCTATAGCTAAATTAGCTATGCTTGGCTTCCACTGATCAGTTGTCAACAGTGACGTACTAGTATGAGTGTGTGGGTTGTGCGCAGTGCGTCATTTAAATTCTGGAAATTGATATTGCAATGCGTGCAAGCATTCATCTCACATCTCTCTCACTCGCACTTTCTTATCAAAAGTTCCAGTGCTAACGCATACAAATACTGTGCAATTTGGATGGAGATGCACATAGGCAGCCGCAATTAATGTTTTTTTGGCTGCTCTTGGAGTTTTTTTTTATTATTATTTTGTTTTTGTTGTTTTTTACTTGGCGGTCCCTTTAGCTCTTTCTAAATAAAAAAACAAGCCCTGGACATCGGTCAGTTTCCCATGCTAAATAACTTTCTCGCGCCACTTGCTGGGCGGCTGATAAAGATGAAATCTGTGTTGTTTTTTTGTGGCGAGACTGTTAAAAAGGTATGCAGCAAACAGGAAACACAAATTTATTCTTTACGATCGCGAGAACAGCCTTTGGACACTTTCTCTTTATTGCGAAACTTGTTGGGCGGCATTTTCACGCAGCCATCGCAACCACAGATCCAGAGGTACATTCAACATCCACATGCCATCCAATCCACAAACAATTCCAGCATCCACAATTCACTTGACATCCTCAGAGCTGCGGCTGCAGGTGGCGTCGCTAACGCTGACGCCTGACGCCAGCTGCAGCGTCTTCACTTTCCTTCTTCCGCCTTGCATTCGCCGTCTGCTGCCGCTGTAACTGCGTCTGCTGCGTCTCTGTCTGGTTTGGTCAGTCAGTCAGTTGGCCAGCCCAAAAGCGGCGCAACTTTCGTCGCGCTGCCGACAGCGACA
Source organism: Drosophila longiperda (assembly GCA_035042125.1). Taxonomy (NCBI): domain Eukaryota; kingdom Metazoa; phylum Arthropoda; class Insecta; order Diptera; family Drosophilidae; genus Drosophila; species Drosophila longiperda. The sequence continues at coordinate 122,287 of JAWNLV010000105.1, forward strand.
GAGCAATAGCGACTGGCTCTATGGCCAGTTCCGGCTTTAGTGGTCATCATCATCTACACAAGGCAGACGTAGACGCAGACGTAGACGTAGACGTAGACGTAGACGTAGAAGTAGACGTAGATGCCGACGCAGACGCAGTCTTTGGACAAACTTCGGCCAGCGGACGGACATCTCTCAGCCAGGCGCGACGCACTTAAACGAAAAGCCGCTTTTTTTATGTGCGCCAAAAAGAAAGAAAAAAGAAAGAAAAGAAAAGAAAAGAGTGGCCAGCGCTAAAAAAGGCGAGAAAACGACCAACGAGAAATGTCTCCTGATCGACACACACTCGCACAAACACACACACGTGTACTTACATATGTCTGTGCGCTGAAGATGAATGAAAACAAGTCGCAATTATTATGCTGAAATGATCGACTAGCTAATTTCCTCTATTTTTTTATTAAATTGTTAATTTTATTATTTTTTTGCAGTACGAAAGCTTTTACATTTAAGCATTTAAACGCAAATCGATCAATAAAATATTCATTGTTATTGGTTTAATTTCATGCAATTTAACAATAAATTATTCTATGCAAAATAAATATATATATTTATTTTAATATGTATATCTCTTATTTCACTAAATGTATTTCAATTCTGCAGACTTATGCGTCTTTGACAATATCGGTTTTTTTCTCTGATTTGTCGATTTCCTGTCTGCAATTAGAATAAATGCTGATCAAGCACAAAAAATACCCTTTAAAATTTAGAAATTAATATTTTTTTTTATAATCCAGGGTATAATGAGTAACAATGTGCGTAGACAAGAGCAGGTAACCCATTTAAGCACAAACTCAACGAACAAAAGCATGCAACTGTTGCAGTTTCAGTTGCGATGTTGCATCGTGGCAATTGAGACGAAGACTCCGGGGTGGAGCTGAGCGGCGGCTGAGTGGGTGACTGGCTGTCTACCACAGACTGTCTGTCTATGATATATAGATCATATGTATTGTCAACACATTATCAAAATGCACTGCAATAAAATTTGTCATTTGACATTTATTGTTTATTTCGTTGTCCCATGTTGAAATTTATTATGCAGTTCAGCGAGCTTTTAAATATTTGACAGGAAAGAGGAGAAAAAAAACAGCTTAAAATTAATAGCAAAATAATTGCTAAATTGCATCAAATTTAACTGCCAGTTAGCTAACATTAACTTTGACAGCAACATGCGATAATGGCGCTTGGATAACACTTCAATAAAATTTAAATAAAATTCATGTGATGATGTGAGAGATGAAAGTCCTGCGATGTCTGTAATATATAAGTATAGGATTTTAAAATAAATTTATATATATATATATATACATTATATTTGAGTTGAAAAATGTTGAAAACAAAATATTTATAATATGGTTTAAGTATAGTGAAACTTAAAGATAAGTAAATACTAATAGTTGACATACCCATAAAATATATTACCAAAAAAAAAGGTCATTAAATATATTAATTTTTTTTTTTAAATTATTATTTAAGCTGTTCATTATAATAAAAGTGAAATAATAATTATATTCTAAAATATGCCCAGATGAGTAACTAAACAAATAAAAAAAATAACTATAATATACATATATATATATATATATATATATATATGTATATATATTTGAACTATTTTTAATTGTAATTGATTGTTTTCACTTTAAGTATTTGTTGCTAATTCTATATCAGTCCATTGTGCGCTGTGGTGCCGATTTCTCAATATAATAAATGATAAGGCGCGGAGCTTTTGTTTTTGGACATGCTAACAAGATTTTAAAGACAACAACAACAACAACAACAACGACGACCATAACATGAAAAGAGAAAAAGTCATGCGTATTTGTAGAATGAGCCAATGATCATAATGACTGCTGTTGTTACTGATGATGAATGATAATTATGATGTTTAGATGCTGCAGTCGAGCTTGCTGTCAGGCCAGAAGCAACAACTGCAACAGCAACAGAGCAACAGAGCAACAGATCAACAGCAATAGGCAGCAGCAGGCAACAGGGTGACAAGGCATGTGGCAGGTGCCAGGTGGCAGGCAACTGACTCGTCTGGAATGTCAAACGTTTATTTGCCGGTAATTAAATTTGAAAATGATTTAAATTTCACCAGCGAATATTTTGAATTGGACTTAACACTTTCTACGTCGGGCACGTTCCTCTAACAAACCCAAAGGCCCAGCCTCTGGGCAACTAACACACTTATCCATATACACATATTTATATATATATATATATATATTTACAGCAGACAGTCTGACAGTCAGTTCTTCACTTTGTCAGGCGGGGCCCACCCGCAAGCGCAACATTTTCTACGTTTGCCAGTTGAGTGTTTTTCGGGTCGTACCGCACCCAGCCGAGTGGCAAGCGGGTAACCGGGCAACACGGCACCAACACAGGCATCAGTCAGCGGTCAGCCATCAGCCATCAGCCGGGCAACCAGGCAACCGGACAACGGACTCCCGGCAACCGAGAGCAATTCAATGATCAATTCGTCTGATTGGGAAGATTTTGTTTTCTATTTGCAATTGATTGATGTATTTTTCATTTCAGTTTTACATACCCTGTACAGATTACAATTGGAGTTTACTGCATCTGATAATATGCAATATATATAGACATATATTCTTTCATTATGTTCTTTATCTTTATTTGATTGAAGATGCTTGCATGTGGTCTCTTGATGCTCGGTCCCTTGTTGACACTTTGACTAAGACTAAGTCCCTCATTCCACTATCGATATTTTTAACATTCTCAATCGAATCCGATTTTTCGAATTGTGTTTTCAATGGAAATGTAAGAAATGTTGAGCATCTGGCTGTAAAAGATCACCTGCATTAAACATGGTCAGTAAACTTACTCAAAAACAAATTCTGACGATTCAGTGGTATCCTTAAATTATTGGGTAAAATGATTGAAGCTCGGAAGACACAGAAACCCTCAATTCTTCAATGATTCTTGCATTCGTTCAAGAATTACGGTTGATGGAAAAGTAATTCGTTCAGTGCAGAAACCAAAAATAATAATACAAAAAAATATAAGCAACAATTTTAAAATAAAATCTTATACATAATTTAATGATTGTTCTCCAAGGAAGAGTTTTAAATAACCAATTTTATATATTATAAATAAATCAATAATATATAACAAAACAAAAGATAAAAAAGAAAAAACTAAACAAAATTTTAATTGAAATTGGAAAATATTTAAAAAAAAAAAATGGAAAGAAGAAAAAACTAAAAAAAAAGTTATTAGGCAAATAAAAAATATAATATAATAAATATATATAATAATAATATAAAAATAATAAAATATTTCAGTTTTGAATAAATTCATTCCAGTAAAAAGCTTTGCCAGGTCACAATATATCTTAAGCAAATATAAAAACCATATCAAAAAGAAAAATGGAGAAACAAATTCATAAAATATAAAATAATAATAATAATTTTGTTTGATAAAATTTATAGATTTATTACTTTAAATAAATATAGAGAAAGCAACAGTATTTCACTTTTAAATAGATTCCTGCTTGGAAACAAGGTTGGTCGGTTGTGGCAAACAACAGGCTACAGATTATCTTGCAGTCGAGCATTCTCGCTTATGGCACTCTTACTATCATTTTTATGTTTTTTTTTTTTTGGTTGGCAGGCGGCAATTGCAAAAGCAAAATCAAAAGCCAAATGTCGCGACTGGACTTTGCACACTGTGTGTGGTGTTATTGTTACTGTTGTTGTGTTGTGAGTGTTGTTATTGTTGTTGCTGTTGTTGTTGTTGTTGTTGTTGTTGTGTAGCAGCATCATAAAGATTCATCAACATAGCCCAATGCCGTTGGCAATTTCTGCGCGAGTTTGTTCATATTCCATTAAGATTTGCTTTGTTCGATTGATCTGAAGAATGCCAACTGGAAGTGCTACTCAATGCACAAAGTACAACGACAGCAACAACAACAACAAAAACAACAGCGACAACAACAACGACAAAAATTGTTACTTGAATAATCATCATTGTTGTGGTTGCAATTTAGAAAAGTGAAATTAACTTTGAATTTGTGCGGGGTTTGGCATCGATGGTATTATCTGCAGCCAATATAAAACTTAACTTAAGATTTGTTTTTTTTCGCAAGCCTTACGAAACTTTTAATTATTTGATTATGGTATATAAAACGTGGTCAGCATTAAAAGAGATGCAATAAAATTCGGCTTATCTTTGATTTGGTGAATTAACAAAATTTAGTCAGTCTGGTTTAAATCGAAAGTAAGTTGCTGATCAGATATATATATATATATATGTAAGTGTCTATGCAATATATATTTACGTTAAAATATTTGTCGAAATTGAAATGCAAGTTTTTTGAATTGCTTAACAAATAGAAATAATGCAAAAAATATTATTAATTTATTTAGTCTGAGAATATGTTTGTTCATATAATTGACACAATATGGCAGACTATATCCTATCAATAGTGTCTTTTATTTGACTCGATATTCATAATTGGAGATCGGCAAGTTCACACAGATAGATCGACTCGCCTTTTGATGCTATATATACATTTTTTGCTTTCTTTTTCTCATTTTGGGCGGAAGCCTGATAAAGTACGATATATAATTTTGAATAGATCGACTTCTTGAAAATATGTAAACGCATTAAGAGTATTATAATGGAGACTGTATAATTTTGATGAGTCACAGAATAGTTTTCGCCGCTCTTATTGAATTAGTCAACTGCTCAGATTATTTATGGAGCATATCCCACAAATACATTGGAGTGTAACTGGACAGTACTCGGGTAATCGAGTATCTGGAAACTATGTCAGTTCATAGTTGCTGCAAGTTGCTGCTTGGTTTATGGTTAATGGGCGCACTTGCAACACACACACACAGACACAGCACGCTGCGTGATTGCTGCATGTTGTGAACTTGCAGCAGTATTGAGATCAGTTAAATTATGCACAGACAGACTCTTGTGCGTGCCCTTGCCTTGCGGCCGTCAAATTCATCTTGCCACAAAACGAGTCGATCTTTGTTTTCATTTATTTACGCATGCGTGGCACAAACACTTTGAATATACCACAATCATCGTCGCGTCTGCGATTTGGAATTTTCGAATTGGGTGGGGTCTTTGGTCTCTGTGATCTGTCTGTTAGCGCTTGGGTTTCAGTCTCACTTCGTGATGCTATTTGTGGATCGACGACGACTTTGTTTTCATTTGGGAAAGTGCTCAAACGATCCGGGTAAAAGTTACCAAAACCATAGAATATATATCTTAGGTGATCCGTCGTACATATTTTTATGGTGGCAGATGTCAACAATTTGTCTCTTATTTTAATAGTTGCGCTTTGAATGGGAGCCCCATAAATGTGATAAATGTTTTCTTTATAACAATATCAATAAACACATTATTTAAATGCTAAAATGTTATATATTGAGCTATATATTGAAAGATTATAGATCATACTCAAACATTTAATTCAATTATATTTAATTTAGGAAAAAAGAGTATAGTTGAAACATTTCGATAAAAATTCTGCTACTTGCCTGAACTTATTATATCGGTTTCTGTAACTATTTTTTAAAATTTTATTTTCGACTTTAGTTTTGAATTTTAATTGGTTTCCATTCTGGTTTCGTTTTAAAATGATCTGATCTATAATCATTTTTTTTTTTATATAGAACATTTTTAATCTTAAAATTTGTGAACTACACAAGACACGATATGATGCTGATACAATTGGCAAATGTACTTAATATATCAATTTTTGAATAAGATGTGTATAATTTTGTATAAAACTTTTAATTTTATAAAGAGCAAAACTGAACAGAAATACTTAGTTTCAGTTAATTATTATTTTTAATTGAAGTGCACTAAAATTGGATCAATTTCAACTTTAGTTTCATAAATTTCAGTTCGGCGACTCTTTGAATGTGTGTTAACCACAAAGAGCGGCGCCTCAAGCCAATGTGCCTCAAGTGACAAAATGAGTGTGTGAGTGTGAATACGAGTGTGAGTGTAAGTATGAGTGTGAGTATGAGTGCATAACTATGAGTGCATGAACATGAGAACTTGATTATTTGAGTGTATCTGTTTGGTCGCACGCCCAGTTTGCCAAATAATCAAAAAAGGTACCTTTAAAACTGACGCATGACAACAATAACAATAACAATAAAAATAACAATAACTATGTAAATAATTGCTGCTTCTTTCGTTTCTTTCTCTGCTCTCTTCTCTCTCTCTCTCTTTCTCTTTTCTTTCTTCTTTCTTCGCCAGAAGAATCTTTTTGGACAGCTGCTAATTGACTTTCAATGTTTGGGACCTGCTTTTGTTGGGGTGCTGAGAAAGTGAAATTAATCGCACTTGCCACTTGCCACTTGCCACTTGCCATTTGCCACACGATACAAGTTGCACATGCCTTCAACAGTTTAAGCATTTCTGTTTTTTTTTTTGTTGTTGTTGTTGTTGGTAATTTGCGATCCAGAGCATTCTAAGGAGGAGCAAGGAGCGAGCAGCAAAGGAGCCCAAAGCGACGGGCAACGGAGAAAAAGAGAGAGAGAGAGTGCGAGAGAGAAAGAGGGAGAGAGAAGAGGGCCGCTTTCTAAGCCGCCTTAGTCGCTGCAACTGTTTTTGATGCGATGATGCCGCTGCTGCTGCTGCTGCTGCTGCTGGGATGAGTTGCATGAGTTGCAACTTCAGCTTTTACCACGCATGCCGGCGACACTTAAAAGCGAAACGAATCGAGTAAATATCAACAACAGCAACAACAGTAAACAGTGAGAATACCACTTAATGAAAGTGCCCAACAATTAGATACCCTCTACTCAGCTGAGCAAATTTCTAACCATCGTTGATGATTTTAATGTTAAGTTTATTAGTGGAAATTAAATATTAATAATTAAGAATTTATTTAGTTAAATTTTATGTTTATTATAATTTCCTGTTATTATTAATACATTTTTAAAATAAATGTTTGAATAGGTTAATTAATGTATTAAATATATAAATGATATATATATAAAAAAAATATATCAAATGAATATAAATTACTTAGTCAAAAGTATGCTTTAATTTAAGATAATTAACCTTAATTTTGTAAATACCACAAGTAAATATTACAAATCAACTTTCCTTAATTTTTATAATTTAAATTATTATTTGCTGGTTTTGCCTTTCAGTAATATCGATTTATGTGTTTGAATTTCGGTTAAGTTTTGTAAATTAAATTAAATTTGAAATGAAACAAAAAGAAATAAAAATTAATAAATTGTAAATGCAATTATTTAATTAATTTTTATGAATTTGAACATGCCTCTGATGCGGCACTTGACTGATTACAGGGTATAACAATGGTGGCAACTGGCTTTAACCCAATTCTTTGCCTGCATTTCCGTCACTGAGTGAACTACTCAAAAGGGCCAATCTTCCACTTCGACTACGAGTTTGACTCCCAAGATGCACTGGTGAAAAAAAAAGAAAAAAAGAAAAAAAAAAAAATACAAATACAAATAAAATGTGTCTTCTCATTGCTTAATGGCAGCCGCTGCTACTGTTTCTCGGCTTCTTTTTTTTTTTTTTTAGTAGTTGTTGGTTGTTGGTTGTCGGTTTGTTTGTGTCGTTTTCACTTTGGTTGCAGTTGCAGTTGCCACCTTGTAACCCGGCAATAATGGACAAACATGCGACCGATTGCAGCCAGCGCAAAGGTTATTGCAACAACTCAAAAAGGCAGCAACAACAGGAACAACAACAGCAGCAACAACAACAACAACAACAACAACAACTATTAACAACAGCACGTTAAAGTTGTATGCGGCACATGACAAACGACAGCTACTCGATGATGAAGTGTCAATGCAATGAAAACTAAACTAATAAATTGTGAGAGCGACCCAAATAGCTGGCTAGAAAACCTGGCGTGGCTAAAGAGGATTTTACTGGGCGATGGCTCTTCTCCTCTGCCACAGCGACTGCCACACTGCCACACTGCCACTGCCGCTTCCATTGATGACTCTCCATTTGTCTTTAGTATTATGCTGAGGGCATAATAAGTGTTAACGGTTGCCCTTGCAACAATATGTCTGCATGCAACTCAATGCTACCAGAATTCATTGACGACTCAATCTACAAAAATTACAAAAAAAATATAAAAAAAAATAAAACAATCAATTAGAAAGAGAAAACACTAGAGATAATACTCCAGATTAAAGTCTACTTGTTTTTATAAGTTAATATTTTAAATATGGTTTTTGCTGGTTTTTTTTTTTTTTTATTTACTTTGATACATTTTTGACTTCCGTTGGTGTTCGTCTTCAGGCTGTTTGCTGTAAGTTTTAAACTTCAGCAAAAATCTTTAAAATACCACAATTTTGTATACGTAAGGAAACTATATAGAAGATATGGTGTTCAGATCCAGGCGGGGGTTCAAAATATGAAGTGCCTGCAGCAAAAACACGAATTTGTATCAAGTCTCATGTAAAATGCAGTTATTAGCCTATCCAGATGATGATGCTGATCACGCATATATATATGGCTAATGGATTTGAAAATGTCACTTTTCGAGCGTGACAAACTGCACAACAAAATTTAAATACCCTTTCGCAAGTGTATAAATAAAAAAATTACGTATTTGTATCATGAAATCGCTGCTGAGATTATTTATTATGTTGTGGGTGTATATAACTATATATATATCATATTATTTTGCACTCCCCCTCTCTCTCTCTCTCTCTCTCGCTGTTTCTTGATAGCACTTTTCGCTGAGTGTACTTCTTGTTGGATATTTTATAAAACCGTAGTGCCTTAGTTGAGAAATTTGGAGACCTTCACCAGCACCAAATTTGGTCAGTGTCAACTGATCGATGGACTCTCCTCTCCTCCCCCCCCCACCAGTTTCTTAAAGCCCCCCTCTCTGTGTGTGTGTGTGTGTGTGTGTGTCTCGGTTTCTGTCTGTTTCGGTTTCTGTTTCTTTCTTAGTCAGTTGTTCAATGTGTGTGAAATTGAAGCGCAATTCAAGTCTGCGGCCGGTGAAAGTAACAAGATACTTTTAATAAGACATCTGAGAGCAGAGCAGGTTGACATGGAGAAGGGGGGGGGCGAACGTATGTAGCGTGTGTACGGAAGAGGGGGAAGGGAAAGGGGATAAGTTTGGGGGCAGTCAGCAGCATTTACTTAAGATGCGTGCGGCGTGCGCCCAGCAATTAAGCGAACAGCAGAAAAAAGCAATTGGAACTTGCCACAGCCCTTTGCCCCACTTGCCACCTGCCTTGGCCCTGCGGCAAAACTAACTTTGATGATTGTCTTTTTAGCCATATACACATATATATAATATATATATACAGTTGAACTACTCCCGATCGGCCATCTGCCACAAAACTTATATTAATGAAATGTGAAAAATGTTTTTATTTTTTTTTTCTGTGTTTCTTGTCCGATTTTTAATGAAAATGCCACAGTTGATGATATAAATTGAAATACATTTAAGTACGCTATTAAAGTACGATCTAAAGAGAAATTTAAGTAGCAGTCAAGTTGAATTTGTCTCCTTGATTTGCTGTCAAAACAAAAAAAAACAAAACAAAAATTGGCCAAATGACTAAAAAAAAAAAAGTCTCAGGCAAAATGAGCAAAAATATGCATATATGCATATAATTGAGCCGGCAACTAACTGACTAACTAACGACTAACTAACTAACTAACAACTGACTAACTGACCAACTGGCAGACTTTGTGGCGCGACTCGTGTCCGCCTGTTACTTAATGTGTGCCTCGATAGACGAGGCTGGAGACGGTCGTCGATTGGCCAATTTCAGGCGGAACCAACAGTCAGCCGACTGACTGACGGAATTGGCTAGTTGACTTGACCAGTTGACCAGTTGACCAGTTGGCTACCAGCTACCAGCAAGTTGCGATGAAATTACTCCAATTTCGAGACAAGTATTTTTGGTCATATTTAGCAAACAGGAATCGCGATGCGAGCCAGTCCCAACATCAACTTCAACTCCAACTCCGACTCCAACTCCAACTCCTTAATAAAAGCAGCCAGCTCGACTTGAAATGGCGATGAAATCGCTGTTTAATGCACACTGATTCAAAACATTCTCATCCTTATACATAATATGGCATAATGTTAGTTGGCCCAAAGTATGTCACAGGCAGAAGGATGCATCTGCGATCCCTTAAGGTGCAAAAAGTTGTCATAAATTTTATTTGATGGTCAACTTTCTCCACAATCCATAATATCTATTCTGATCCACATCTAATCAAGATCTTATCGAGATTGGATATAGCTTGACATAATATCAATGCAATTTATGTATTACTATTATTATTTATTAAGATCGGACCACTATATCATATGGCTAAGTCAGTCCAAATAAAAGCCTTTCTTGAAGCCTTTTTTTTTAAGTTAATTTCTTGAAATCTCTACTTTTTTTTTTAATAATAATTCAAACTTTGAAAAAAAACAATTGCAAATACGAAACAAGAAAAACAAATTTAAAAAAAAAGTGGAAAGAGAAGTTAAATAAATTTAAGTTAAATAAGATTGTTTAGTTTTTATGACTCGGCCACAATGTGCAACATTTCAATTCACAATCAGAGCCGGTGCGGCAGCCGAAGAAGAAGAAGAAGAAGAAGAGTGGGACTCCAGCAGTCTTCAGACTACAGCGTCATCAACAAAAGCAAAAACCAAAGCAAAAACAAAGCAATCCAATCCAAGGCAAAAGCGAAGCAACACCAAATGCGATTGCACTTGGCAAAAATATTTTATGGAAAAGTGGAACAATCGATTAAGCATTACGGCGACAACTTCAACAAAAAAAAACAAACAAACAAACTAACAAAAAAAAAAAAACACAAACACACAAAAAACAAGAAGTTGCTGCAAATGCAGTTGCAGTTGCAGTTGCAGTTGCACTTAGGTAACCGCCCAAACAGATGCAGAAATTGCAGCAACGATCGATCCACGACCCACATCCGATCAGCAAGTAAGCCACCCAGAAGGGCATTTGAAACTGAACTTGCCACTGATCGTTGCACAAAACCGAGAAGTACCAAAAGTAGATATTGCATCAGCGTTTTGGGCAATGAAAATGGGAAATGGGATGGGAGAGTGGAGAGCAGATTCAAGAAATTCTCTGAAAAGTCGTTGTGAAACAAAAAAAAACCAAATAAATTTTGAGTTCCTTTTGAGATTTCGAAAATAAACAAATTTGTAGAAAAGTTTCCCGGATTTGTGGAATCTTTTATTTTTTTTTGCAGTACTCGGAGAGTTTGTATTGGTAACTTGGCTTATATGTCTGTCAGGGCGTTAAGATTTGTCTTTTAGTTGAGTACAAAAATTGTTTAAATTCGAATAATATATCAAGTGGCAAGATACATCGTATGTGGCATATAAATTCCCTTATTGGTTCCATTGGTCTGTGAACCAATTTTGAGTTTAGATTCTGATTCCGATTCCAATTCTGAATTGCAATAGGTAAATATTCGGAATACATCGAAACTTATGGCAAGTGAAACTATCAAATAAAAAATAATTTATGCTTTGATTACACTTAGAAAAAAACTAGTCAACTATTTGTTAATTAAATTTACAGCGCAGCCGAGCTGAGTTTTATGTGGCAGCTGTCTAAAAATAAAAGCCAAATCAGAAAAGTAAAAACCAAAAAATTAAGGAAAAGAATATATTTTATTTTTATTAGTTGAATATTGGTCTTTGTGCTTGGCTTGCCTTGGTCGTAGGTGCCACAAATCGGTGGCGCGGTGCGGTGCATAGAAAGTGCAAACAGTTTTTTTTTTTTTTTCTTCTTTTTTTGAGGACTTGGGTCCGATGCGACGCAATGCGTCTGTAACTGAAAGTTGCCCCCGTCTGCCCAATGAAAAATAGCGGCAACAACAACAAAAACAGACGAATGGGGAAACCAACACTAAGCGCTGACAACACAACGCATGCCACAAGCTGCTTGTGGCAACAGAAACAAGAACAACAACAACAAGAAGAAGCAAGCAGAATAAGCAGCCGGCAAAGCCGATATCGATAGCGATACCGATACCGATACTGAATTACCGTATTTGTATTCGAGTCTCATATTTTTGTTGTTGCTGCTGCCGCTGCCGCTGCTGCTGCTGCTGCTGCTGCTGCTGCTGTTGCCCATCAATGAAAAGAAGAAATTTCGCCATCAACAACAGCAGCAGCACTCGCACAGCCGTAGCAGCAACAACAGCGCTGGCAGCGCCGTCGCAGCGCTGCTTGCCTCGTGCGCCATCGGCGCCGTCGCCGTTGCGCATGCGAAGTGTTTCGCTACGAGAAAGCAGGTGGATGCAGCATTCGGCGCTTACCCACGGCGCGGACCAGACGCGTTTTTAAAGCCACTTCGCAATCGCAACGAAAACTTTGTAAAGCATCAACAAATCAAATCACAGCAAGCAAACAACAACAATAAATCACAAAAAAAAACCGACAACAAAAAAAACAACTGCATAAAATAATAAAACAAAGAAAAAATAAACAATTTTGTGTAATTTTTTTTTTAAAAAAAAAAAAAAAAAAAAAACCATAAACAAAATCCGAAACCAAACACTATTGTGCATGTGTGTGTGCTTTGTGTGTGTGTGTTTTGAAAACGCGCGTGTCCTTGCTGCACATATAACTCCATCAGTCCTGTCTATATATTGATATATATATATATATATATATATATATTTGCTGTTGACATTTTGTTGGTATTTTTGTTATTTTTTTCGCATTTTGTTTTTTTTTTTTGTTGTGCCTTCTCCGCTGGATTGTCATTAATTGCCCGCGTGCAACTCGAACTTCAACTTCAACTGCAAATAGTTGCAATTAGCAGCTAGCGAGCGGTACCGTTGTCAACCAAACAAACTAAACAGCCAACAAAAGCAACAACCAACAACTAGCTACCAGCAACCAGCAACCAGCAACCAACCAACCAACAACAACAACAACAACAACATTAACAAATAACAACTGCTTTCGAAAGTCGCATCAAGCAACAACATCCTGTTGTTCGTTCGGCATTGCATCAAAATTGGCATTGCGACGCTCTCTGGAATTGGTCCAAAGCGAAGGTTAGTGTTACACAGTGCATCCAGTTGGCCAAGTTTGGCTCAAACTCAAACTCAAACTCAAACTAACCGCGACTTGATCCTTGAATATGTTATCGATAACTTCCCTATGCATATATATATATAGGGAAGCTCTCGATAACATATATACACTCATATCATATCATACATCTAGTGACTGCTGTAGGAATACTATGAACAACATATCCAACAACTTACCTCAGTTCTAATCTTAGAACTCCGACTGCAATCGATTCCATATAGTTTTCCAGATTCTAAGAGCTCCATATTACTTGGGCACTTTCAGGCACAATATCTATGGGGGATAAAATTAGACCTAGCTTATATACTATACAATAATTTCTATATATATATAGAGATATATATTGAATATTAAATGCTATACAATAATTTCTATATATATATATATAGATATATATTGATTTTGATATAGCTTTGCATATTTTCTATTCCGATCAAGCTTAGTAAATACGCTGCATAAACTCGAAAAGAAAATGTCAGCCTTAATTGAAATACTATAAAATTGAAATGAAATAATTAATATTTCCAATACAAGCTAGAAGCTCATTTTGATAATTATTAATTAATTAAATTATTGCAGCTACTAGTTGTCTATATATCATTTGAATATTTGTAAAAGTCATAAAAATATTGAATGAAAATCAAACACATTTTAAAATCATCCTTCCAAAGAATAACTCTATTTCTATCCACTCTCTCCCTCTATTTCTCTGTCTATCTCTCTCTCTCTGTCTGTCTGTCTGTCTGTCTGTCTGTCTGTGTCTCACTTGTTGCTGGTTTTACTCTGAAAGTGGCCAGTTTTCAATGTTGAGTCTTAAATCTTGAATCTTGGCGTTTGTCAGTCAGTTGGTGAGTTTTCTAATTGCTCGACTCGTGTTTGTCTTGGGCCTGTTGACGTTGACCCACTTGGCTGATGGAACACATTATTAACACATTTCACCTCTCCAACTACCCCGCGAGTGCCACCTGTACAGGTGAATAAGTTGTCATTACAACAAAAAAAAAAAAAATAATAAAAAAAAAAACTGCTGCTTCGGCACCTTCTTCTTCTTCTTCTACTACTTCTTCTTCTACTTCTTCTTCTTTTTCTTCTTCTTTTTCTTCTTCTTCTGTTCCCCTGTCACTTGTGGGTTTTTTTTTTTTCTCTTACATTTTTGTTTTTATTATCTTCTTGCTTTCAATTTGGCGTTGTCCAATCTTTTTGGGGGCGTGGCAACAGCCGAGTGCTGAGGTATTCAATTGTATTGTTAGCCACATGAATAAATGTCAAATCAATCAACTAAATTCAGTCAATCAGCCAAGGCGGAATCTTAAGTGCAACGCTAATGCCAATAAATTATAATTAACTGACACACACACACACACACACACACATATACATATGTACACACTCGCACACGGATACACTTGAAAGCGAAAATGGGCATAACAAATAATAATACTAACAACAACAACAGCAACAACAACAGCAACATAGTAAACACTTTCTAGTGTTTCAACAACTGTTGCTGTTGCTGATGTTGCTGCTGCTGCTGCTAGCAGCTGCTATTATTATTATTACTTCTACTTCTTCTTTGACAAGCCACATTTCATGACAATTGCTTTCCAACAACAATATATTGCAGGCAACAACACCAACAACAGCAACAACAGCAACAACAACAACAACAACTACAACAACAGCGTGCACATGACAACAAATAAAACATATTAATTGCAATTTATGCACATTAACAACAACAAACACAACAACAACAACAACGACAACAGCAACAGACACAAATAAGCAACAACAACAATAAACAAGTTGCCCCGCTGGCAACATGCAACGACAACAACAACAACAACAGCAGCAGCAGCCGCAACAACAACAACAGCAACAACAACACGAGATGCCAAAAAACATTAAACAACAAAAACAAATGCGTTGCCAAAATTTTTGTCGACAGAGTCTGGCGATGAAAAAGATTTGTCTGTCGCTTATCATTTTCCTTTCACTGCAGGTGAGCAATAACAATAACAATAACAACAACAACAACAGCAACAGCAACATTAAGCGACTACAACAACAATAATAATAATAACAACAACTCTTTCATCTTTCACACACACACACACACACACACACAGAGAGAAAAATATGCAATTGAAATCAATTGAAAGCTAATGCAAAATCGTGCATATAAATAATTGGCAATTCAACAAGTTATCGATAATTATCGATAAGCTTATTTAGTGCCTGCGTGCGTGTATGTGAATGTGTGTGTGTGTGTGTGAAGTGAAAGAGCTTTCGTTTAATAGCGCCTGCTTAAGTAGCTTTCAAAGTAGGCTAATGCCAAATAGCTAATCCATGTTTTTAATCTTCCCCATTGATAGTCTTAAGTGTTAAGGAGCTTCATACATATATATTATATATATATACAGATGAGATTAAAGGCCATTGGCAATCTTTGTTAACTTTCGATCATATTCAAACTATTATTTTCACTTCTTAGATTAATTCATTAATTAAAGTCTGATCATAAATTTCTTATACAAAAATCTAGGATTGAAATCCGATTTATATATATATATATATATGAAAAAACGGTGCGTCTGCTTTGAATAGGATGTGAATGGGAATGCTATTCAATCTGTGATTTAATAATTTTTGTATATTCGAAAAGATCATTCAAACATGCTCGATATTTAAGATATATGTTCTGCAAAACAAATAGAAACTTGTATTATATATATATCGATATACATATATATATATATATAAATCTCTAGTCAAAAAAAAACCAGCTTAAATTCCAGCTGAAAATGCACAGGCATCTTGCCCGTTTGTCTGCCGATCTTGGATTCGTCCTCCTTGTGGTACGTTGCTCGACTATGACACAATTTACAAGATGATTTCCCTTTCCTTGGCTGCACGACTAGCAAAAAAAAAAAAATCACACAAAAACTCTTCCTTTTTTTTTTTTTTTTGTTGTATTGTTGCATTTTTTCCCAGCCTCGCTTTGGGTTCAACTTTGAACCGTCTTCGGGCAGATTCGCTTGTTTCAGGTTTTTTTTTTTTTTGGCTGCATTCTCTGGACAGCGAGAGGAGTACTTTCTCTCGCCAGCCAGACAGGGAGACAACGGCGCCCTCTTCGTCTGCCTCCAACGCCAACCCAACTGGGCACCGAAAAACAGCAGCATCTTTCGAGATTTTGAGCATATTGGTCGAGGTCAAGATTAACAGCAACAACAGCAAAAAGCAGCCGGCATTTGGCATTGGCAGCAGCAGCAGCTTTTTGCTTTTGCTTTTGCTTTGGCTTTGTCTTTGGTTCCGTCTTCAGCTCCGGCTGTGTCTGAAGCCGCATCATTAGTTGTCGCATTAGCAGCTGCTGCAACAAACAACAAACAACAAACAACAACAACATGCAACAAGCAACATGCAACCAGCAACCAACTCACGACTTTATCATGCCCATTGCACCGTCGCCAAAATGGAAACCGTTGGCACACATTTCTATTAACGCAAGGAGTCTGGCCTTCAGCGTGGTCAAGCCCCCCTCCCTCCTCCATCACAACCACCTTTTTCTTGCCACATTCGCCGTTGCTCACATTAGCAGTTCTATCGCATTGCGGAACCGGATCACGCGCATCAAAAATCTAAAAATCGAAATGAAACCAAAGCCGTGGAGCAACTGCAAAGCTCCCCTTTACCCCTTACCCCTTACCCGCTTTCCAACCAGGCCCCCATCCAGCCTCCTTGTTATTATTCATGCTTGTCGTCGCCCATGGGCTGCTCCAAATCACGTCTCCGACTCCGCACTTAGCATGCAAAAATCTTTTTTTTTTGTTTTTTTTTTTTTGTGTATTTCTTTATTTTAATTTTTAACGTATTTTTAGAATTTGTTTTGCGGAACTCGTTGCCAATTTATCTGCCTGCTTATGTGTGTGTGTGTGTGTGTGTGTGTGTGTGTGTGTGTGTGTGTGCTTCTGTCGCCTGGGCATCACATCACTTTCTACCTTAAACAGGATTTGGCGGGCAGGATGCCACCGCGCGTACCACGTCGCGCTGATTATGTGACATCTCCCCATTGAGGCGCCCCAATATGCCGAAAGTTGCCGGGGAGAAAGTTGTTTTGGGCCTGCGGCACAGTTTCTGGTCCAAAGACAAAAAATAATACTTTGGGTCTGGGCCAGCTGGCCAGATGCGACAGACAACCGACAACCGACAACAGACAACAGACGACGACTGTCTGCCAAAAATGTTCCATGGACTCCTCTTCACTTCTCTTTTCACTTGAGCCACAAACATTTTTATGCCCAATTTGCGAATTTCTATTTAATCACATTTCCACGCACAAATTACATTGAAGTTCTCCATCTTATTAGATCGAAACCGGAACTGTAAATATTATATTATATCAGTTCCCAAGCAATTTGCTGAAAGCTAAATTTCTTTTGACACCCTTTTTTGATATGAAATATTTTAGACCCACCAAAAAATGTATAGTTATTTCGAAAAAAAAAATATAGTATTTATTCAAGTTTATTAAAAGGAAATTTAACGGCATAGTTCTTAATTCATGCAAAACTCTTAATATGTTTTTTTTTGTCGTTTTTTTTCTTTTAATTTTTACATTGTATATTTTCTAATAGAATAAATTCTAATAGATTATAAAATGTGTAATATAAAATGTATAAAACATGTTTTTAAATGTTTTTAAACTGATCTTCAAATCTTAACCAAATTATTCAATAATAATATGAAATATCGAAATTGTTGGCTAAATCAATTTTTGATCTGAATCGAATGAAATATGTTTGGAAATTGATTATGGATTGTGGATATATATATATTTATATTTATATATGTGTATAATATATATATAATATATTTATATATATAATTTATATATATAATATATATTTACTTTTATGTATATATTCATTTAACGTGAATTAAATTAAAGAAGGTTAAATTGTGTTAATCGATTGAGCTATTAAATTAAGTAGCTAAGTAATTAATTCAATTGACAGGCTTAACTTGCTGTCTCCCTCTCCCTCTCCCTCTCTGTCTCTTTCTCTTTCTCTCTCGCTCTTTCTTTTTCACCCTCTTTCTTTGTGTATTCCCCCTTTGATTTCTAGCCTTGACATCGTTCGACAAAAAGGCGGATCTTCTTGGCCAATTGGGTCACTGGAGATGGTAACAGAGAGAAACAACAACAACAAAAAAAAAAAGTGAAATTTGTTACAGTTAGCTGTGGTCTCTTTTATGTGTGTGTGTGTGTTAGTGTGTGTTGGTGTGTGCTGGTATTATCATTGTTGTTCTTGTTCTTCTTCTTCTTCTTGTTGTTGTTGTTGTTGTTATTTTCTTCATTTTCTTTGCCTTATGCAATTGAATCACAAGTCGCATCCGCCATTCGCCAGTTGGCCAATTGGCAATTGGCATGCGACATGTCGCTTTGTTCCCATTGTACTTACTTGAGATTCTTGCCATGTTTCCCTCTCTCTTTGTCTACCCCTCTCATTCTCTCTCTCTCTATCGCTCTGTCTCTGTATCAGTATTTGTGGCAGCTCATTAATGCAAGCTCTTCTCTTTTCTGACCTATTTGCTTTACTTGTGTCTCTCCTTTGGCAGCTCGTCTTGATCCGGGCGGATGATGTTGAGGTGGTGAAGGCAACCGCTGGCAACGGTGACAACGATGAGCTCGCAATGGGGCTTAGCGATCAAGACAATGAGGTGGATCAAATGGCACTCGAATCGGAGCAGGAACAGCAGCAACAACAGCAGCAACAACAGCAGCAACAACAACAGCAACAACAACAGCAGCAGCAACAGCAACAGCAGCTACAATCTGGACCTAAGATTCAGGTGCATTATCATCACAATGGTCCACCACAGGCACCACCCGGTCTTAGTCTAGGCCTTGGACCCGCTAGAAGTAAGTAAAATCCTTAAAAATACAAAACTAATTTTATGGAAAATGCAAGAATCGACAATTGCAGCAATTAAAATTGGAAAGTTTTTTTTTTTTTATTTTTAGGAATAAATTCTTTTTTTTTTTAGAAACATATTTTTTATTAATAGAAAATATTACTGAAAAGTACAAGTGGAAAACATTATTTTTATTTTTTATATTTATCAATTTATTTTTATTTTTTCCAATTAAGTTATAACAATTTTGAAACCATGTAAAATTTTTATATATTTATTTTTCAGACACTTTTTTTTTAAAAACCTTTTAAATTTTTTATTTTTTAAAATTTGAATTTCTAAAGTTTTAAAATTGTATTTTGATTAATAAGAATCACATGAATGGAATGGGAACTGCTTGCATTTGGTAGGAGCAGTCAACCCACTTTGCACCACCCACTCACCTCTCCGTTTGTCTGTTGTCGTCTATCCACAGGCAGCAACCACCAGAACATACCGATGAGCTTTGGCCAGCCCTTTGGACCGCCACCACCGCCGGCCGTACAATTCTATAAGGGACCGCCGCCGCCAGTGCCACAACGAGGAGCAATCGTGCAGGGGCCTTCGATGGCATCGCAGGTGCAACAAGTGCAGGTGCAGACGCTGCCCGATCTGAGCGTGGGTGCGTCGAGCAACAATGAGATTTGGGCATCGCCCGTCCAGGATATGCCCAAGATTGTGTCGCTGGATGTGAAGTGCGAGAAGAACGGGATGAAGGTGTTTGTGCAGTTTGACAAGCCGTTCAACGGCATCGTCTTCTCCAAGGGACACTACAGCAACATGAACTGTGTGCATCTGCCGTCGGGATTGGGTCGCAGCTCCGCCAGCTTCGACATTGGTTTGCATGAGTGCGGCACCGCTGGCAACTCGGATAACTATAACCAGGGCTATGGCCATGAGGCGGCCAATAGTGCTGCTGGCGCCGGCACCTATTTCGAGAACATCATTGTCATCCAGTACGATCCGCAGGTGCAGGAGGTTTGGGATCAGGCGCGCAAGCTTCGTTGCACGTGGCACGATCAGTACGAGAAGAGTGTCACCTTTCGACCCTTCCCCGTTGACATGCTGGATGTGGTGCGTGCTGATTTTGCTGGCGACAATGTCGGCTGCTGGATGCAAATCCAGGTGGGCAAAGGTCCGTGGGCATCCGAAGTCTCCGGTCTGGTGAAAATCGGCCAGACCATGACAATGGTGCTGGCAATCAAGGATGATGACTCCAAATTCGATATGCTTGTGCGCAACTGCGTCGCCCACGATGGCAAACGTGCACCCATCCAGCTGGTCGATCAACGCGGCTGCGTCACACGACCCAAACTGATGTCCCGCTTCACCAAAATCAAGAACTTTGGGGCATCCGCATCGGTGCTGTCCTATGCCCATTTCCAGGCCTTCAAGTTTCCCGATTCGATGGAGGTACACTTCCAGTGCACCATACAAATCTGTCGCTACCATTGCCCCGATCAGTGTAGTGCCGAGACGAACCTTCAGGATGTCCATCACTTGCAAGTGGGACCCGAGTCACAGTACGGACCACCACCGCAGCTCCATGTGGATGCCTATCATGTGGCCAGTGCAATTGGAAAGCGTCGCGATGAGCGTCGGGTGCAGCGTCGTGCTCGGGCTGTGACGACGCCAACGGAGCAAGTGGGTCTGAATCGCATCATAAAGGTTGTCTCGTCCGGTGATCTGACCTTTGCCATCGATGAGCAGGCGAGCAATGGAAATGGCTCTGCCGCTAATACCTTGCCACAGACCATGGTATTCCCCGTGAGGGAGGAGGGTTTGATTTGTATGACAACGCCCGGTTTTGCCATTACGTTGATTGTGCTGTTGGGCATTTTGGTCACCTCGTGTCTGATCTCGGCGGTGCTCTATGTGCGACTGCGGCCCTTCTCCAGTTTTGCCGCCAAGGAGCGAGCCGTCGCCTTTACGAATCCTCAGCTGGCGGCTGGCGGTCTGCCCGTCATCCATTTGCCATCGCCGGTGGATGCGCTGCCGGGTACGCTCTCCAAGAAGCGGGCGCTCTCATGAGCGTCAACAGCTCGAATGATTCAACCCGAACAGCCACTTCATCCATTCCAGCCACTCCAGCCATTTCAGCCACTCCATCCGCCGCTACCCATTCAGGATGTCTGCCCCTCAGTTTGAATTCGTCTGCTATTTGCTAATTGCTAATTGCTATTCATTAGTTTAATTTTTATTACAAATCTGTCCATAATTCATTTAGTTTATGCCGTTTAACTGGGTTTTCCCCTTCACAGTTCGCATCTAGGCCAATTCCCAAGTAGAAGTTCGATTTGATTTTTCTTCTTCCCTTTCTCTCCAACCCATCTCGCAGATTTCTTTCTCTTTGTCACCTGGTGGAAGTCTTTATTAACAAACAAACAAAAAAATAAAAATAAATAAATAATAAAAAATTAAAAAAAAAAATAAATAAATAAATGAAAACCATATAAAACATGCTTTAGTTTAAGTCGAGGTTCTACTTAAAACCGGTGCTAAGCCCAATGTTTACAGATTACGATTAAAAACTTTAGCCAATCTGGCAACGCTCTCAAATAATTACCTTCCGACTATCTCTGGCTCTGTCTTTCCCACGCATTTTCACATGGCACTGAAGGAATCACAACACTTTAACGACAGTCTGGCAACGTTGCTTGCCATTAATACTAAACGTTTTTCAAATATTTAATTCGGATTTACCAATTTGGTTAACTTGGCCTGACAGGAACATGGGAAAATGCACGCTGAAGTTTTAGACTCTTCTTTAGACTGTCCTTACACTAATACTTACCAGATATTTATACTTATACACACGCGTTCGATATGCGTGTGTGTATTTCAATTAGTCACTAAATATTTTAAGTGCTTTAAACTTAGTCTAAGCTCCGGATTCGAATCGATTCTTTGATCCATAGATCCTTCAGATCCTTGTTGCATCTTGTTAATTTTTAATTGTTGTCTCACATGCAGCTTATCTTATTTATATCCCTATTTATTTATTTATTTTACCAACTAGTGAAATCCCTGACAAGCCCCCAAATTTGTTTATTACAAGTATTTGCTTTTTTTTTTATTTTTTTTTTTTTTAAATAATATTATTATAACTATCGTAATTCCTGCGCAAAAGATGCGGAAATTAAGCTAATAAATTGTTCAATAAATCGTTAATAATATCACAATATATTGGAAAAGTTGTTGAATCGAATTGCTTAGATTCATAATACAAATACGAGTGTACCGAATACTTTCTTACATAACCTATATATCAAATTATTATCTATTTACTTATTAACGAAATGTGCGATTTACAAATACAGCATTGTATGTATGTATGAGCAAAACCAATAAACGACAATAATAAATAAAAAGAGTGTTTTTTCATTATAATTATTCATTTTAATGAAATCTTCAAAAAAGTTTTACATTGTTTCTTAAAGAAATGTTTGAGTGTCAATATTTGAGAAATAAATATGTACGCAAGATAAAAGTATCAAAAAATTAAATATATATTTAATTAAAGTGAATTTTGACAAGCATTCAGCCTCAATGTATGCAGTACACATTTCATCTTCAATCCAGAGTGTTCTAGTCAAAATTAAATGTTTGCAGATCCAACATGCATTTGTTATAGAAAGAGCTATATATTTATCCCCCCCCCCATTTGGACTCGATACTTTCCATTCGATATCTAGTCGTAAAATAAAAGACGCATTCATTTATAATTATTTTAGTATATTTAATCTTAATTTTAAGTATTTATTTTGTTTTTGCATTTAGTTCATTACAATTTTCAGTGTTTCTTTATTTTTGTTTTGTTTAGCTTTAAGAGTATTTATTTAAAAAAAAGATAATTAAATAAGAATTGTATAAATTATTTGGCCTTGACAACCGATTTGCATTTGTTGTATGTTTTGTGTTTTTTTTTTTTGTTCTTTTTGTTTTTGTCCATTCCATTTCTCTAACAATAATTTACTAGACGTTTAAATAAGTCATGAATACATAAGACTGAATTCACATAGATCAGAGATATGGGAATTTGATTTCAAACAAACGAAATATGCCAAAAATACATATATATGAAAATATACATATATACTTATATAATGTATGCCTTAAAACTGATCTATATGAATTAAGATGTATAAAAAGTGATAAATTTTAACTAAAAATTTGCTAAACGCTGCATTCCAATGACTTGTTGATAATAATTTTTCAATACTTTTCGAATATTTGATTCCGATTGTTGAAAATTTTTGCTGTTTTTTGTTCGATAGTTTGATAGTTTGTGCTGCTTATGATAGGTTCTTATCGAGTACTAAGTAAATCAATAATTAAGTGTCCCCTAACGTTAGTCTTCAAGAAGTAAGTACGATTATATCGGGCATACGATATTGTTATTTGTATTTTTAATAGTTGTTTTTTTTTTCGATTTCTTTTTTCTTTTTTTTTTTTGCAAATTTAACAACTAAGTGCACCCAAAAAATTAAAAAAAAAAAAAAATTCAACATAAATATATGAATATTGTGCAGCACCAGTAAGACAAAAGTAATGTGTGTGAAGATCTGGACATCGAATGCATCTCTCACTCTCTCACTCTCTCTCTCTCTCTCTCTCTCTCTCTCTCTAATGGATGGCCTTCCGGTATTGCCATGTTGCCCGTTTTCAGCTGACGAGAGCAAAAACTAACGAGTCTAAAATATTACAGAAAAAAAGCTAACGAATGCGTGTTCCATTCCATTACGTCTTATTCGATTCAATTCGATTTGAATATGTTTTTGTTTCAACTTTGAAAGTGAATTTTAAAAATACTCGCTGTGTTCAACTAACGAATGAAGAACGAACTAAAAATTACGTGTTTCATTCCATATCGTTCCTTTCGCTCTCTCTCTCTCTATCTGCTTGTGACTACTTCTTGTGCCGTTTCTTTTTTATTTGTGCCGAGTTTTGTAACGATTTGGAAAAAGGCGCAGGCGTAAAACCTGTCAGTCAGTTGGATATATTTTTGTTATTGAAACAAAAAATAAAAATAAATAAATTAATAAAAATAAGAATTATATAAATGAATAATGTTTGCAGCGGTACATTAGGCATGGTTGCGAATAGAAATGAGGGGGCTAGATTAGGGGGGGGGGAGTTAGAGCCATTGCTCACTGCACCGTTTCATGGCCAGCAGCAGCGGTGGGCAACTGTTGCTGTTGTCGCTGCTGTTGTTGCTGCTGCTGTTGTTGTTGCTGCTGCTGTTGCTGTTGTTGTAGGTGTCGCAAGCGGAAGAGTCGCAACGTCATCCAGGAGGCCAGGGTGCCCGGCACCGGCATCGGTGTCTGCTTCTCGAGCGCCTCCTTCTGTAGCTGATAGCGATAGAGCAGCGAGCCGGCAATTAACGCTGAGACAATTGTCGCCGAGATTACAACAATGAAGAGTATGCTAAAACCGGGCACCGGCATACAGATGCCATAGACGACCTCCTCAGTGATCTTGCCCTGAAAGACGGTGACCGCCTCCTGTTTAACATCCGGCGAGAAGGCTAAATCGGCCTCAGAAATAACATCATATAAGCCGCTAACGCCGACATCGGCGCTGCGCACCTTTCGATCCGAGATAACCAAGGAACGACGGCGACGTCGATTGTTGCCACTGCTGCTGCCGCTGCTCTCCTGCTTCGACTCTGTGGAACTGTTGGCCGTTACCTCATCCAGATCGATGTGATCGTCGCGTGATTTTTTCAACGCCTCAGCTTGGGGTCGGTAAATGGGTCGCGGCACATCATCCGATCTGGGTTCTAGGGATCGTGGTCCGGCCATTGGAACGCCCATTCGCTTTTGTGCCTCCAGCTGGCGTGGGCCATGCGGAAATTTGCCGCTCTTCTTTAGACCAAGATAGCGTTCACCTTCGCCATCCATGTCGCTCATATCATCGTCGCCAAAGAGATCCGATAGATCGGCCTCCTCATCGAGATCCTCGTGCACGGGTCGCGGCTGCAAATTGCCACTCTTCTCCTCATAGAGATCACTAGGAGCTGGGCCGCCCATTGTCTGTTTGTGATCGTGTATAATGTCCTCGTAAAAGATGTCATGATCTATGCCGCCCATATTACCGATGCTGCCAATACCACCCAATCCGCCCAGCCCGTGTTGCATCGATTGCGAGCCGTGTCCCATTGAGCTCGGCTGCATGTCCAGATCTCTGTGCAGCTCATTATTGCTGCTGCTGCTGCCCATAACATCGGCAATGTGGACATCTTTGCGCTCATGCGCATTCCCAACGCCATGAGGCAAGGCATCGCCGCCAGCTGGCGCCGAATTCTGGCAGTGATCGAGGCAGCCATGACGACAAATCTCCACCTTGCACTTGATGTGCACACTGAGCGCATCCGGAAACTTGAAGGCATGGAAGAAGGCATATGTGATGACCGTGGCACGCTCATCGGGCGCACGGGCCTTCAGGAAGCGGGATATCATCTTGGGGCGCAGCACACAACCAAATTCATCCGACAAATTGATCACATGTCCCGACCCATCCGATGCCGCACAAGACTTAACTCGCATATCAAATTCACCTGCAGCGAAATGATTATTAAAATATGTTCAAAATTCAATTTAATAAATATCACTTCGATTCCACTCACCGCGATAGTCATTGATGGCGACGACGAGCGTCAGCGTGGATCCCAGTGGCACAATGCCACTCACTGGTGGCGCCCATGGTCCCTTGCCATGTTGTATCTCCATCCAGCAATCAACATTATCGCCTGTGCCACAAAAAAGTAAAAAAAAAAAAAAAAAAAAGATAAGAAGGCAGCCACAAGTAGAATGTTAATTTTGAGGTCAGCTATGTAATTGAGTGCTGAAATCGATTAGACTGCTCGACTGGCAGACACCCTGCGAATTCTGGTTAGCAAACAAAAATAATCGCTTACCGAATCACATATTTCTCAGTATTACTTGTGGTTATAGTAAATGTTAAATTTAGAAATCCAATTCGTAAAGTTTGTGCTACATTCTTTAGGTTAATAAATTATTTAGTGCCCCGTTTAAAGGCAACAAACTAATTTCACAATTTCAGGATACTCTTTTCTATTCTTTATTCTTGGAGTAAGGGCTCTGGGCTGTACCGTGTACCGCGAACCGTGAACCATAAACCGATCAGACTTGTGCTGCTTACTTACCGCGGAAGTCAAGCTGAATAACATCCAAATCGGCAATTACCATCGGTGGCTTGGAGGCGGTCTTCTCATAGTCGTTGAACCACTCGCAGCGCAAACGTTTCGCCTCGTCCCATACCTCCAGCAGATCCTTGTCGTACTGCACGACTACCTGCGGTTACAAAAGTAAAACCAAAAAAAAAAAAATAACACTGTGTAAAAAAACAGGCATTAAGCGGTTTGCGACTTAGCGGGTTAAGTAAATGGCCCAAGTGGCAACAGCCTCGGGCAGGGTGAACAACGTGACAACAAAACGACGTGGGAAAGCAATCAAATCACTGACCATCACGCTGACCAAAAGTAATCCACCGATCAGCCGATCAGTTAGGCTTAGTTCAATGATGAATGCTTTGGCAAATAATTGGTTTGAGTTTTCCGAAAATGGGTATTTTATAAAAAGATTGCTGAAAGACACCTACAATCAGATAAATGATCGATTATTAAGAACCCAAAGTACTTAAAGATAACACAATATATTACAATATTTATTCAGAATCAATGCTGACTTTCTATATATCAATATTCTCTACAGGTATTTCACAATTAATATGGGGATCGCTTTGTCATTATGAAATTTCACAATATGTTAAACAGTTATTCAATAGTTAATATAGGTACCGCTTTGTCATTTCCATATCGCTTGGTTTCTTAGAAATAGATAAGTCTAATCAGAATCACAATCAGATATGTTCCACTTACCGTATTTTCGTAGAACTGGCCATTGAGATCCGGCTTGGTGCCGCAGCGGGAGTAAGAAATGCGGAACGAGAAGAACGTTTTGCCCGTCGATGGTGGCACATAAACGCAACGCGGATCACTGTGTTGTCCTGGCAACATATGAGAAATATTCAATGTTAGATCGAATGATCGAAGGAACTGCGGGATTATACGCACCTTTGGAGCTAACAATGCCTTCGAAGGGATGGGAGAAGGTCAAATGGACATCCATGTGATCCTTGCCGCACATGACCTCCAGTGAAACTATGTTTGGCATACCATCTGGCCGATCCATGGGCCACAGTTCATTACCAGCTATGACTAAACTAAACTGTAAATGAAAACACAAATACAAATAGAAATAAAATAGTTTATAATAACCAATTGTGATGATAAGCAATAAAAATATTAATAAAAGAAATGACTAAAAGTTGAATCTTAGAATAAGAACCGAAGCCAGAAATATCTGTAAGCAGTTATGCAGCGCTTGTTAAGGCCAACATCGAGTTACATGGCAAGTTTGCAACAGTGAGAAAACTGCCTGGGGAATTTCATCTGTCTACGTATATGTGTGTGTGTGTGTGTGTGTGTGTGTGTGTGTGTGAGAGAGAGAGAATTTATGCTAGGCTTTAAATAACTGCAAGCATTTCTCAACGCTTAATTGACTTTTCTTAATGTACTTTTGAGAAAGTACGCAGCGTACCCAACACATTTCTAGATCTTAACTGATGCAGCTGACAACGATATGTAGACCGTTATAATTTCTAATTAACGCGATTCCCACTGGCTAACTTGACACCTGCTGCAGCTGCAACTGCAACAGCAACAGCATAGGCAACACCATAGCAACAGTTGCAACATCGGGCAAGCTGGCATCCCAACTGGAATTGGTACTGGCAACAACATCTCCATCTGCATCTGCATCTGCATCAGAATCAGTTTTTAGTTGGGTTGCTTGGTGCCTCAGCTGAGCTGATTGCGTTAAACTATTTGGCCAGTTGGCGATGCAATACTTTTATTAAGGGTTGCCACAGCGACGGCCTTGACGGCTGCCTCTGCTATTTATTTATACTGTTTGTTTTTGTTGTTGTGGTGGTTGTTGTTGTTTTTTTTTATTATTATTTTTTTAATTGCACTTGTTTTGTTGGCCCCGCCAAACATGTTACCAATAAAAACGAAATGCAGCCAAGCCAAAGCTTTCAACTTTTGGCAGCACAAACGAGAAAGCAAATTCCAGCAGTCCAGTCACGTGCCGTGGTAAGGGCGGGGTGAGGCAGGGAACAACTCGTCTAAGCTAGATCTGACTTCTGGCTGGCATTTGCATACTTGCCCCAGAGCCTGCCTTGCCTTGCCACACCGAGCCAGATTCCAAGTTCATCTTGGCTTGGCTTTAATTAAACTGGCCAAAAAAAAAAAAAAAAAAAAAAATCTGCAATCAAGTTGCAAATGGAATTTCTTGTTGCACTTGCAGTAAAAGTTGCTCCACAAGCGGCAAAGCAACCAAAACAATCCCCTCTCCTCTTTCGTTATTAGCTGCACCACACCCCCTCCCCACCCACCCTTCACCTTCCCCTCTTTATTCCATGAGCAACAGCTGAGCAGCATTTGGCCAAAAGGCGGTGCCAAATTGTCTGCAACAACTACACTGTTCATCACGGCTTTCAAGTGAACGCAATCTGAACAATTTGAGACTTTTTCAACATGTTACACATATTTGAACAAAACGTACATATTATTTGTATATATACAAAAACGGACAGGTAACATTCAGATTAATTCTAGCATATCTTTTTATTTCCCTATTTTTAAAAAAGCAAAAGTAAATTCAATAAAAATGAATGATTCAAGCTCAACAAGATATTTCACATGACATATTAGCAACAATATTTGTTGGCTAATTTTGAAATAAATGTTTTTCTTATCATATCATTTTCAGTTCTATTTATTTACTAAGTTATGATAAGCTTTGACATATATTTGTTCGATTAGTTATGCTTATCAGGAATTTATACAAATATACTTTATGGCATCAAAAGCGTTGTCTCTCATGCATTGCAAGCTTAAATAAAAATAATAACAAAAAAGAAAACTGTACATTTGAAGCCGTCATCTAATTAGTTATTTAATCAATAATAGGTCTACAATAATTACAAATCATGCGACGACTACAATTTGTAAACTTGAAATAAATCCGTCGATTGCAGAGTAGAATATAATGTAAGTTACACCGATTTGCAAGGGTATCTACACGTCGACATAAAGATAGACACTAATGCTAATTATTTACTAAAGTATTATTTCAATTTAACAAGTATAAAAATATAATATTCATGACCCTGAAATAACCGGTTCTGCTATAACTGCCTGTAAGACAATGAAGCGTTCAGTTCATCCGTTGACAGCTCAACAGAAAGACAAAGATTATGATTTCCCAAAATAAATGAATAAGAATCGCTGGACGCTTCGTGTGGCTGCTGTAACCGGCGCCGATATTATTAGTTAATATAGTACCATAACGATACCGAACACCGATTTAAAAAACATTTTTTAATAATTTGCCTGATACAATATGCCTAAACATATTAAGTAAGTAAATATTCAATATTATAGATATAGATAACGTTTCTATGCTGAACATGTTTGTTTGGCAAAATATTGTAGTTGTGTTGCTAGTCAAATTGTATTACATCATTGTTCCTAAAAGAAAGAACGATAGAGTGGATAGAATCGATAAATAGGAAGAGAGATAGAGAGCGAAAAGAGAGAAAAAGAGAGAAAGAGTAGAGAGAGTTAAAAAAGTAAATAGACACTGATTTTCGAGAGAGACTCAAGTTGAGCACTCTCATAGGTAACACACAGTAAGTTGCTCGGAGTTAATAATTCTATCAGCATGACGAGACGCTTTTCAAATTAATAATGTATGTATTAAGTATACCCTAGCAAATGAGCTACTGTGAATTTTTAATGGTATCGCAGCGGCGTTTAATTATTTAACTATAATTAAGTACAAGTCATGGGACGAATGCCTTTCTTTTTACCCGTACAATTTGTCAACTTGAAATTAATATGTCGTTTGTAGAGTAGAATATTATACATATTACGCCGTTTGGCAGGGGTATCTACACGTCGACATGAAGGCAGACAAAAATAGAATTGCTCATTAATTTTTAAGCTATTATTTCGTTTGTATCAGTATAAAAATATTTTTTTTTGGCTCTCATAACTCCGGTTCTGCTATAAATGCGTGTACGACAATGTAGCATTCAGTTCAACCGTTGACAGCTTAGCAGGCAGACATAGATATAACCCAAAATAAATAGATATGAATCGCTGGATGAATCGTGTGGCTGTTGTGACCGGAGCCAGTTCGGGAATTGGAAATGCCTGCTGCAGGGATCTGGTGGCTAAGGGCATGGTCGTTGTGGGCCTAGCACGCCGAGAGGATCGACTAAAGCAACTGAAGGAGCAACTGCCTGCAGATCAGGCGCAGCGTTTCCATTTCTATCGCTGCGATGTGGGTGTGGAACAGGATGTGATCGATACTTTTGCATGGATCGACAAGCAATTAGGTGGTGCGGATGTTCTGGTGAATAATGCGGGAATTATGCGCCAAACTAATGTAACTGCAGAAGGCAACAGTGCCGATTTGCGTGCTATACTCGACACCAACGTCTTAGGTGTCTCCTGGTGCACGAGGGAGGCCTTCCTCTCGATGCAGCGCCGTAAGATCAACGATGGACATGTTGTCATTGTGAATAGCGTTGCTGGACACCGTGTGCTCTTTGTACCTGGTCAGAGTTTTAACCTTTATTCGCCTTCGAAGCATGCGATAACCGCTTTAACCGAGGTGCTGCGTCAAGAGTTCCTCAACGCGGGCACAGAGATTAAGATAACCGTAAGTAGAAAAAAATCTCGGCTGTATCAATATGATAATCATTTTCATTTCTGGAACACAGAGTGTCAGTCCCGGTGCCGTCCATACCGAAATCGTTGATGCAGCCGTTCTCGAGAAGATAGGTTATATCCCCATGTTGCGCCCAGAGGATGTCGCCGATGCGATCAGCTACTGCATTCAGACACCTCCGAATGTTCAGATACACGAGCTCACTATAAAGCCAGTTGGCGACCACTTTTGAGCAAGGAAATAACTCTAACTGGATGGGAAAATTATTCCTATTCTTATGATTTCATATTTAATTTAATTCTGTTGTTTTGTCTGGCAAAAATGTTAAAAAGAGTATTTGTTTTTTAAATATACAAATGGCAACTCTGGTACAGTTCTAAATAGATCTGAAGACTAATTTCTTTTGGGGTCTATTTATACTGCGTCGATTAATACGTAGACGTGAAACGCGCTCAGATAATGTCACCGATCCGATTACCTATTCCATTGAGACAATTTCGAATGTTCAGATACACAAGCGAATTATCAAGCCAGTTTTCGGAGTCAGAGGACCTCTAAAGTTATATATCTTACATATATACTTTATAATATCGAATTTATTTTTATTTTACAAATCAAACTCAAATGTGTAGATAATTTTTATAGAAAACCATTCATACTGCAAGATGGGAAACAAATGTAGAAGAAACAATTAAGAAATCTGTAGTCGAGTGAACTCGACTACAATATACCCTGAACCCAGTTGTTTAAAATATTCAAATTTTATTGACACACAGATATGAGCAGGCAAGTCATTTCTTATAGCAAGCACAGGCGCTGAAGAGCAAAAAAAATAATGAATCCAGCGCATATTTTTATTCACATCCCCAAACTGATCCCAAATTGGATGGCTAGGAACACGTGCACATACATATACACATACATACGTACGTAACGGGGTAACATATTAACCCATTTTCAATGGGCTGGGCAATTCGACCTAAAAAGAGGTTTCTTTTGGGCAACAATAACCCATATTTTATTGAAATTCTTAGTTCCTACTACCATAAATTTATTTTTAAAATTATGGTAGATATATGGTTTTGTGAATTTTGGAGACAGGAGTGGGCGTGGCCGACAGAAAACGTTGGGAAACTTTCATACGCTCGACTTGATTGTAGAGCTGCCAGCTCTTGTGCCTTCTGCATGTAAGAATCGTTGCTTGAGTAAAACAGATGTTTTCAAACTTAATCAATTATTATTTAACACTGATTGGTTTTAATTATAAACCAATATGGATATTGAGACTGGCCTCCCTATCTCTCGTACCAATTAGGTAGGTTAAAATACATGGGGGTCCAGGTTTTATACGAATTGTTAAAAGATCAAGTAATCCCTTTGATTACTCTCGTTATTTGGTTATTAGAGAAATTTTTTTTATTCATAACTTGCTTTCATATAATAACTAACTTCTTCGATGTAGACTGTTAGGATCCTTAGAAGTTCGTTAACTTTGTGAATATAAAACGCATATCGTCTTCGATATCCAACTCCGATTCTATGAAGATACTAAACCAAATTAGCCAAACTGTATGCCGAGTATTTTAAATCTACCTATTTCTCTACTAACTTTTCACCCTAGAACCCTGTTCTTATTTTGTTTAAAGATCTAATTGCATTTGAAGGAGAAATTTAATCTTGTTTTAACAACCGGTAAGAGGTGCCGATATTATTAGTTCATATAGTAACATAACGATGCCGAACACCGATTTTAAAAACATTTGGCAACCCATTCGTAATTTTTTTTATAATTTATATATTTCACTTATTAAGTTGCCTGATACAATATGCCTAAACATATTAAGTAAGTAAATATTCAATATTATAGATATAGATAACGTTTCTATGCTGAACATGTTTGTTTGGCAAAATATTGTAGTTGTGTTGCTAGTCAAATTGTATTACATCATTGTTCCAAAAAGAAAGAACGATAGAGTGGATAGAATCGATAAATAGGGAGAGAGATAGAGAGTGAAAAGAGAGAAAAAGAGAGAAAGAGTAGAGAGAGTTAAAAAAGTAAATAGACACCGATTTTCGAGAGAGACTCAAGTTGAGCACTCTCATAGGTAACACACAGTAAGTTGCTCGGAGTTAATAATTCTATCAGCATGACGAGACGCTTTTCAAATTAATAATGTATGTATTAAGTATACCCTAGCAAATGAGCTACTGTGAATTTTTAATGGTATCGCAGCGGCGTTTAATTATTTAACTATAATTAAGTACAAGTCATGGGACGAATGCCTTTCTTTTTACCCGTACAATTTGTCAACTTGAAATTAATATGTCGTTTGTAGAGTAGAATATTATACATATTACGCCGTTTGGCAGGGGTATCTACACGTCGACATGAAGGCAGACAAAAATAGAATTGCTCATTAATTTTTAAGCTATTATTTCGTTTGTATCAGTATATATATGTTTTTTTTTGGCTCTTATAACTCCGGTTCTGCTATAAATGCGTGTACGACAATGTAGCATTCAGTTCAACCGTTGACAGCTTAGCAGGCAGACATAGATATAACCCAAAATAAATAGATATGAATCGCTGGACGAATCGTGTGGCTGTTGTGACCGGAGCCAGTTCGGGAATTGGAAATGCCTGCTGCAGGGATCTGGTGGCTAAGGGCATGGTCGTTGTGGGCCTAGCACGCCGAGAGGATCGACTAAAGCAACTGAAGGAGCAACTGCCTGCAGATCAGGCGCAGCGTTTCCATTTCTATCGCTGCGATGTGAGTGTGGAACAGGATGTGATCGATACTTTTGCATGGATCGACAAGCAATTGGGTGGTGCGGATGTTCTGGTGAACAATGCGGGAATTATTCGCCATACTAAAATAACTGCAGAAGGCAACAGCGCCGATTTGCGTGCCGTACTCGACACCAACGTCTTAGGTGTATCCTGGTGCACGAGGGAGGCATTCCTCTCGATGCAGCGCCGTAAGATCAACGATGGACATGTTGTCATTGTGAATAGCGTTGCTGGACATGGTGTGCCCCATTTACCTGGTCAGAATTTGAACATTTATCCGTCTTCAAAGTATGCGATAACCGCGTTAACCGAGGTGCTGCGTCAAGAGTTCCTCAACGCGGGCACAGAGATTAAGATAACCGTAAGTAGAAAAAAATCTTGACTGTATTAATATGATAATCATTTTCATTTCTGGAACACAGAGTGTCAGTCCCGGTGCCGTCCATACCGAAATCGTTGATGCAGCCGTTCTCGAGAAGATAGGTAATATCCCCATGTTGCGCCCAGAGGATGTCGCCGATGCGATCAGCTACTGCATTCAGACACCTCCGAATGTTCAGATACACGAGCTCACTATAAAGCCAATTGGCCAGCTCTTTTGAGCAAGGAAATAACTCTAACTGGATGGGAAAATTATTCCTATTCTTATGATTTCATATTTAATTTAATTCTGTTGTTTTGTCTGGCAAAAATGTTAAAAAGAGTATTTGTTTTTTAAATATAAAAATGCAACTCTGGTACAGTTCTAAATAGATCTGAAGACTAATTTCTTTTGGGGTCTATTTATACTGCGTCGATTAATACGTAGACGTGAAACGCGCTCAGATAATGTCACCGATCCGATTACCTATTCCCTTCAGACAATTTCGAATGTTCAGGTTATATATCTTACATATTTATCTTATTTAATGCGTTGCGAACTTAAATAAACAAAAAAAAACAAAAACAAAATTATGAAGTACTAAAACTGTGTCAAAAAACATGGAAGGGACATGGGAAGGGAATGACAAATCATATAGTTTATAGTTTATAAGCTAAGCAACTATATATGCAATATGTTAAAACTCATTAGAACTAGAGTTTTCAAATATAAGTTATCGTATACCGTTGGCAGTTTATGTTAAGTATACGTAACACTACTTGGATAGGCAATCAATTATTATTAATCAATTATTATTTAACATTGATTGGTTTCAATTATAAGCCAATATCGATATTGAGACTGGCCTCCCTATCTCTCGTACCAATTAGGTAGGTTAAATTATATGGGGTCCAGGTTTTATACGAATTTTTAAAAGATCAAGTAATCCCTTTGATTACTCTCGTTATTTGGTTACTAGAGAAATTTTTTTTATTCATAACTTGCTTTCATATAATAACTAACTTCTTCGATGTAGACTGTTAGGATCCTTAGAAGTTCGTTAACTTTGTGAAAATAAAACGCATATCGTCTTCGATATCCAACTCCGATTCTATGAAGATACTAAACCAAATTAGCCAAACTGTATGCCGAGTATTTTAAATCTACCTATTTCTCTACTAACTTTTCACCCCATGAACCCTGTTCTTATTTTGTTTAAAGATCTAATTGCATTTCAAGGAGAAATTTAATCTTGTTTTAACAACCGGTAAGAGGTGCCGATATTATTAGTTCATATAGTAACATAACGATGCCGAACACCGATTTTAAAAACATTTGGCAACCCATTCGTAATTTTGTTTATAATTTATATATTTCACTTATTAAGTTGCCTGATACAATATGCCTAAACATATTAAGTAAGTAAATATTCAATATTATAGATATAGATAACGTTTCTATGCTGAACATGTTTGTTTGGCAAAATATTGTAGTTGTGTTGCTAGTCAAATTGTATTACATCATTGTTCCAAAAAGAAAGAACGATAGAGTGGATAGAATCGATAAATAGGGAGAGAGATAGAGAGTGAAAAGAGAGAAAAAGAGAGAAAGAGTAGAGAGAGTTAAAAAAGTAAATAGACACCGATTTTCGAGAGAGACTCAAGTTGAGCACTCTCATAGGTAACACACAGTAAGTTGCTCGGAGTTAATAATTCTATCAGCATGACGAGTCGCTTTTCAAATTAATAATGTATGTATTAAGTATACCCTAGCAAATGAGCTACTGTGAATTTTTAATGGTATCGCAGCGGCGTTTAATTATTTAACTATAATTAAGTACAAGTCATGGGACGAATGTCAACTTGAAATTAATATGTCGTTTGTAGAGTAGAATATTATACATATTACGCCGTTTGGCAGGGGTATCTACACGTCGACATGAAGGCAGACAAAAATAGAATTGCTCATTAATTTTTAAGCTATTATTTCGTTTGTATCAGTACATCTATTTTTTTTGTTTGGCTCTCATAACTCCGGTTCTGCTATAAATGCGTGTACGACAATGTAGCATTTAGTTCAACCGTTGACAGCTTAGCAGGCAGACATAGATATAACCCAAAATAAATAGATATGAATCGCTGGACGAATCGTGTGGCTGTTGTGACCGGAGCCAGTTCGGGAATTGGAAATGCCTGCTGCAGGGATCTGGTGGCTAAGGGCATGGTCGTTGTGGGCCTAGCACGCCGAGAGGATCGACTAAAGCAACTGAAGGAGCAACTGCCTGCAGATCAGGCGCAGCGTTTCCATTTCTATCGCTGCGATGTGGGTGTGGAACAGGATGTGATCGATACTTTTGCATGGATCGACAAGCAATTAGGTGGTGCGGATGTTCTGGTGAACAATGCGGGAATTATTCGCCAAACTAAAATAACTAAAGAGGGCAACAGCTCCGATTTGCGTGCCGTACTCGACACCAACGTCTTAGGTGTCTCTTGGTGCACGAGGGAGGCATTCCTCTCGATGCAGCGCCGCAAGATCAACGATGGACATGTTGTCATTGTGAATAGCGTTGCTGGACATGGTGTGCCCCATTTACCTGATCAGAATTTGAACATTTATCCGTCTTCAAAGTATGCGATAACCGCTTTAACCGAGGTGCTGCGTCAAGAGTTCCTCAACGCGGGCACAGAGATTAAGATAACCGTAAGTAGAAAAAAATCTTGACTGTATTAATATGATAATCATTTTCATTTCTGGAACACAGAGTGTCAGTCCCGGTGCCGTCCATACCGAAATCGTTGATGCAGCCGTTCTCGAGAAGATAGGTAATATCCCCATGTTGCGCCCAGAGGATGTCGCCGATGCGATCAGCTACTGCATTCAGACACCTCCGAATGTTCAGATACACGAGCTCACTATAAAGCCAATTGGCCAGCTCTTTTGAGCAAGGAAATAACTCTAACTGGATGGGAAAATTATTCCTATTCTTATGATTTCATATTTAATTTAATTCTGTTGTTTTGTCTGGCAAAAATGTTAAAAAGAGTATTTGTTTTTTAAATATACAAATGGCAACTCTGGTACAGTTCTAAATAGATCTGAAGACTAATTTCTTTTGGGGTCTATTTATACTGCGTCGATTAATACGTAGACGTGAAACGCGCTCAGATAATGTCACCGATCCGATTACCTATTCCATTGAGACAATTTCGAATGTTCAGATACACAAGCGAATTATCAAGCCAGTTTTCGGAGTCAGAGGACCTCTAAAGTTATATATCTTACATATATACTTTATAATATCGAATTTATTTTTATTTTACAAATCAAACTCAAATGTGTAGATAATTTTTATAGAAAACCATTCATACTGCAAGATGGGAAACAAATGTAGAAGAAACAATTAAGAAATCTGTAGTCGAGTGAACTCGACTACAATATACCCTGAACCCAGTTGTTTAAAATATTCAAATTTTATTGACACACAGATATGAGCAGGCAAGTCATTTCTTATAGCAAGCACAGGCGCTGAAGAGCAAAAAAAATAATGAATCCAGCGCATATTTTTATTCACATCCCCAAACTGATCCCAAATTGGATGGCTAGGAACACGTGCACATACATATACACATACATACGTACGTAACGGGGTAACATATTAACCCATTTTCAATGGGCTGGGCAATTCGACCTAAAAAGAGGTTTCTTTTGGGCAACAATAACCCATATTTTATTGAAATTCTTAGTTCCTACTACCATAAATTTATTTTTAAAATTATGGTAGATATATGGTTTTGTGAATTTTGGAGACAGGAGTGGGCGTGGCCGACAGAAAACGTTGGGAAACTTTCATACGCTCGACTTGATTGTAGAGCTGCCAGCTCTTGTGCCTTCTGCATGTAAGAATCGTTGCTTGAGTAAAACAGATGTTTTCAAACTTAATCAATTATTATTTAACACTGATTGGTTTTAATTATAAACCAATATGGATATTGAGACTGGCCTCCCTATCTCTCGTACCAATTAGGTAGGTTAAAATACATGGGGGTCCAGGTTTTATACGAATTGTTAAAAGATCAAGTAATCCCTTTGATTACTCTCGTTATTTGGTTATTAGAGAAATTTTTTTTATTCATAACTTGCTTTCATATAATAACTAACTTCTTCGATGTAGACTGTTAGGATCCTTAGAAGTTCGTTAACTTTGTGAAAATAAAACGCATATCGTCTTCGATATCCATCTCCGATTCTATGAAGATACTAAACCAAATTAGCCAAACTGTATGCCGAGTATTTTAAATCTACCTATTTATCTACTAACTTTTCACCCCATGAACCCTGTTCTTATTTTGTTTAAAGATCTAATTGCATTTGAAGGAGAAATT
Source organism: Drosophila longiperda (assembly GCA_035042125.1). Taxonomy (NCBI): domain Eukaryota; kingdom Metazoa; phylum Arthropoda; class Insecta; order Diptera; family Drosophilidae; genus Drosophila; species Drosophila longiperda. The sequence continues at coordinate 160,739 of JAWNLV010000105.1, forward strand.
TAATCTTGTTTTAACAACCGGTAAGAGGTGCCGATATTATTAGTTCATATAGTACCATAACGATGCCGAACACCGATTTTAAAAACATTTGGCAACCCATTCGTAATCTTTTTATAATTTATATATTTTACTTATTAAGTTGCCTGATACAATATGCCTAAACATATTAATCTCTAAGTAAATATTCAATATTAAAGACACCGTTTCTATGCTGAACATGTTTGTTTGGCAAAATATTGTTGTTGTGTTGATAATCAAATTGTATTTCACCATTGTTACAAAAAGGTTTTAAAGCACACAAGAAAGAACGATAGAGTGGATAGAAGCGATAAATAGAGAGAGAGATAGAGAGGGAAAAGAGCGAAAAAGAGAGAAAGAGTAGAGACAGATCAAAAAGTAAATAGACACCGATTTTCGAGAGAGACTCAAGTTGAGCACTCTCGTAGGTAACACACAGTAAGTTGCTCGGAAATAATAATGCTATCAGCATGACGAGACGCTTTTCAAATTAATAATGTATGTATTAAGTATACCCTAGCAAATGAGCTACTGTGAATTTTACGACGTTATCGCAGCGGCGTTTAATTATTTAAATATAATTAAGTACAAATCATGGGACGAATGCCTTTCTTTTTACCCGTACAATTTATCAACTTGAAATTAATATGTCGTTTGTAGAGTAGAATATTATACATATTACGCCGTTTGGCAAGGTTATCTACACGTCGACATGAAGGCAGACAAAAATAGAATTGCTCAGTAATTTTTAAGCTATTATTTCGTTTTTATCAGTATATATATATTTTTTTTTTGGCTCTCATACCACCGGTTCTGCTATAAATGCGTGCACGACAATGTAGCATTTAGTTCAACCGTTGACAGCTTAGCAGGCAGACATAGATATAACCCAAAATAAATAGATATGAATCGCTGGACGAATCGTGTGGCTGTTGTGACCGGAGCCAGTTCGGGAATTGGAAATGCCTGCTGCAGGGATCTGGTGGCTAAGGGCATGGTCGTTGTGGGCCTAGCACGCCGAGAGGATCGACTAAAGCAACTGAAGGAGCAACTGCCTGCAGATCAGGCGCAGCGTTTCCATTTCTATCGCTGCGATGTGAGTGTGGAACAGGATGTGATCGATACTTTTGCATGGATCGACAAGCAATTGGGTGGTGCGGATGTTCTGGTGAACAATGCAGGCATTTTCCGTAAGACTTGCATAACCAAAGAGGGCAACAGCGCCGATTTGCGTGCCGTACTCGACACCAATGTCTTAGGTGTCTCCTGGTGCACGAGGGAGGCATTCCTCTCGATGCAGCGCCGCAAGATCAACGATGGACATGTTGTCATTGTGAATAGCGTTGCTGGACACCGTGTGCCCCATATACCTGGTCAGAATTTCAACATTTATCCGTCTTCAAAGCATGCGATAACCGCCTTAACCGAGGTGCTGCGTCAAGAGTTCCTCAACGCGGGCACAGAGATTAAGATAACCGTAAGTAGAAAAAAATCTTGACTGTATTAATATGATAATCATTTTCATTTCTGGAACACAGAGTGTCAGTCCCGGTGCCGTCGGAACCGAAATGATTGATGATGAATTATTTGAGAGGGTAGGTCCTTTCCCCATTTTGCGCTCAGAGGATGTCGCCGATGCGATCAGCTACTGCATTCAGACACCTCCAAATGTTCAGATACACGAGCTCACTATAAAGCCAGTTGGCGAGGTCTTCTAAGCGAGGAAATAACTTGAACTGGATTGGACAATTATTTGCATTTTATATGAATATAAATATAATTAAAGTCCTCTGTTATAAATAGTTATGAAGACTGGTTTCTTTTAGGGTATATTTATACTGCGTCGATTAATACGTAGACGCAGAAGGCAGTTCCTATAACATTTCGATCAATTTTCATCTGGCAGTAGTTCAAGTGCAATAATTGCATTTGTGAACATGATTGTGATGACAAGCTACAACTCATATTAAAAAGAGGTTCACAATATTATTGTTATTAGTTTTAAGATTGCTGTAGTGGAGTAAGCAACCATATACCCTGAACCCAGTGTTGGGCATGTTGTTTCCCATTGTACCCTTGATGAATCTGTGCTTCGTCAAAAAATCTACAACGCGGGCACAGAGATTAAGATAATTGTAAGTGGAATATGGAGCATTAAAATCAAAAATCTCGTCTATAAAGCTTTCGTTATCTGAACCACAAAGAATCAGTCCCGGTGCGCAATCTTTATCAATGGCGTGATCAAAATGATTGTGAATAGTGTAGTCAACACGATGAGACGACGTTTAGAATCTAACTGTCTACTCTGACGAGCTGGTCTTTATTATATAAACCTTAATACATATGAACCCGTTTGTGTTTGTTTATTATTTATTATATATTGGGGTTCTGCACACTGCGACCTAATAGATCTATTGTGCCCCCTTCTGAGCTTATAGCTCCTCCATCAACCCCAGTTCCTGAACGAATGTCAGGATCTTTGATGGGTCGAGGGTTGCTATGTCCTTGACATTCATAATATGCTTCCCTAGGATGCTGCATCGTCTCCTGGGAAGGGCGATGCAATCCGTTAGGATGTGAGTTGAAGACTCCTCCGTGACTTCACAAAACCTACACTGACTGTTGCTAAAGATACCCATTTTGGACAGGTGGCTTTTTAGTATATAATGTCCTGTCAGTAGACCGACAAGTATCCTTAGCCTATTCTTGCCCATGGATATTACTTGCTTAAATCGTTTCTGATTATAGCCGCCCAAAAGACATTTGGCCTGTCGGGTCCCAGCTCCGCAGTCTCATTTGTCTTTCTTCGTTTCTGAGTTGCAGCCGTATTGTGTGTTTACCTATGCCACAAAACGGTTCAGGCCCTATAAGGGGTCCCTCTGCCGTTTGTAAGGCGACCCCAATTGGTGTCTTCTTATCCGCTTTTTAGGCATCCTCTAGGTATTTTCTTATTTAACGATCCTCTGCGATTTCTAAAGAATGTGTAATACTTACAGCGTCACATTTTTATACTTGAACACAAGGGGTTTAAAAATGAATGATGATAATTTAAAATTTAAATTCGTATATTGAAGACTTTAGCTAATGAGAAATATGCATATATTAAATTTAATTAGGGGTTTATTAAACTTACCATTAAATGTAAGATAAATATACAGCTACTAAGTCTAAGGTCCCACAGCCGTGTAGGACCTTTTTGTGGGCTCCACATGCTGGCGATGTGGGCGCTACGCCTATATCTGTAATGGGTGAAAATAACGATTAAGTTAGTTAGTTGAATAATTTCACAGATTAGGAGTGGAAGTGGTAAAAGGAATTGACTGTGGCAGGCACAGCCAATTTGATTAATCCATCACAGTGGAGCCATATAGCTGCGCATATTCTGTATTACCTATATTTGATTCAGGGTGTCAAATTCAATTGCATTTTTCTACCAGATATAATTATATAATATAATCAAACATAATAGTCATAAATCTTAGCAACTCGTTCTGTTGAGTTTAAGATGATGTTGTTGAATTGTGCTCACGGTTTCTAATGTGCATTTGCTTTTATTAAAAATAAATACATCGTCTTTTAACCATTATGAACTCATCAGGCTAGCTCTAATTTGCATATAAATTAACAATATTATTTAGTAACACTTAATAAATAAATAATACTATTCTAACTTGATATAACCATTTAGCATTAAACAAATCTTGTTAAAGATATGAAAATTGAACGAAATCAATTTGGAAACAATTCGTAACCAATCCTCATGCAAAGACAAATGAAAAGTTTTTTCATAGATTTCGTAAACTTTGGGACCACTGTGCAGCGCTTGCAACTGCCACTTATCGACGTGCGGCACTTGGCGGAGTTGCAGCTGCCATGAGTGGGTGGCGTTGCAAATGCGGTTAATAAATATAAATTGGCCAATTGTAAAATCTCAGCGGGGAGAGCTTAACGAATGCGAATTTGCGGATTGTTGATGGTGAAATGAGAAATGAGGAATGCGAATGCCAAGTGCAAAATGTGAAATGGTCCAGTTAACCAAGCCAGTCGTGACCCACAAAATGGAGGTTAATAAAAGCGCAGCCGCAAAACAATCGGTTTGCGCCTGCGAGCGTTGCATTTGTGGTCAATTCGATAAGCGACCATTTCCTTAACGACTGCACATTATAAGTATACCAAATACACTTAAGTTCAAAGGAATTTCGCGAGTTATCGAAGTTATCGTTATCGCTATATAAAACAGTCTACAAAGGAAACTTTCACTGTCACTGCTGAACAAATTCGCAGCAATGCAATTTTTATCAACGTTTGATCTATAAAAAAAAAAAACATTTACAAATAAAATTGTGTGCTGCTTAAATTTTACTGTGGCTCATAGACTCGAAGCCAAATTGTCATATTACAATGTTACAAATTCGGGTTGGGGTTCAACTTAACTGCACTTAACCTGAAGCACGTTAAAATGGTTAAGGTGACAAAGCGGCTTATTTAAGAAAAGCCAATTAACAACAATCGCAACAACAAAAAGCCAGAAAATTCGTTCTCATTGAAGTCAGCTGGAGGACTGGATCAAGTGGCAATAGGCCAAATGGGCCACAGCTCAATTTCCGCTCAGCAGTTGTTGCCACAATCGAGTTAATAATAATATAATTCTAATTAAAATGCTTAGACATTCTAGAGAACAACGTTAAATGGATATACAATATATATATATATATGTAAAAGTGGGCAAAAACAACAAAATAGCAGTCGAAAGAAAGACTTTTTAGGAGAAATGAATTTAAAGAGCTAAGAATTTGGGGAAAGCCGTCGCTAACAAAATTTGAAAGATAATTTGCCACCACAGACAAGGAGTTATATGAATCATGCAATTAATCAACCAATCAATCAATCAATCAATCAGCCAGTCAGTCAGTCAAGCAACCAGTGAGTAACTTGAACCGACCCACATTAGAGCAATAATAATAAAAGCAAAAACTCAAAAAAACAGAAAGAAATTAAAGTCAATAAAGATAAACAGCAGATCTTGAGTCGTATTTTTATTTCTCTTTTATGACAGACGTATTTGCGCACTTTTACCAAGCAGTTGTAGGAGGAGTAGGGTGTGTGTGTGTGTGTGTGTGTAGTCGAGCGGAGGGGCATACAAATAACAACAGGTGAAAATGAAATCGAAATTGGGTTTGAATCTGTTGTTTGCTGTCTGCGCTGCTTTCAGGCGGCTTTCAATCGATTTGCTCCGGGCCTGCTTCAGTTACACGCGGAGACAAAAGGCCGGACGGGCACAATAAGCCAGATTGGGACTCGGACAGATGAACATCTGGACAGGTGGCAGCACACACAGATAAAAAAAAAAAAAAAAATGCAGATAGACAGATACAGACACAGTTGGCCGCAACTTCCACAAGCCATTGTTAAAGCTGAATTGCTATTGTTGTTGTTGTTGTTGTTGTTGTTGTTGCTGTTGCTGTTGCTGTTGCTGTTGTTGTCTTTGAATTCAAGCGCAAAAATGCGGTCAGAATCGCGCACAGAACTGTAAATCGTATAAACGGCGAAAAGAGCCGCAACAACAACAATACCAACAACGAATCAATAGAAACGCTCTTGGACAAACGGTAAATTCACTGCTTATAAAGCTTATAAACATTTTTTATTTTTTTGCTTATTTTTTTCCCATACATATATTTATTTCTCCTCTTTTACTTCTTGTGTATTTGCCTTTAATTTGCGACCAATTAATTTCTCTTTTTTCTGACAGCATCTTTTCACTCTTTTGGCTAATTGGCCTCGCAACAGATTGGGCTTAAACAAAGCATAGACCACATTAAAATTAAGCTTTTTCAACTCAATTCAGCACCATCAAAAATCGAATGAAACCCTTTGTTACCACAAGTTTTTTGTGTTAAGGTTTCATCACTTTTGAACAACCTGCGCCCAGAGGAGAAAATTTGTAAATTAAATTGTGTATTTTAGATACACATTGTAAATTGGTTTGATAATTGATTTCATGCCGTGAATATTCACACAAATCGATGCAGATATTTGTATATATATAAAACTATTAATAAATAAATAACGCTATCTTTAGTGTACCTCCTAGTCGAGATCTCTCTAGGTCGCTTTTGTTATATATTATAGAAAATTGTTTTAAGATTCGCATTGTTCACAAAAGACAATTTGAGTTAGTTTAAATTGATTTGACCAACTGTAAGGAACACCTGAGGAATGATCTTTGTCATTGTTGTTGTTGCCCCTCAATTAAAAAAAAAATTGAACAAAAATCTAAGAAAATGTAGCGATTAGCGCCTCATTGGTCAAACTGAGCGAAATGGCAGCAGCCAATTAAGTGGCGGCGTCATCTTGGCCGGGATCTACTTAAGCGATGGCGGTGGCTGTGGCGTCGTCTTGGCCAAGTGGCAGCCGCCAGACGGGCAGGCCTAAAACCCAGAGTGTGTGTGCATGTATGTGTGCAACTGTATATGTAAGCCAAAGAAAGTGGCAGGCAACAACGTGTGGCATGTTGCACGCTCCGCTAACTCTTAATTAATGGTAATGGCAACAACAAAAACAGCAAGTCAGAGTTGCAGCCACAGCGAGTTGCAATTAAAACAGCCGCCACATTTCGGGGGCTGTGAATTGGAATTAAGCCGGTTAACTTTTGTTATGGGGCAGCAACAGCAACAAGATCAACCCGATACCCGATACTCGATACTCGATACCCATTTTTCATTAATAACGCATTAAGGAATCGATACTGAAACGAAATGGAAAAGCACACAAATTGTGCGACAGTTTTCACTTTTCTTTCTCAACTCGTTTTTTCTTTAGTTTTGGTTTGTTTTTTTTTTTTGGGGGCGTTTTTTGCTTGGGAAACACAAAATTGGACTACAGTTAAAATAACCACTTTCCAATCGAAGCGGCATTTTCAAGTCAAGACAAGTGCAAACGGTAAATCACCGAACAAAAACACTGTTATTTCTACAAACCATATTTTATGGTTCTCTTTTGTGTTGGCATTTTCCTCGCCTCTCTTTCCATTTCGATGGCATTATTCATATATTTAGCCGGCTTCTGCTTTTGACTAGCTGCACAATGAAAACTGCACAACAATAACCGCAATTAATGTTAAATATAATCAAAACCTAAGTATATATATAAATACATATAGTATATATATGTAGTATATACATGTTCATTTACAAATGGTTCACTTTCTTTCGCACCTGATTTGAATTAAACTGGTTTCTAGACCAGCCACCCAAACTGGTCTAGTTGCCAGCACACAAAGTAATTTGGGTGTGCTGGGCTATTGGGTGTACAAACCTCTTTATAACTCTATGTATCTAACACCATGTACCTTTAATTACCTCGAGCGAAATTTTCATGTTTTGAGTACTACTTGGAACAAGTAAGAATGCTCTAGACTAGAGCGGTTATCTAAATGGAGATAGAAGACAGCCTGAATCCAAGTCTTGAACTATTAGTTCAATAAATAAACATTTTTAATTAAAAGGGAAAAATTAAATTGAAAATATAAAATTTAGAATATGATTGATAAGACTAGGCTTGTTAAGAGGTTAAATGATCTACTATATATTGTATTGGTGCGGATTTAAAAAACTAAAAAACAAGCAGAGAAAAAATATAGAAAATAAATATATTATATTTTTTATATTGTTATTGAAAATCTAATTAAACAAAGAGAGAGTTGCATCGAAAAAATAAGATATTGTAAGATTTACAAATTACAAATGAATTGAAAATCGCGAAACGGGGAAAGTTATCAATAAAATTAAATTAAATTTATCTGCTTATTGTATATTATTTCAGGAATTTTAAGCCTGTAATTGAAATATATCAACTCAAATCATACAGATAAGAATAAATCAAATCGACTTTTTGTGTAACAGACTTTTGCGATTATTATTAATAGGAGATTCATTCTACAAACAAACTGTCAGTTAAAGCACACAATCAACGTTAAACACACTAAATAATTTGGAACTATTTTGGAGCAGCTGCACTCTTAGAAGTTGGACAAGTACCAAGTGCAACAATTTTCAGTTGTGCTTTTGTCATAAGATGAAAATGTTTGGCAATACGCAGGGAGAGAAGGGTGGTGGAGGGGTCTTTTTCTAGTCAGTGCTAATGTTAAAATGCGGCTGGTTCTAAAAGATTGGAAATTGTTGTAGTTGCCACAAAAGTGGCACCAAACTAACTTTTCAATTTGGTGCCACGAAATGTGAATTGCAAAATGCGCCTGTAGAGAGCGATGGGTTTGAGGATGTTGGGTTGGACAAGGGGGAATAGAAAAGGGAATATTTCGTTCCAAAGAAACTGAGTTGGGACACTTATCTGCGTCACACAGCTTGAATTTTATTGGAGCATGAAAATGAATCACACAAGTTAAAGTTCCTTCATTGAAATTATAAAATATTTGCGCCTATTCTTTTCCCATGTGATTGTGTTGAATAACTGATTGAAGAGATAACTGTTGTTGTAATGAGGCGCAACTAGTTAAGAATATTGTCGTTTAATTATATCGACTATTTAGAAAATTTACATCTAAAACAAAATAAATATAAAATCTTTTGAGAGACTCGTATTAACACTCGATTGACACGAATACTGAAACCATTCACAAGTATTCATGTTAAGAGGCTGAGAGTACGCAGTGCGTGTTGGTATTCAGTTAACAGTTAACTGTTTGAGGTTTCTATTTGATTGGGATTCGGATTAGATTTGAATGTTTAATGTGAACATGCAATTCTTCAAAACAGCTCAGCTCAACTCAATTCAACTGTTTACTCTCACTTTTCATACAATTTGGTTGCTTGTCGAAATGTGCTTAAGAAATTTCCATTTCATTCATGATTGAATCAGATGCCGATGCTGCGTGTAGAAAGGCAAAGAACAGTTAGACGCCAAAGCAGCGTTAAAAAAGAAATAGGAGATTCCAAGAAATTGTTGGAAACTTGTTGAGCTGCTCATTAGCATATTACAAAGAATGACCAATCGCATGTTTTCAATGCTGTTAACAAAAATAGGTGTGTTTCTCTGTGTGTGTGTGTGTGTGTGTGTGTGTGTGTGTGTGTGTATCTTTTGTATTATTATCGCCATTTGCTGCTGCTGCAGAAAAAGAAGATGGCAAGAAGCAAATGTCCGGATATCACAGTCAGTTGCGTTGCATTATCCAAAAGAAATGTCAAAAAAAAAAAAAAACAATTTGAACAATGAACAAATTTTGAATGACGTATACAAAAATATAGGCCCAAAAATATATAAAGATAAATAACATTAAAAAACTTAAATAAATAAAAAGAAAACTTAGAGAGAAGACTGGCAAAGACTTAACACCATTTTTTATGACAATTAACTGTCAAATACAAAAAAACGCTCAAACTTTGAATGAATTTTAAATGGGAACTGCAAAACGATAAGAAAGAAGTCGAAAATAAAACAAAAATCAGCAGTTAAGCAAAAAGAGTACCTAAATATTGAAAATAATTCATAAAATACGTGGAAAAAAAGTTCAAGTTTTGGACAAATAGAACGACTATGAACTGATTTACTCTGTTCATAAATACCTATTGGTTATTCTCCTTCTCTCTCTTTACAGTCTTAAAGAGTAGAGCAGGGAGAGAGAGAGAGAAACAGTGACATCTCGTAGATCAAATAAATACCCATAGACTTCAACGCGTCACGTTTGCTTTTTAGGGTGTCTCCCAAGCAGAAGAGGCGAATGATTTGAGGCCAACACACACACACACACACACACACACAGGTGTTGCTACTGCTGTTGCCAACTTGCAGCTGATGCGACAAAAACAACTGGCAAGTTGGCATTGCATTTATGGCCAAGTCGCGTGTTTCTTACCTGTCTCTCTAAAAACTGTCTCTGTGTATTGTGTGTTGTTTAAGTATTTGTTGTTGTTGCTGTTGCTGATGCTGTTGTTGTTGCAACTAGCTCGAGGAATTGAGTTTATTGTGCCACTGCGCGGCGTTCTTTGCTTCTTGTTGTTTGTTTGTATCTTCTCTTTTTCTTTTTGTCGCATCAGCATGATTAGAATTCGAAGTAGTTAACGGTGCATTTAATGCGCTCCAAGACGGATCAAATGCATTTAACACCGATCTCTTCTCTGTATATATGTGTGTGTGTGTGTTTGTTTGTGGCTCTAATGGACATTGTTTACTAAATGATTGTGATTTAAGTTAAGTTGATTGATATGTGAACTGATTAGACTCTCCATAATAGCCCCAATTAAACAATAAATCAATTAACTTTCTGAGCAACAATCTTTTTTTTAATGATGTGCAAGTATACTTCATTTTATATATATATTTATATATGAATATATAGATATATTTTGAAATCGACAGAGTGCAAATTATATATTTTTTTTTTTGGCTTTTTTTTTAACTAACAATCACTGAAAAAGCGCTAATAACCCATAATTTGCTTAAACTCAATTAAGCTTACACAAAAATATAGCTCAAATAAAATTTTTTTAAAAATTTTAAAATCACCAGTCTTTATAAATTTTTAAATGTTTGAAACTATCACTGGGCAGAAACAACTCTTAGCAGTTTGAATATTCATCTGATTAAATAAGATAAAAATAAGACTTAATAAATGTGTTGCTATTTTTTGTTTGACAACTTTTATCGAATTTTGTATTTCTTGCTTAAAGTCAAACTAAGCACTTACCGTTGAAAGCAAATGTCCTTGTGTTAAACACTCCTTTTATCCGTCTCTTTCTCTCTGCTTCTGCGGCACGTTGGACTCCTTGGGTATAAATGAATGTATGTGTGTGCCTGTGAGTGTGTGTGTGTGTGTTGTAAACGATTTGTTTGCTTTCTGCGACTAAAGTCGAAAAAGCCAGTGCATAAAATGTACCAGCGAAAAAAACAAAAAAAAAAGGAGTAAATAAAATAAATAAATAATAAAATAACGAAAAAAAAAAGTACGATCAGAAGAAGCAGCAGCAACAGCAGAAGATGGAGTGAAATCGGTTGAACGGGACTGCAGAACACGTAACGTAAATAAGAACCAGCCAAGCAACCAGCAAAGAGCCAACAAATACAACAACAACAACAGCAGCAACTAACCAGCCAAGCAACTCAGGTGAAATGCAGGGGAAGGGGGTGATCAGTGCTGCCAACTTCTACATAGCAAGAAAAAGCTATAAATATGCGCCAAAAAAATTAATACAACTTAAGTGCAAGACACATATATTTAACATCTATGTTTAATATTGATAAAGCAATAAGCAAATTTTTTAAATATATAGCAAGCGCTTGGTAATTTTTCATAACTTTTCTAGGATTTGTAAGAACAAGCTCTAATTTCAGATAAACTTCCATTTGCCAAGTGCAGGTCACTTAATGGCCAATGCTATAAACATCAAAATATGATAATTATGCTTAAAAACGGTCATTAATTATTCGCTGCTAACAAGAAAAGCTAATTTAAAGAAAAAAGCTAACATTCCAGCTGCCAAAAAACGGTAAAAAAAAAAGAAAGAAAATAACAGCAATGACAGCACTGATGGATAAGTAAGTTGGGTGGTGAGTGAAGAGATAGATGATAGGGGTGGGGGCTGGTGGGGGAAGGTAAATATCATAAAGTATTTTTCACATTGAAAAGTTGATGATGATGCCAACTGATTAGTGATTAGTTGCCATTTGACACATATGTCTGTGAGAGTGTGTGTATGTGTTTAACAGTCCATCTCTTATGCGCTGTCTCCTTTATTTTTTCTTGCTGTGGTAAACGAAAGCCGAAGAAGAAGGAAGAAACACACACAGGTGCATATGTGTGTGAATGGGAATGTGAATGGCATTGGTTAAATTGTCAATATAAGTAACGAGTGCAAGGAGACGTATTGGATGGGAGACGGAGGCAAAAATCATGACAAGCCACTTTTTGTGGGTCGCGTTCGTTATTCGTTTTTCGAATTGTGTGTGTGTAATGATTTCGATGTTTATGCTTAATGTTCTTCACAGCTTTTAAAGAAAAATAAAAAAAAATAAGCAATGAAAAACTTAGATTTTTTTCGTTTCAATTCTTAGAGAAGGAGAGAGCGAGAGAGAGGGCAGACACAACTTTTGTGCTAATTGGGAAAAATTAGAAAGCATGAAATGTCGAATCCGCTTGCCCCCCCTAAAAATCAACAACGCCTATATCCCCCTTCCCCTCATCATGAGGCTTAATCGGCTCTGTGCAGTTGCAACGGTATTGAGCTGCTGCTTCTTCTTCATCTTTTCATATTTCGTAAGGTATTTATTGGACTCCAATTGAGATCCTTGCTGTGCACAGTTTTGTTGTTTTCTTTTTGGACACAATCAATTTATGAGTAAAAACAAAAAAAAAATGTAAACACAACAAAAAAAAATTTTTTTATTTATAGTAATAGTTTTTTTTACTATGCAGTTGTCCGTTCTTTTGTTGCCCGCTCAGGGTTAAATTATGTCTGACAACAACAACACTCACTTCACTGCGATCTCCAAGTCTGAATAACGGCAATTGCGAAACGAACAGCAAAAAAATATATCTATGTACGTGTGTTTATGTGTGTGTGTGTAAAGAATTTAAGACACTCGACAACACTAATCACTGGGGGCGAGCACGAGACAAAAGCGAGACTCGTTCACGATCCGATGCGGGGATTCGAATTCGAATACGAAATGCGAAATAGCTGATGCGCCAAGGCGAGCGAAAGACGTGTGAACTCGTCGAGCGACGAACGCGAAATACACGCGAACCAACCAAGATACTTTCTTTGGCCTCGTAATGTAACTGTCGGGAACAGCAACAGCAGCAGTCGCAGCAGCAGCAGCAAAAGTAGAAGAAGAAATTCAAGACAACAACACACACAGAGACAGACGGCAAAATCTTGAGACTGCGACGGCGACTGAGACAGAGGCAGCCGGCTGTGACTATGCAGCGCAGGCGCCGCGTTCTCTCAACGCTATCGCCTCGTGACGCGACGCGACGCCAAACTGCACAAATGAGCACAGCACAGGCGACGACTGCGCCGTCGACAGAGCATAGCACTGGCATTCGCTTACTCGCTCACACACACACATACACACACAGACTCCATCGTTCACTCACTCGCTCGCTTGCAGCAGAGGCTCAATTAGCACTTGTTGCTTCATTTTTGCAGTTCGGCTCGATTTGATTTACAAATAATAATAATAATGCTGAATCATTTAACAATTGGCCGTTCCAATGTAGCTTAAGAGTTCCTACAGGATCATTTATTTAGTGGAAGGCGCACTTAAACTTGAACTTAAAACCCGCACCTAATAAGTGGCCACCAGTGTTGCCAGCACAGCAAATACAAATATATGTCTAATTATTTTTAAATTGATTGATAATACATGAATCAAATAAAAGGCCACTGCAACATTCCAACAACTGATCTGATTAAAAAGAGAGCCGAAAACTAGATCAATCGAAATGCGCAAAAATAGCTATTAAATAGCCAAAATGTCAGCACTGCTTCTAAAAGAGTCGGGATTGCTCGTTTACATACTATTGTCAAAATGTATTAACATTTATCGATAAGTTAAATTTGTTATAAATGTAGTGTTTTTAAATTAGAAAACAGCAAATTTGTTTATTTAATTCATTAATAATAACTATATATATATATATTTATTTATTAGCACCTGTTTTAAATCAGCGCAATTGGCAACTCTGCTGTCAGCACTTGTCTGGCTGTGTGTGTGTGCGTGCTTGATTTAAAGCTGCTGTTGTTGGTGCTTGTTCATTTCTCCTCATTTGCTGTTAGAGTCTGCGAAGCAGCCTCTCTTTCGCGCACACATACACACACAGAAAGCAAGAGAAAGAGAGACGCAGAGCGGCGGCAACTGGGCGCATTTCAACGGTAAACATCATGAATGCATTTGGAAAGTGGCTCGTGGTGTTTGCATTTTGCATTTCTTCGCATTCTTTTATGTTGATGTGCGTCTGTGTGTATGCTTATGTGTGTGGGGATCTTGCTTTGCACAATTGTGCCAGCAACAACAACAACCACAGTAGCAACGATGCCAAAGACGGCATTTTCATTTCTCAGAATTGATTGGCCGTCGCGGCTGCTGCTGCTGCCAGCTTTTATTTCTTTGCTGCACTTTTCTGCTTAAAGCAGCAGAAACCGTTGACGTCAACGTCGCTGCTAGCAGCCACCTGTCGTTGTTTTATGCTGCAGACGCTGCTGAGACGTCTTGGCCACATTTTTTTGTGTTTCTTTCCCTGTCCTCTGTCCGCTGGTCTTAACGTCTGTCTGTGCCTTTTGCCTTTGCAATTCTGATTAAATAACGTTTGACTTGGCGTCGGGCGTCGACGTCGACGACGTCTGCAACTCCGTCTGCGTCTGCGTTTAGGCTTTCGTCGATGTTTGGTGTCCTCGTCAACTGCCTTGCTTATGCGACACACACACATAGGCATGGCACATGGCCCGTTATGCACTTCTTCATGACAACTATCATTTGTGATGATTTTTCATCATCCTTTTATAAGTTTTCTTTTTCTTTGATTCTGTTCAGATTTTAATAATTGCAATATTTACAAAAACTTCTATTAACGTTATCATGATAATTCCACACAAAATCCATAATTTTATATATTTTTTTTTAAATTTGGTCAACTTATAAGTTAAATATATAATTATTATTTGCTTTAATAGAGCTTAATCGATGATGATGGTTATTTTTGAGAACTTTCAAGTTTTGCAAATATTTATCGCATGATGGTTATCACAATAAATGATGCGCATAAACGAAGCATCCGTTCGCTTCATTAGCTGTACATGGACATAACAACAGCGGTTTTTAGCTCTCTCTCTCTCTCTCTCTTTCTCTGTGCGAGTGTGTGTAAGTCTTTTTTCATTTCTTCTTCTGTTTGATTCTGTGCCCATTCTCATTCCCATTCCACGCATGCGCAGTCTACTTTTCAATTTGGCATCATCAGCAACAGTTGCTGCTGATGCTGCTGTTGCTGTTGTTGTTGTTGTTGTTGCTGTTGTTGTTGTCTTTCATTTCTTGCTTGTTTTCAGTTGGCGTGTAAATCTATTAACGTCGCCTCGTTCTATGACTGGCATCGCATCATTGTAATTCCTCAACTCACCTGCTCCGATTGCAGCTCCTGGACAGCAGTTTCTGTTGTTGTCAGCTGCCACTTGCTACACTCAGAAAAATTACAGCTGTTTTTTTGGCATTTAAATTAAGTATAATTATGCAGCTTTGCTTACAGAAATTTTGTAATAATTGCCAGCTGTTTAGATTTTAATAATACATATAAATTCCTTAAATAAATAATCTGTGTTTGTACATTTTAATTTTATAAATAAAGTTTTTTTTTTAATTGTTGTTCGCTGTTCACAGCTGCCACTTGCCACACTCAGAGAAACCAAATATCCAGCTTTTAGAACCTTTTTTTAAAAATTATGTATTTTGCAATATTATAAAAATATTTATTAATAATGGTAAAAATTTGAATACAATTTGTGCCTGCTCCGGTTCACGACTCCAATAATTGAACTCAGTTTTTGGTTGCCTAGCAATGTGAAAAATATTCAACACACATTTAAATTTAATCAATTTACCTCTATATATATGCAAATATTTGGTATTTCTTTTAGATGTTCTTTAAGTTTAATTAAATAGAGTTTTTGGAATATCCGAAAGAAAATAAACAAACATTAAAAGTTTTTCAGCTTGGTTTAAATTGGGTAGTTAAGCAAAAAAAAAAAATAATTGTTCAAGCACGAACTGAAAATTCGATCATGCTTTCCTATTGTAAGATATAGTAAACCGATTCGTATTTAACATATGCAAAAACTGCCTGACAAAGTTTGTAAAAATTCTGGCTTTATTCACTGTCGCAATTTGTTCCATTAGCATTGGTATTTTTTTTTTTTTTTTTTGCTCAGTGTATGTTGCACGTTGCTGGTTTGCCCGTTGCCCGTTGCCCGTTGCCAGTTGCCTGTTTTGCCATTGCGATCGCCTCGTGCCAATTTGCCTAAGTCGACTATTTAACTATTTTTGCCATTTGCCATTGGCCGTTGTTGGTCGTCGGCGCGTCTCTCAGCCACAGTAGTTGTTCAAGCTGATGCTGCCCCATTTGGACGTGCGACTTTTATTTCTGATTTTATTTCACGGCACGTCCTCTTCCAAGTTGTTGTTGTTGTTGTTGTTGTCGTTGTCCGTTGTTCGTTGTTTGTTGTTTGTTGTTGTCGTGCTTGTTGCCCAGTTAGCAGTCAGTCAACGTAGACGAGACGCCACCTGCATCTTCTTTTTGAATAGTATCCCCAATAGTTACCCCCTCTCTCTCTCTCTCTCTTACCATCTCTTACTCTATTTGAATAGATACCACACACACACACACACACACACACACTAACACAGAACAGTTAACATTACAGCCTAATTTGTGGCCCATTCTGGGTCAACATAGTCGAACCCCAGCATTGTCGGCAGAGCAGTCTTCGCCATGATTGATGGAACAACGACAGTTGTTGCTGCCGCTTAATTGCCGCGACATTAGCAGCCCACAATTCGCACACACACATACACACAGACACACATGCCACGCCCTATCGCCAGCAATAATGACACCACAGAAAAAGGGGCAAGCATGTGTTGCATTCTATTAGCTGTAGATTATATACATATACAGATACACACACTGATACACACACAGCTACACACACAGATACAGATACTTTTGCAGATACATTAGCAGTTGCTGTTATGCTTGATCGGCAGATAGTTGGATAATGGATAGATAATGGGATGTTGAACATAAGATAAATCGAAGACAGACTTTCGATAAATAGAACATAAATAACTGTTAAAATACTTCAATAATATATATAAATAGATAAACAGTTGTCTAGATAGATGCATATATCAATTTAAGAGAGAGTAAATAAATGGAGTAAATATGGAATTAAGAATAATTAAAGATAGCTGAAGAGAAAATAAATTAAAGATGTATTAAAAAGAAATTCAATAAAGATAGAGAGATATATATATATATATATATATATATATATATAAAGACAGACTTGACATAAGAATAAAGAATCATATTAGATAAATCTCAGATGAACTGCTTATAATAGATATGGTAAGCTAAAGATAGATAACAAATTAATGGAAAATCAATAAAATATATATTAAAACTAAATAAAATATATATTGATAGATAAAGATAAAATAAAGATGACAAATAAATTAAATATATAGGTAGATAAAGAAAAAAATAAAGACCAGATAAACTGATTGGAATGGATAGAAGATATATAACTAAAAACTAACTATAAAAAATAATTAAAGATCAACAAAATTTAAATGAAAGTCGGAAAAAATAAATTAAAGATAATTATAAGATAGATAAGTAGATAGATAAGTAAATGAATAATGGACAAAATATGATTGAAAGATAGACTCAATATAAATGAAAGATAGAACAGATAAAAATATAGTTGAAAATTACTGTAAAAATAAATAGAATATTGAAAGGAAATTAATTAAAGATAAGAAGAAGAAAGAGAGAAATGGTAGAAATGGTATGAAATTGTAGACTCGATTTAAATGAAAGAAATATACAAAATAATTAATTAATTTACGATACAAGAAATAATTTATATATCACAAGTTATAATGAATTATAAATGAAAGCTCAAGATAATTGTAAAATTGATGGATACAGATACAACAAACATAAATCAAATATAAGTAGAAAATAAATAGATAAATCAAAGCAGCAAAGAAGACAAATATAATCTAAAGATCAGATAAATGAAACCAGATTAATAGCTATCAAAATTATACCCTCAAAAAGTGCTAGTAGGGAAAGGGTTAAAAAGTATGTCTAGAAAGTATCGAAATTTCGCATAGCAAAAGTGATACGATTTTGAAAAGTTTTATTATTTGTACTCTAGATTAATAATAGTTAAAGCAGCTAAAACTTAAATTTATTAAAATAAATATTAAAAAAAAAAAAATTTATTAAATATATAATAAAATTCGTAATGTCTAAAATATTAATTGCTCAAAAAATGCATTTTATATAAATATATATATATTGCTAGAGAGGGGAAACTGAGACGCAGGTGAACTGGGACTGGGAGATGGCACTGGGAGATGGCACTGGGAGTTGGCACTGGGATGTGGCAGTTGTTATTTGGTTATCTGTCTCCAAGCCATATAAGTCCAGTCAAGTCGAGTCAAGTCAAGTCGAGTCGAGTCGAGTCGAGTCGAGTCGAGTTGAGTCAATGATGGTCTGGGGCCCGCTAGCTGGTTGAATGTGCAACGTGTGTGTTTCGTAGTCGTATTTATGATTGGCAGCTGCTGGTTGATCAAACTCGGACTGCAACTCTTTGGAGACTGTGGAGTGTTGCAGTTGCAGTTGGCGGTGCAAACAGCGTTCGTTCTTGTATAAATAAAAGCGTACTTACCACAAGCGGGCAGACATTGCAGTTGGAATGCGTTTAGTGTGCGACTTACTTCTCCTCCTAACCCCCTCTCCCCTTGCCACTAGCCACGCCTAGCCACTAGCCATGCCACTGCCACCATTTCACCAGAACAAACAAACAGAGGGAGAAGCAGAGTGCAACAGAGCCATGAAGTGGACGACAGCCAATGTGAAGAATGTTAATGCAGCAGCAAAAACAGCAGCAACAACAACAACAGCAACAACTACAGCAACAACAACAACAACAACTATCGACAAATGACAACGTTGACGACGAGCAAAGTCGTTGATTTTGAATGCTGCACTTGCTGTATACCCTGTAAATATTATTATATATTTTTCTTTAAGCAAACATTTAAAAAAAAAAAATGCTTGTTAAAAAATGCTAAACATAGAATATGAATTGCTTTTCGGTTCCGGTTCCAGTTCCGGTTCCGATTGGTGCCTATTCCGCTATGCATTGATTAATCCTTTTTATGTTTTTTTTCGGTTTTTCCCATTATTTGGACTTATAGCGATGTTTATAAAAGGTACTTTAAAATTATTTTCGTTTTTGGTTCTTATTTTTGTATGGAAATTGTTGCGGTTTCGGTTCCAGTTTTGCTCTTTTTATAGATAATCGCATAGAAGACCAAAATATGAGTTTGAATAACTTGTTTTTTTTTTCGTGTATGGTTTTAATATATTGAAGATTTATATAATACTATGTCTAATAGCTTCATAATAATCTGCTGGGACAGAGATCAATTGAATAAAACAAAAATAACTTTTCATTCCAAAGTTGGTCAAATATCATAAATATTACCAATTTCAACAAAACTTTATTTATATCAAAGTATAAAAACAAACTAAATAAAAATACAGTTTCGATAGCGAAATTTAAAGAGATTTATATAAAAATATTTTAAATAAAAAATTAAACTTAAATTAAATAAAAACACAACTGATGATTCACAAAGAGATAAAAAAAATATATATTTTATTGTTTTAATTTCCAGTTCCAATTCATTAAACCAACCACAGCAAAGAATTATTCTAGGGTATATTTAATAAGACGCAACAACTGTAGAAATGAGCACAAACATTTACTTAATCCATTTCCAATGCAATTGCTCTCGCTCCCGTTCCCGTTCCCGTTCCCGTTGCCGTTCTCGTTCCCCGTGCTCCACCTTCTCCACACTGTTCCAGGCAGCCGTTGCCCGTTCCCATTGACGTTCCCGTTCCGTGTAGAATTCATCTATATTTTTTCTCTCTTTTTTTTCTGTTTTTTTTTCTGTTTTTTTTCTGTTTTTTTTATGTTTTTTTTTTTTTTGCTTTACTTTTATACAAAATTTACAACTACATAGTTAGAGATAGTTCGGAGCTACAGTTACTTAGAGCTAATTTCCTGGCTGCTGCTGCTGTTGCTGTTAGTGTTGATGCTGCCAGACTTGGACTTGGACTTGGCCTTGGCAGCGGCGTTGGCCTGATCCGGTAGAAAGTATGCCATCACACTGAGCACGGCGACCAGGCCGAGTAGTGCCCAGAAAGTAACGTCACAGCTATTGAACAAGAGTCGCCCCAACACATTGCTGCCCACCACAGCGCCCAGACGACCCACCATCATGATGAAGCACATGCCCATCGCATTTATTTGCGTCGGATAAAATTCCATGGCAATGGTGCTCACCAGCCCACCACAATTGCCAATGGCCATCGCCAAGGTCAGAGCGATGACAACCAGTGCGAAATTCTCGAGCCAATGCAACAGCGCCAGACACACAATGGTCAACATCATCCAGGCAACTGCAAACAGATATTAAATATGGTTAGTATATAGGGATCATCTATATATATATATATATATATGAAGCTTACGCAATAGATTCCGCTTGCCGATCATGTCAATGGTATAGGCAAATATTATATAGATGATTGTGAAGGCGCCACCAATGCAGATCATCACCTGGTATGTGCCGATGTCGGCGGCATACTGGCAGACATCGTCTGTGGCTGCCGCATCGGTTGTGTGTATGCCGTGGAGCACGGTGCAGAGCAATGAGCTCTGTTTGGTGCCCAGCTCGTTGAGTATGGTGGGGAACCACATGAAGATGCCCTGGGCAATCGCATAGATGAGGAACTGGGTGGTGCAGATGTTCAGTGTGTGAAAGATGCGGGAGCGATAGAACAGCGGCACCGTCTGCTGCCAGACGAGATGCACTGCATCGCAGAAACTGTGAACACTGGACAAATGGGCGCCACCCGTTTGTGGCGATAGACGCTTCACGGGATAATCGCTGGCCGAGCGACCCGAATTCTGTGCGTAGATTTTGCTCAGCGTTTGTAGCGCCTCCTCCACTTGACCCTGGACGAGCAGATATTTGGGCGTCTCCGGCAGCACGTAGAGACCCAAAATCGCCAGCACCAATATCGAAACATCCGCAACGATAAACAAACGCCACGAGGAGAGTGACAGGCCCAGCAACGATCCCTCCAACTTCAACGGCAGAATGCCAATGGCAACAGCTGAAAGTGGAGCAAGTGCAGCAATGGCTTGTCTAAGATTGGCCACTAAATTTTGGGGTATTTTATTTAAATACTTACCGGGTGCAAACATCATGGCAATGCACATAAAGCAGGAGAGGAGTGTGACGTGACGGACCCGGGAGCTATTACTATGGAACTCGCCACACAAGCTGAACACACACGCCTGTCCGCCGGAGATGAAGAAGCCGGTAAGGAATCGAAACACGATCAGCATCCAAATGTTCACCGAAAATGCTGAAACAATTGAGCAGATCGCACTCAGCGTCATCGCAATCCGTAGCGTTGCCACCCGACCCCAAGTGTCCGCAAGGAAGCCCATCGCATGCGAGCTGAGCACAACGCCCAGAAAACCGGACGATGCCAATATGCCCTGCTGTTCCAGTGTCGCATGCAGATCACATTTCACCAGTGGCATGATCACGCTAACGCCCATTATCTCCACCATGACAGCCATGAAGCACATGCCACAGATCAGCAGCAGTTTCAGGTGAAACCGGCCAACGCCCGTCAACGAGATCGCCTCCTCAAAGCTGTACTCGCGACTCTGGACGGGCTTGCGTTTCTCCACAGTGCCTGCAAAATTACAAATTATTCATATTTAATTACAATATAATTAAATTAAAGTAGCAATAAAAACATATTCAAAAATAAATCAACTAAATTAAAAAAAATGATTTCGGTTTACTTCGCGATCACAAATTCAAATTTGATTTTATTTCATCAAGTTTTTTTTTTTTTTGATTTTTAAGGAATCTTTTGGTGCTCTTTAAGCCCAAGATACTCTTTTTTTTTCTTGTACGTTCAATTTGATAAATCGATAACCGATAAACTCAGAGTCCTCTATTTCTATAATTATATAATAATTATAATAATGAATAATATTTTCGCATGTTTTTCTCATAACAACTATATTTTTTTCTCGGTTTTCCTTAACTGTTTCAACCAGAAATCTTAAAAAATATGTAAATTTAAATCTTGTTTTTAATTTAACTTAATACAAATTTTTTTTTTATTGATTTTTGTTACGAGTTGACAATAAATAAATGGTATAATCAAGAAATCGCAGCTGGTAGCATATTGTACACATTAATCGATATAAATCGATTAACGATAGAATTCCAATTGATTGATATACAGCCTGCCAATTGAGTTTTGAACATACTGATTGATCAACTGGAATATTTTCATCATCTCTGTGAGAGAAAAAATCAGCTTGATAATCGAAGTCAGCACAAATACAGAAATGGATAACCATAAAATTAATTTCCTTTTCACATTTGAGTAAAAACTAAACTAAAAACTGTATTTTGATTGGTCAAACACATTTTATAGGATATCCTTCAGACGAGTTCTTTCGACTAATCCAGAATTTGTTTGTGATGACCGATTTTCACAACTTGAATCAAACTCAACAAAATTTGAAATACATTTGTGAAATGAAATTTACAGTTCTTTTGTGCAGATATATATATAAAAAATGACGCGTAAAAAATGCATATTTGCTTTACGCTTATTTGAAGGCCGATCAAAAGTCGATGGATGCCTTGATGAAGTCAATCAATGTCGGTGGGGATTACAAAATGCACTTGCTTCATTTGCATAATTGAAGATGGTTTAAGTACGGCGATGCCAAGTTTTCCGCCGTACAGTTGACGATGGCAGCGGCTGCGAGCAGCAATCCACTGCCGGATGATGTCAGTCTGCCCAAGGAGCAGCCACCGTCGGCGTTCTTTGAATCGAAAACTTTTCGCCTGCTCTCCATCTTTATGTATTTGGGCGGCATCAGTGGACTGGGCATGGCTCTCGCCTGTTACTATCTAATCTTTTTTGATTCCGGCATGCCCGATATACATTTAAAGTTTCCCGTCTCAATTGGTGGACACCCGGTGCAGAAAGTGCACGAGTACCAGTGAGACAGAGAGAGACGGACAGTGAGAGAGAGAGAGAGAGACAGGGAGAGCCAGGTAAGTCTGAGCTAAGCTCCCCCAGAACATTTAGCCTACCCCCTGGCATCGACCATGTCTAATTGGATTTACCCATGCACATTGTTTGAACGAAAGCATATTCAAAAAAATACCCTACAATTGAGGAATATTTAAAGCTGATATAAAAATAATACATGCCACAAAAAATACAAAAAAAAGCAGCTGGAAATCATTAATAAACTGTTAAAGTTGTGATTCACTCAACTGGGGAAACCCATTAAAATACTTCAAGATTTTCAATTTAAAAATTTCTAAATTTGTAAATTTTTGTGTTGAGATGACAACCCTATTTTGGGGCATGTTGTGGCAAGAGCAAAGTAAAAGAAGCAGAAAAGCCCAATAAAAAGAGACAAATTTCGAAGCAAACAAAACCAGGTCAAGTGGCTAAAAGAATGGCGCACGTGATGTGGGCTTTGTGGAGGTGGCCCAAACGAAAGTCAGCGCAGGCAGAGTGGCGCAAGGTGGCGCGGGGTGTGGCAAGTTGGTTCAGGTATTGCCACATTTCTGGGGTGCTGAATCTTATTAGCGTGGCGGTCAAGACGCTGTCCAGCCAACGATGCAGCGCCCAAAAACCGCTCGGCCAGAAGCAACCGCAACAATAAAAACAATAAGAACAGCAACAACAACAGCAACAACAACAGCAGCAACAATAATTGCAACCAGAAGTAGCACAAAATACAAATGCATAAGGAAACCGCAAAACAGAGCAATTTGCAGGGGCAAAAGCAGCGGCATTGGTCCGTCGTCATTCAGTACGCCTCCAGAGACGTAGAGCCGTGGAATACCTCAGATTTCGAACGCTTGCCTCTCGTTTAGCCTCATTTGTTATTGTTTTTTTTTCGTTTGTTGTGTGTCTCTTTGTGTGTGTGTGTTTGTGTGTGAGTGTGTGTTGCAACAATGATGAACAATTTGGCTGCTGTGGTCAAGGAGGCCAAGGACGAGGAGATTCAAGTGCCCAAATCGGATGACTTCTTTGAATCGAAAACCTTTCGCTTGATAACCCTTGTGCTCTACATGGGCGGTGTCAGCGGCATGGGCTTCTCTCTGGCCATGTACTACATGTTCATCTGGGATTCACGGATGCCACCACTGCCAGTGTTCAAGCATACGCATCCAATTGGCTAGTTGATCTCGTTCTCGAAGCTCTCTCGCCACTCGACACTCCAATCGTGCATCCCATCAACCTTACTTTGGGTAAGTTCTTCACGATCTTCTATGTATATATCTTTATATATATTTATATATTTTGGTACCTATTTGCTTGTGTCAAGTTGGTGGCGATTAATTTGCAGGGTGCTCCCACTTTGATAGAGAAAGTTGCACATTGGTGTGGCAAGCTAGAATCGAGCGCTGATGCAAATGTCGCAGAATTAGTTAGGGATAATATAAAATTATTATATATATATTATATAAATTATTATATAAATAATATTGTGAATATATATAAAGATAATGCCTATTAGTTCCTAGGACAAAAAAAAATACATTTGAAAAGATTTTCACATAAAAAATGGAAAAAAAAATCATTTATATAGAAAAGTTATTTATGTAATTATTAACTAGGTATGGGTATTCCAATGTACAAAAATATATATAGAAATGGTAAGTTTGCATTAATTTCTTACATGTCGAGGGTGCGGGATATTGGGTGTTCGGGTGTTTTCCTATAGAGGGTACTGGTGGTGCTGTGATGGCGGGTCTGTTATAAAAAAAAAAGTTGACAGACACGCACAAAACTAATCCGCTTTAGCAGGTGTACGGCTAAATCGCAGAGCAGTACAGCTATAGCACTGTTTCCCTCTCGCTCTCTCTCGCTCTTTGGGTAATTTAGTTTTTTTGTTTTTTTGCGTTTTTCTATTTATTGGCTTGCGTCAGCCGCTTTGACGATCCGATTTTGATTTAATCGACGTCAGCGTCAAAGTAATGAAATCAGTAATCGCTGCGACGCAAACCAAGTTGGGCCAGCTGTTCCAGCTGTTATCTTGTCCACTTGTCCAGTTGACCAGTTGAGCCGTTGTGCAGGAAGTGCGCCTGAAAATGTCCGCTGAACAGCAGCCGAGTGCAGCGGCCGCCGTTAACTTGGCCAAAATAGTAAATCTCATTGGCACGAATGTGCCAGACGCGGAGCCAGCCCCGAAAATTGTCATTGGAAGCTCACGAAATATTCGTCTGGCCAGCAGCGGTAATCAACGTCGGAGCACCTATTCCTATATACCAAAGTCGCCGCAACTGGAGGAGATTATTTTTGCAAAGCCAACGTTCTCGGAACGTTTTGCCCGCTACTTTGTCATTGTGATCTATTTGTGCGGCTTGTGCAGCCTCGGCTTCATTCTATCAATGTATCATTTTTTTGCCTGGGACTCCCGAATGCCGCCAGTATTCAAGGGGCAAAAGAAAGCGCCCCTTGGCTAACTGGGCTAACTCAGTTTTTGAGCCATTGAGTTGCAAAGCGTTGGTAAGATTTCATTGAGACTGTTGAAAAACTGTTTCTCTTTTTATTTTTAACCCATTGAAAATTTACCTAATCGAAACAGGCAACACGAAGCAACTCCTAACTCATTAACTATATATATTCCTGATCATGACCAGCAGTCGACTCTACATAGCCAACTCCGTCTATCTGCTAGGCAATAAGTGACATTATTTTAAATATGCTGACTTCTAATTGACATAAAATATGCGTTGGTCAAGATCGGATAAGCAACAGGACCAACAAATGTAGTTTCACATTGATATCATTTCTTTCCATAGAAGAAAGCGTTTTTTGGAGGGTATACCGCAGGGTATATCGCAGTCGAGCTCATTCTTACCTGTGTTTATATATTTTTTTGCAACAGTAAATTAAGTGAAAAAATTCAGTTGCCTTTTTATGCTTACTTACAATAGGTACTCGAGATTTCCGATCTAGACAAAATTTACAGGGTATATCTCCATTTGTATTTGTCCTGATTTTCTGTCAATTACTGCAAATTGATGGCATAACTCTACTGCAATTAAATTATATGTGTATAGGGTTGGGCAATCTGCATTTTTGATGCTATGTGGCAAGTTAGTGTTTTATTCAAGGAAAACAAAATTCCTTGAGGGCCATTTGCAAAAACAAAAAAAAAAAATTTTAAAAAAAATATTGCAGTCTGCTTGCAAAGAGGAACTGGAACTGGGTGTGTATGTATGAGTATGTGTGTGCGCTTGTGTATGCGTGTGGCCTACATTTAAGCTAGCGAGCATGATGGATGTTTATATGCGCGTGTGTGTGTGTTCGTCTGTAAATCTTATACAACAAAATCAATGGCCAACATTGCAATCGCTCTGGGTCCAAGCCGCTGCCCGCTCTCGCTAACACACACTCTCACACACACACACAACACACAAATTCTGCCTCTCTCTTTCAGTGCTCTCTCCGTGTGTGTGTTTCAGATTTTTCAGTTGCATTCGTTTCGTTGTCCTAGTGACCCAGTTGCAGATTATTAACCTCCCAGGCCGATGATGACCGAACGAACGACCGGCCGAACATGCCGAACAAAGTTACCCGAATCGAAATAGAAAACAAGTAAAAGTTTTGCACTTGTAGCGAGGACTCGTTGCGTAAATACCCTGTACGAAAGGCTAGAAACAAAAATATATCCATCTCTATAACGTACAAACTAATCTTTTAATGATCAACTTGACATATGAATGTGTTTCAGAAATGGGGTTAAAATCCACCATTTGGAAATGTAATATTTGTACATATTACAAAGTACATGCAATTTGTACAATCCTTTCTTCTTACGTTATGGGTGTTGTGTGTATTGATGCATGTTTTATCATTTAATCGAAGTTAACTAACAGCCGTTAACGGTCATTACATTCGTTTAGTGATTGCTATACTCCATTCGTAACTTTTAACTGTATAGAGTACAACAAGAAAAGCGCTTGGCAGACGAACCTGCGAAGCTGCAGGTGCAGGAGAACAACCAACAGCGAAAGTTTGCCCAAGCACAACGCAAAAGTAAAAACAACTACAACTACAAACTAGTCCATATATATGGGCGTGTGTCAGTGTACATGCATGTATGTGTATGGGTATATAAGTATGGATTTGTTTCTTATTTGCATTGCAATTTGCTTTTTTGCTGTACTTCGCAACGCCTTCAGCGAAGGTTGCCCGCGCACATGGTCACCCTAGGCAAAACAAAAACAAAACATTAAGACATTCTGGCAAATGCATTTGGAGCATGATTTCATTTGAATTGATTGATGTTCTTATATGTTCTATATATATTTAATTTTTTTGTTGTTAATTTTTGGGCGAAAATCAGACGCGCATTTCAATTTCCGCGTGCAATGAACAGCAATAGCAAGTACAATATAAACAAACGCCAAACGCCGATTGACTTACTGCCAGCGCGGGGTCGAGGACAGGTGGAGGGGGTGCCGGTGGAGTGGGCGTCTCGCTCTTGACACATAAAACAGTGGACAGCCGACGTGCTGCTGCCGCCACCATCAGACGTCGCTGTCGCAGTCAGCAGCGTGTTGTTTTTGTTTCGAATGCAAATGACGCGTGCAAGCTGCATTTTAACAAACAACAACAGCAAGCAGTCACCGACGCCGACGCTGACGTCTCATATTTTGAGCATGCATGCAGGCATGTGTGTATGTATGAAAATGAAAATGAGCAAGGCAAAGCAGCAAGCAAACAGGCATTTTATGAATGAAATTATAAATGTAGGAAAAAATGCCGAAAAAAGAACAGCAGAGCAGCAGCAGAATGAAGAGCAAGAGGATCGGCATAAGGCGAAGAGGAGAGCCTTCCGGCGCAGGCACGAAGGCTAAGCCACGCGAACAGTTAGCAACACGAAGTGTGATGCTCTAAGCCGATTACACTCCTGCTGCACTGGCAGCGACAGCAGCTAGCAGCAGAGCAGCGGCAGTGACAGCGGCGTCAGGCTCTGCTTTTTGACTGTAACTTTTTTTTTCGTGCTCTGGGTCGTCATTTGGCTTGCATTCGCTCGACGCGTCGGTTGGCAGCAGCAGCAACACTTTTTTTTATAATCCATTGTACAGTAAAACTTTGTAAACTGTTAACCTCAAGCACAACGCGACGCGTTCAAACAATAACAATAAAAACAACAACAACTACAAAAGAACATTGCATTTACTAATAACTAGACTAACAAATTTTGCACTGCCCGCATATCAAAAACAAATAAATCAAATTTCTTATATATATTTATATATATATATATATAAAAAGGAAAGTGCAAAGAAAAAATGCAGCACAAATAAATCTAAATCAAATAATATATTGAAAGCAAAAAAAAAAAACCACAGAATCAAACAAAACCAAAGAAAAGCTCGAGAAAAATTTAATAAAAATGAATTCAAAAAGCAATTCGCTTGAGGAGAAAGTGAAATTGCCACCGACGGAGACAATAAGCCGCTGCTATCAGCCGCAGCAGAGCAATCGTAAGGTCATCCGAATTTTAACGGTAGCCGTTTACGTTCTATGCGTTTCCCTTGCTGCCATTATGTTATCGCTATACTATATATTCATATGGGATCCAACCATACGTCCCTTTGTCACCAAGGCCAATCAGTGCGGTAAGTTTAATTAAAAAAAAGAAATAAACATATATAAACATATTTATATGTATATATATATATGTATATATGAATGTATATATATATTTATACATATATATATATATATATGTACATATAAATGTGGGGAATTTTACGGCTTTTAGTTGTGGTCAACTGTGGGTCTAAATTAAGCTGCAGCACAAAGCATTTTGCACTGGGATAACAACTAAATTGCATATAAGCCAAAACCACATAACACCTAAGCCCCAAACCACCCCTCTAGCACCCACAAACTAACGGCTCGGAACGATGCCGTTACGTGTGTTGTTGTTGTTTTGCTGGAAGGGCGTGAAACTGCTGCTTCTTCTTGTTTCTTGTTGCTGGCGCATTTTTCTTTCTTCCATTTTACTAAATCAACTCGAAATTTGGGTCAACGGGCTATCTTCTGTACACCCACACATACACACACACATACACCCACACACGCACACATGCAGTCGTTTCGTTGCGGTTCAATAAACGCATTGTCACCAGCCATGAAATTGGTTTCGATATAAGATACTATTTTATATTGTTATTACGACGATTATTATTATTACAACTCTGAATTATATTGCAGATAAAATTGTGATACCCGAAAAGATTGCCATACGCCTAATAAACTCATCGGAAGTCAGCGCCGAGCAGTTCTATAAGCACATACTCGAACAGTACCGCATCCTCAATCGCTTGCAGCTGCAACGCCAGCAGTTCCTTGCGAAGCAACACCTACAGCTCCAGCAGCTGGAGGCGAGCAATCGTTTCCAGGAGGTGTTTGCCACCGCCACCATAATACAGGCGCATCCACATTCACGCGAACCCACGCTCAAGAAAACAACAGCACCACACAGCTTCAACTCGAACAATACCGGCAGTGATCCAGGCACCTATCGCTTGGATCAGCAGTTACAGCAGTCGCCATCGAATGTGGTGCCACTGGTTCTAGACACATCGCCCCCATCGTCCGAGGGACTGATACATTCGAAGCGAAAGATCCATCGCGGTCACTACAAACACCATCGAGCGCGACCCGGTAGTGCTGCACTTCAAAAGAAGCAGCTACCAGCGGAACGCAGTACCGCATTCCCGAGCAACTACCCAGCTGCGTCCGAGCAACCAACGGCGCCAGCATTAGCAGCAGTAGCAGCACCACACGGCTATATGGATACACCACTCAACCCAGCAGCTGGCACCATAGTGCAGCAACCGTTGCAACTGTACACATCCATGCCCATACCGCTGATACTCAGTCCTAGCAACAGCGAGAAGCGACCCTCGCATCACACTCACACTCATTCCCATGGCGATCGAAGGGGTGGTGCTGGTGGAGGTGGTGGTAGTGGTGGTTTTGGTGGTGCTCAGGCACGTCGTCGCACCACTACAGCTAGCGTCTCTGGCTACGATGCCCAGACATATCTCAATCCGTTCCTCACCGGCGAACTAATCTTCGAGAAGTAAGCGGCGACAACTGATTGTTGCGACAAATGTGTTTTCTCCATTTTGTACACACAAAACCAAACCAAACAAAAAAAAAAAACATACAACAAACAACAGTCGAAATATTGAATAGCTAAATAGTTGTTGGCCAAAAGCCAGACAGTTTACTTTAAGGTCGCAAAATCGGACGACTCTAACTCTGTCATCATATCCACAAGTACTACTTCTACTATAATCCCCAAGAGATACTTGCACTCGGCAATTGCATCACATATATATATATATATGCGAGTTTATATCAGAGATGTACGATGAATGCCGGATTCCACTGTGCTCACCACCCACATAGCGACAGAATTTTCTAAAACATGGTATATATATATATATAGTATTTGGTATTTTCCTAGTTCATATGTAGCGAAATTTCCTGATGTTCCTCATATACCTGATAAAGTTCATGTTAGCTAAAATTAGGCTAAACTTGATTTATTTATTTTAACAAATCTGCTTGCGTTCTTTCTTTAGCTACCTGGTACAGCTCACATTGCCTGAAATCATTTTATTATTTTAACAAATATTTGTATATTGTTTACTCAGCTTCCTGCCAAAAGTTAATGTTAGCTGATTTTTAGAGAAAACTCGTTTCGTTATTTTAAGAAATAAGTTTTGTGCTAAAGTGTTTTCTTATCATTGCGCTAAGGTTCATGTTAGTTGACATCATGTTAGTTGAAAGTAATAAAATTAATATTAATCGATCGAATTAACGATGCCCAATGGAATCCGGCCATTAGAAATATATAAGAAGCAGTATATATCTGAGCTATCGATCTGATCAATCTTGTGCTCAAAATAATGCTGAAATCAGTTGGCATCTCTGATAAGTACAATATGAACGATGTAATGCAAAAATTATATAAAAAAAAAAACACATACACATATGAACAACTATCAACTCCTCCAAAGCATACCTATATCTAAAAAAAAAAAATACTACAAAAAATACTATAGAGGGGCAATACTTAAAACAGTTTTCCAGACAAACCCAAATAAACTCACGGCAAATAGAATTCTAAGGCAGAAAAACACACGGCGAACGCTATTACTCAATAAAAGATAATCATTTTATATATGGTTATAGGGAAGACATTTATAGTTATTGGTTCTTGTATACAAAGATGTACCTAGACGGGACCCACTCCAAATATAAAACTAAAAATATAACATTTATATAGAGCGTCACTCACAGCGGCAAGAATGCAACAACACCCCACCTAGGACACTGCTTTAAGGCAGCTAGCGAATGCTACACCAACTACAATAACTAGTTAAAATTAACATTAAATATCACACACACTCCTACATACAAACTTTAATATATATACATATATAAATCACGATAAATCACAATAAATCACGGCATCGGCATAAAAGGAAGAGATCGGAGCGGGTTCAGCTTTGGCAAATATTTGCATGCATATAATTCATAGATGGTTCCATATAGATTGATATCGATTTATATATATATATATATATATATGATATTTGTATATAGCATGTAAGTCAAAGTGCACAGCACTCAATAATTGCAAACACATAATTATATAAAATATAGAAAATATACGTATACATTATATATATATATATATATATACATTTGTGCTGAGTTTCATGACCGAAACAAAACTATATATTTGAAATTTGTAATACTCAATAGCAAATATACATACATAACTACACACATACACACATATATATATATACATATATATATATATATATATATATATGTATAAATATATTTATTGATAAGTAGTACAACAAATCGAATGAATTTTCAATCTATCCTGCTCTCTTAAAAGTATGCTATATACACTACAATACATTTCTATATATGTGTAGCCTCGAAAATGGAATTCAGAGCATTCAGAAAATATACAACTACTAAAAAAATGTAATCTTTTTTTCACAAAAAAAAAACAACTAAAATTTATAGTCAACCAAAAAAAAATTTAAAAAAAACAAATAACATTAGAAAAATATCGGAATCTGCTAGATTAAAAAGTATAAACGACAAAGAGGAAAATATTACTGGAATTCTTATTTTTATTTAAAGAAAATTTGATTACTTAATGGAATGGAATTGAGGGACAAAAATTTTATATTTTTAATAAATAAAATAAAACTAATGTGCTCAAAAATAAGAAACTTAAATGCAAAAAACCTTCGAAATTTCGAGCGATCGCATTAAAATAGAAATGTGCAATTTTATAATTGCGTAGGGCAACTTTTTGGTTTTGTTCAAATTTAATATTATAATTAATGTGTTTAACTATATTACAAGATTTTTCAATTTTTCCGTGACACATAAAAGATTCACGAATATTTATTTTATTATTTAGAATTAGGTTTGCTCATGGAAATATTATTTCTTAAATAACACTTTTTTTCAATCGCATGTGAAAACCAACAGAAAGGCAAATAGAACTTGCATTTTGGAAAAACTTGAAATATAAAATGCCTACGCAATATATCAGCAATATAAGCAAATATATCCCTTATATGGCGTCATACATAATCGTACATAATAAGGAACTTTAAATGGGATCTGCAAAAGGGCGATTGTAACAAAATTTGAAAGGAAACGTAATTTCTACATCATATCTAAATCACTCTAAAACACACTACTTTAACATGAGAATTGAGTCGACAAAATATAAAATTATAATATATATAAATATATATTTATATATACTAAACAGATATATGTAAACTATATGGCTT
Source organism: Drosophila longiperda (assembly GCA_035042125.1). Classification (NCBI taxonomy): domain Eukaryota; kingdom Metazoa; phylum Arthropoda; class Insecta; order Diptera; family Drosophilidae; genus Drosophila; species Drosophila longiperda. Next base: position 193,571 of record JAWNLV010000105.1, read on the forward strand.
TATGGCATAGAATTGTATCCTGTAACTGTATTTGTATCTGATGGCCATAAAATAATCATACACTCACTCACACACACACACACACACACAAATATAATCATATATGTGTGTAAATGTACTTAGATGAAAAATAAAAGTCATTTTGGCAATAATAAAGCATAGAATAAAGTTAAAAACAACAAATACAAAGACATTTTTTTATTGCCTTCTTTATGCGACTGAGATAGCCTATGAAAATCTTAATTATAAAAAATGATTTACTGCTTGAGATCTTTACTAACCAGACTTTATCTATATTATTTGCAATATTTTAATGAATTATTACACTACATACAAGAAATCAAATCTATATCTATGCCCATCTAGCTGTGAATATTTATCACGAAAGACTTAAATTATTTTGAAAATGCCTATGATTATATGGCTTAAGCACAACTTTTTCACACAAAGACACAATTTTTTACTTGCCAGACAAAAATTCTGTTTAACTTTTTAATGCCCACTTTGCTAAAAAAAAAAATCATTTTAATACATTTTGCAATATATATATAAAAACTTTGAGCTATTAAATTAATTTCATTGTCAAATCTGATTTGGTATTCGCACCGGAACCGCATTTTTACCGATTAAAATTCAAAATCGAAACTGCAGAGCTCCACTTAAAAAAAATAAATATTTTCATATATTTCAATATTTGATTAGATTTTCTGTTAATCGATTAAGTCGAAAACATTGTGATCCAATGCGCATTGGCCTGCAAAACTTATTAACGATGTTTTCAGAGATCACTTTTTTTTATTATTATTCTAAGAATTAAAAAGAACTTTAAAATTTTGAACGATATAACTCACCGAACTCGCGCTCGCAATCTATCACATATCCCGTATTATCCATGGAACTTTTGTGCGTATTAACTTTGAGAAAAAAAAAAAATATATTTTTACACAACACGTACTTCAAACCGAAATGGTATTCTTTTGTTTAATTGTATCTATAAATGTGTAGTCGCATGAATATAGTCAAAGTGTAAGAAGGTTGATGCGACTATTATAGCTGCCAAATTTCAACTGGCAGTACCAAAACACACAGCACGGCAATTTAAGCATATTTACCTCTCGGTTAATGCTCTGCTCGACAATCTATTTATCGTTTGATAGGCCAATTACAGATGGGTTCTGTAAACGAAAGAACGATGCTGAGGGAGAGAGAACAGAGAGTATTTTCAAGATCATAAAACAAACCAAAAACACTCTTATCTGAATGTCAATGTGCCCGCCTAACAAATTCTCCTCGATTCGACAAGAATTGTCATTAGTCTTCCTTAAGTTACTCTTACTTACATATATGCCACATATATTCCCCAAAAACTTTGATAAACTGTGGACAGATTGTAAGCGAAAAAAAAAACATTTCTAATTAGAAAAAATAATTCATTGCTTTTTGCCATTTTAGAAAATGGCCAAAACTTCCGCAGCATATCAAAATAAATGTATCTTTGATTATTTTAAAGTTTTCTAGGCGTAAAGATGATAACAAAATAGATAAATGGGACCAAAATTGAAATATTATCATTTCGAATTTGAGTAAAGGCGATTAGTCAAAGCAACAGTTAACTGACAGTTACCATTAATATATTAAATTATATATTCATATTTTAATATGTTAATTTGTAAGTTATATCTGAACAATTTTTTCTTTTATTGCTGTCTGAAATCGATTTGTATCGCTATTCGTTTAACCGAAGTTGTTAATGATCAAATTAGTAAGTTGATATTCCAAAATTTGAAGAGTCTTTAATATCGGCTTGCTCGTACAAACAGACAAACCGACGGAGGGACAAAGTAACATGGCTAAATTGACTCCGCGGTAGATGCGGATCAAGAATCTATACACCTTATCGTATGGAAAATGTTAAACTCTGTCTGTAACAAACAGCTGCGTAAATTCACAATTTTATCAGAGTATATAGAAGATAATGGGGACTTGTTACACTACTCGATAATACCCCATCATCTACGCTCTGGATGCGCATAGGGTATTTTAGCCAATTGTCACACAAAAAAAATGCGATATGGCGCAATAGCAATCGTGGGTTAATAAAACTTGAGCAATAAAACTTATATAATCGCTTAGATACCACGCCAAGAATAGCACCTCTCTTGCAAATTTTGCGCAAGTCAGCTTTGGCACTTCCACTCTTTCAGGGCTATAATGGTGGTGCAGTGCGGTAAATAAATATGTAATTGCTTTTTTTATTATTGTTATTTTTTTTTCTTAATGTACACCACATGTTAACAAAATAATAATAAAAAATAAAAAAAAAACTGCTTGTTGTTTAAATTACTCGTGGGGTTTTCAAGGTCGACCTTGATCCGTTTCTTTCCGTGTAGTCTTATGCCAATAAATTCAAATATATCTCGTAACATTAGACGTTTATTTAGATAAGTATTTTTAATTAACAATAATCGATCAATTCGCAGTTATATTTGATCTTAAATGTAGTACATTACAATAATAAAATAGTTCATAATCCAGCAGGCTGTAGGAACTACATAGATCATAATAAGTTATTCTTTATTACAACTGGCCCAATATATAATAAAATTATATAATTTCATAAGCTTTATGTAAATGTTGTCAAAACAATTTAAGTTCTATTAGTTTTTTTTTATAACTAAACTATTATCGAAATTTCATAATCAGAGCCATATTTTTTTTTTTTAAGAAACAAAATCTCTCTGAAATGATTTGTCCCCCATAAGCCAAAAGAAAAGAAGAGTATCAATTCAATTTCGTTTTTAGCAATTGCACATAAATTCCCAGATGAGTTTACGTATAGAATTGGTATAACTTAGTATAATAATTCGCCTTGTTCTTAAAATATATATACATACATACACACGTATACTTATATGTATGTATAGTAGTTCGATAGTTACAGTTACAGTTTCCAAATACTGCTTTAATTTCAAATATAAACATCGAATTATAACTATAGCATTTCACTATAATGATTGCTCAAATTATATGCGGCACAGATTCGCACAGCTACGATGTGCTAACATATATCTTAGGGTGGTATAATTATATATATATAAGTCAATTTTTAAATTAAAAATAAAAGTCAGCAAAATATCTCGATTAATGGTTTTCATTGAATGGTAAGGAATCAACTTGAGAGAAAGTTAGAAACGTGCTAAAAGAAGTTGACGTCAAAACCATATAATAATAAAAATATTAAATGACTTCACTTTTATCTCGTACCGATTGCAAAGGTTTTCTTTGTGCATATCTCGACTCGCATATAATTTCTCTCCCTTCCTCACTCCCTCTCTCTCTATCTCTCTCGTTGACACGCCCAGCGCCCTCTCTCTCTATCTGTCTCTTTCTCTCCTTTGTGTGTGTGCTCTTCTTATCTATGGTCCAGAGCTATCTATTTTAATATTTCTGGATTAAGGCTTACAAAGCACTCTTTGATGATTTGAACGAAAGCCAAGTAGCAATTAAAACATGGCTCACAATATTTACACAAAACTAGAGTAAGTAAAATAGTTAAGCTTTTGACTTAAAAATTACTGAGATATACACACAAAGTATTTGCTGTTTAACATTTATCTTCTAGTAAGTTGGTAACAGGCTTACATAGCTTGGCATTATCTTAAATACATAGTCACAAAAAAATGTACGAAATTTTTGTGTTTGCTTAACTGAAGAGAACCATAAAATAAAAAAAAACTGAAGCTAACAAAATTAACCGCTGCAAAACGACATTAGAAAAGACGATGAAAAACTGAAGACTTTAACAGATATTTGTAAGTGGAGAATATTTAGTTAAAACTCGACTGGTTTTCTACAAAAATCAACTTTTATTAGAAAAAATTCTTTTCATTGCACCGTAAACATGTCTTTTAAAAGGCAAATTACAAATATATAATCAAGTAAATGGCCTTTTCGCTATAGTTATTGCTTTAGTTAAAATCGAATCAATTCATAATAAAAAAAATTATTATAATAATCCTAATACAAATAATATTAATAATAATCGTAAAACAAAAACAGTAAAAGTTGCAGAATTTAAAGGCCTAAATATTTCATATGTATATATAATTAGTATATATATATATGTAGTATATATATATATATATATATATAATATATATATAATGCTTAGGCTGGGAATTGTACAGCACAGCGATATCTGTGTGCAACTACATCAGAGTCGAGGTGCTGCGCTTTAGAAGAATGCAAATACATTTAGAATTGTATGGAGGACCTATCAGGGTGTGCTACGTGCGAGCACAAAAGCTGCGTAAATACGACTAGGATGTACCAGGAGCGGAGCTGGATAGAACTGGTGTGCTAAACAAATTGTACTCGCACTCTACGGGGGGTCTACATAGATTGTGGGGAGACTTTAGACTTATGACTGGGATTAGTCTAAAATTGAAATGGGGGCGTGTCGCGGCAGGTGTGCGAACCCATTGGTGTGATAACCACATGCAGGGAGAGCGTGTTCTGCTTATTGCCCGTCAGATGTGGACTCAAAGAGCGCGATTGAAGCTCCTCGTACGGCAATAGATTATCCAAATTGATGACACGCGCCACATCCGAAAAGTATTCCGACCGTTCCACCACAGTCCGTATATGGGGAATCTTATTCTGTTCACCAACAATGAGCACAGCAACCTAAAATACGGGCATTTACCAAATATATTATACACATTTAAATGGGATCATATTGGGTACCTTAAAACGTTCCTCGCCAATATTCTGGTGCTTGCACGTGACTCGCAGTCGCACCGTGTTGAGTGAGCAACCGGGCACATCCTCTCCACATACCATTTTGGCCTTATTATATCTGACGCCGCGCGGAAAAAATTCAATTTCCCAAGTCATGCATGAGTCTGCAAAAGGATTTGGTTAATTTCAATTCGAACGATATAATTATAACATAACACTATCTTTATTCTTACATACGATCGGATTCTAGAACAATGATTTATTCAATTCGCATTTTCAGTATTTGAAAGATTCAGCGCATAACCTTTTTAGGTATCTTAATGCTTGCAATTTCAATAAGTAAATCAGGCAGTAATTTTACATGTGCTCCGCACGAGATACACTTCTATATCTTTCCATAGCCTTTTTTGAGACCTCTGTTAAAAATGTGTACAGTATTATTATAAAATTTCTAAATTTTACTTGGGTTTTACATCTCTCAATTAAATATAATATTTAAACAAGCTACAAATGCTTTAGTCGAGAGAGCTATGTTACTTAACCAATCATAATGATATTTTTGCAGTTGATCAATAATCAGAATTGATTATATGTTAATAAGAAGACAATGTCAGTATTCTCGTAACAGGGGCAGTTATCGATACGATACAAAATTGATTTCCAATTACATATTTGCCAAATCTGTAGCTCCTTTCGTCATTCAGACAGACCGACAGACAGGCGGATATGGTAAGATCCATTTATCTCTTGACTCTGTCTGCTTGTTATATAATTACAGCAATTTCCACATTATATTAAACTAAAAAAAAGTCGATATCATATCAGATATAGTAGTACTATGGACAATATATTAATAATATTACTTAGTAATAAATTCTTTCGTTTCTGATATTTGGGTTGGGCACTCACCGTCTTCAGTCTCGGCGATGTAACGTTGGGAAAAGAAGCAGGTGACAAAGTTCTTATAGTGCTCGATCTCATCGAAATTGTGCACATCGATGCGGACACTCCACGTGTCGTTCCAGTAAAGGCGCGGAGTGAACTGCAGTTCACCGCACTCACTTTTGCGCACCTCTCGCACCCGATCCTCCTGCCCCGACTGATAGCTCATGCCGATGGCAATCCGTTCGACTAGGTACTCCTTATGGTATTCGACCAGCGGGACAATTAGCAGATGTGACAATTCGCGTGGCGTCATCATCCCAAATCGGATATGCATAACAGTCTGCTCGATAAACTTCATGAAGGTGTTGGCCCGCGTCTCGGCACCGATGCCGGGCACTGCTTCGATGAGGTCGCGACGATGGAACAACCAGGTCTGCAAGATCGTAAACAATTTGTACTCGCTGGTAATGACAATGTCATTCTGTTGGAGGAGCAACTGTAATATGGCCGGTTCCATTTCGATAAAATCCTTCGATTCGGCGACCATTTCCAGATTCCATTTAAGGAAACGCTTAAGCGTCTCGGTGAGATCATCATGCGTGGGCGAAAACGTTAGTGTGTATTGTAGCCAGGACACCAAATAGCCACCGGTTGCCGCCTTTGCGACATTCTTATTCATATAGCCGACGCACAGTTCGATGAGATCCCGCACATTGTATTTATCGGACAGTGCCAGCATTGGCATCACCGTCTGCAGCGTCACCTCAATATGACCCACATATAAATATTTGATGAACTGTGGAAAGACAGCCGAGCAACAGGCCTCCTCGTGCAGCTCAATGACATCCTTACTGCACTCGTTCCACTCCCGATTCATGAGCATCACTTGAAAGACATCGCTACTCGCGCACAATATAACCCGATGTGCCGGATACTCCCTGCCATCCACCAGCAGCACAATATCCGACATCAGCTGCTCCGCATACACTGTCGCCATTTTATTTAGCACGCTGTTCGCATCAATCATCTGAAGCATAGAAGCAATAATATAAACGAAACAAGGGTGGGATTCATCAAAGGGTGATTCACTTTACTTACTGTGCTAGCGCCGTCCTGTGCCTCATCCGTTGCCAAGCACTTGCGCCGCTTTGCATCCTGATCATCATTAAGATTGGTGCCTCCAATTTCGTTGCCGCCATTTGTGGAACCAGATGGTGCCGCCACCGACGCCGCCGCTGCTGCGCCAGCCTCGCCAGCTACTTGGGCAGCTATCCCATTGGATGCCGCAGGAGTAGCAGCAGCAGCAACAGCAGGAGCTACACCACCAACGGCACCACTTACTCCAGCTGCAGCGGCACCAGCAGCAGCACTTCCACCAGCAGCACCGCTGCCACCTGCACCGCCAGAGGCCGCAGCGCCTATGCTATTTGCGCTCATACAAAAACTTTGCAAGCGATTTATTCACTTTCTGTCCCTGTCTCTGTCACCTGTGTGCAGCTGGAGCAACAACCATAGAAGCAGCAGCAGAAATGACAATGGCAATCAAAAAGAACAGAAAAATTATTTTTTGGTAGAACTCCCACTGAGAATCAATCGATGGATTGGACTTGGGCGTCTACAACATTAGTTGTGCACGAGCCGTGGGAGAGGACTTGTCCAATTACCTGATATCAAATTAAGCAGCGCGATGGAAAACAACAAATTGCGTTTGTCGATTAGTGTGGCCGTTATGCGGCAACGAGAAAAATACTGCGCTGCAATCAAAATACCAAAAATATAAATTAATACCAAATGCCACTCATTCATTTAAACAAATTAATGGTTAACATTTAAACAAAGACGTAAAAATTACTTGGACTGGATGATAAACGAAAACAAAAATAAAAATAACAATTAGTTCACGATTCCAAAATTGTCTTTATTGGTTACTGCATAGAATAAATTCATTTACAATAATTGTATTTTAAACCAAAACTAAAAGAGATGTTCAATGTTGGAAGGTGGAAAGTTGAGATCAAACATGCCAGATATCCCTACTTGTTGTTGTACATAAATAGACTATATATAAATTCAAATGTTTCTGCAACATATAATATCTCATATCGAATCTGATATTTGGCACATGTGAAACCAAACTTAAAAGTAATTACACAAAACAAACTAAAGAGGACAACACGAGCAACTAACACAAAGCTAAATTATATTATTGAATTACTTAAAATACAATTAACGGGTTTTTTTTTTACTGTCTTTCTATTATTTTCATTATTTTCTCCATTTATCTTTTTGGCTATATGTATGTAAATGGTCGCCTATTCGTACCAACGAATCAATTAGACGATGCCCTCATAGAGGCTTCGAAATTTTGAATAAGTTCGGCGCGATGACGATAATTGTTGATGTGATTGTTTTTGTTTTGTGTTGTTTACTTTAGGTTGGTACTTAGAGCTCATCGTGTCCAATGAATTTCTTGATATAGGCCTGCAGTTCAGGCAGGGATCGGCTGCCCTCGTACTCATTCTGACGCTTGCCATTCTTGTAGAGGAAGAGCGTCGGATAGCCCTCGACTTGTTGATCGACGCAGATCTGTTTGTTGTCCGGCGATGTGCAATCGACTTTGGCCACAGATATGCCAGCATCGCTGGCCAGCGCCTCCGTTGCCAACTGCTCCCAGGTGGGCTGCAATTTTTGACAGTGTCCACACCATGGTGCATAGAACTTTACGAAGGCGATGCCATCGGTGGTTGCCTTTTCGAATTCATCCTTGCCATTTATTTGGATTACGGTTTGTTTTTTGGTTGCGTCCAGTGCGTCTTTGGTGGCCTCGTTTACGTCGTTGCTGCCGCTGGGGGCACCAATCATTTTTTCCACATAGGTTTTCAGTGTGGCCAGATCACGAGCACCAGCATATTTTTCAATCTTTTTGCCATCCTCGATCCAGAGCAGCGTCGGATAGCCCTTCACCTCGAAATCCTGACAGATGCTGCGATATTGAGTGCAATCGATTTTTGATATCGTTGCCGCCGGCTCCTTAATCAGCGCCGTGGCAAGCTCCTCCCATGTGGGCGCCAAATGCTGTCGATTGAATGATGAATGATGATTTATTAAATTTTAATCGGCAATTTGATGTAGAAGTTAACACTACCTGACAGTGACTACACCAGGGCGCAAAGAATTTGACGAAATGATTGCCGCCCGAGACGTGCTTAGCGAACGTATCCTCGGTGAGTTCAACGACCTTGCCCAAATTTGGATTCCTTTCGTCCTTCAACTGTTCACCGCTCAGATCTTCGGAAGCGGGCGTATTCAGTTCCTGATTGATGAAATCGGTGATCGCTGGCAAGTCCCGGGTACCCTTGAATCGCACCGATTCTGTCTCGCCCAGTTTAAAGAGTCGCAACGTTGGATAGCCAGTCACCTGATGATCGGCGCATAGGCTCTGATGCTTGGTGCAGTCCACCTTGGCAATCTTCACCTTAGGCTCATCGATATTCATTATCTCAGCCAGCTGCTCCCACAATGGATGCAGACGCTTGCAGTGGCCACACCTGTGTGGAAGATAGTTAATAATTGTGCTTGCAGACATTTCTTATAAATATTTTGTAATTTTTTGATTTCAATTTAAAATTTGAAATTTTATTTCTAATTGTTATACATTATTTGTATTTTTGGTGTCGACTGGCTTTAAATGACCTTAAATGAATAAATAGACTAAAGTTATGAATTTTTTATAATGTATAAAAAAAAAAATTCTGGACATGTTTTTAAACTAACAAAATTAATAGCTCGCCTAAGCCTACAAACTAAAAGTGTAATTAGAATATTGATCTGAAACAACCCCAACAGAGCTCTCTTGATAAGAAGTCGTAGAATAAAAATAATTCACAATAGAAATGGAATCCAAGGAAAATATTCGTCTTGTGGACCATCGAAATGTTCCGCGTTTATTGGCCTAGTAATAAATATATATGATGATAATAATATATGAATGTATTGTGTGCGTGATGATGTGTAGAGAACTGATTAGAACCGGCCTCTTAACTAAGTATTAGTGGGTAATTACAGTGTGTCAATCATAAGCAGTCCCAAAGTGAAGCCGAAATGGAAAGAACTCTTTGATTGTTTAAAGCCCCCTTATCATAGTACGTGTTTAAAATGCAAAAAAGCAACAATACATACACATAATATTGCACTTGTATAAATTGTGCTTAAATAGGACAATGTACTCAAGCCACTAATATGTGTGTTATAATAAACAAATGTGTTTTGGTAATGTGGGCTTTTTTCTTCCCCCCTTTCTTTTTTTTTATTTGTTTGCCAACACATGTTTAAAGACCTGTGCACAGGTACACAGGAATGTGTATGCACAGATGTTTTTTTTTTAAGATGCGTGGCTGCGTTTGAATGCATGTACGTGTGTGCGTGTGTATGTGTGTGTACGTATGTGTGTGTGTGTTTCTCGAACTTTACTTATTTGCCGGCACTGCACAAGCAATGAAATCTCTTAAATTGCCAAAAAAAAAAAGAAAAAAAAAAGCTACAAGAAATGTATACGTTTGATATTGCTTACCATGGCGCAAAAAACTTGACAAAAACATTACCGGCTCCGATAACCTCATCAAAAGTTTCCGGGTCCAGTTCAATGGCGAATTGCTTTTGATCTGTTTGCTTTGGCTCTTCATCGGCTCTGACCAAATATGGCGAAATGCTTAACGCACAGGCGGCGCACAGCAGCGGAACAATTGATTTAAATAACATTTTGGATTGCGCTTAAAACTGATTAACTGCCGTTGCCGTTGCCCCGTCTTAAATACACCACAATGAACTATGTTCGCTGGTCGGCAGTGTGACCAAACTGTCTGTGACACAGCAAATACCATGACGGGCGGGTATCGATGCTTCGTCATGATAATGATACCGAGTATATTTTATTTTTTATACTGATCGTTTTTACATCTGTTAATCAAAATTTGGCTAGCTTAAGAATATGTTAATTGCTAACACATTAATTTCCTATTGCGTATGAGCTTTTAATTAAAAACAGTTAAGCTTATGTTAAACAAATAAAATTCAAGTCGAAGTTAATAATAAAGCAAGGCATTATTATAGGAAAGACTAAGTTTCAGTTTTATCATTTCTGTTAAGATTACTTTAGTTTTGATCAGTTCTCTATTTTGTTCATCCTAAAAGTATGTTTAATGGATTTTTTTTTGCTTATCGACTGGAGTTTGTGGTTATATATTTGTACATATTGTATAAGCCTTAAATTAAGAGAAACATGCACAATTTAAGATAGGCTGCAAACACAAGAATAAGCGCACATTTTAGCAAATAAAAAACAGATTTAATTTATTTATTTCCATTTATTCAATTATGCTTTCTCTTAAGAATTTGAAAGGTTTCCTTTTCAATCACTATCACTGTCATTCTCGCCCTTTCCAGATGTTATTGGATTGATATAATTTGCCATATGTTCTTCTAAATTCAACAGTTTTTCATTCAGACCTACGGATTACGTATAAGTGTGACATCTATTTGTGTACATGATTATGGGTAACATTTATATAATTTCTTAACACACTGAGAACACACTGAAATACAATTCTTAATTATAGACAGCATATTTTTTTTTTTTTTTGGCGATTCACATATTAGACGATGGATAGGAAATTCTTTTATTTAGATGAGTAGCTAAGAGTAATTCACGTGATTCCCAAATAGAATTTGTGGACAGATAGAAAACAGTCTTGAAAGTAGTTGTGCCATTAAAAATTGCACTTGTTTACTTTGCCTTACAAAGCAACTAAATATAATGTAGATGTAACATTTAATATATATGTATATCTATATATATATATATAAATATATATATTTGTTTTTTACTTTTAAAATATCAATTGCATTTAGTTTTGATTCTCGTTTTATGCCCAAACTCTTCAAATGTGACTTAATAGCTAAAGTTTGCCCAAGTTACTCAGTAACTTGAAGCGCCAATCATTTTGCGTATTTGCTCAAACGAAAGCCAAAAGGTGAGTGACCAAGGCGCCATCCGGATCCAGCAGGGTAGAAAACCCTTATATAGCGCCACGAAACCCTCCCTAGCAACAGTCTGGCGCAGACAATCCACGGATCCCCGATAGAGTAGACCACTGCAAATAGAAAATGAAGTAAAGTCAGATATAAGAGTGGATAGGATAAATTCAAAATAATTTGAAATAAAAAATGTACTAGGTACTAAGCGATTTTGGAAAGACTATATATATATGATATATAAAAACCAAATTGTCTTGCCAAAAACCTGAGTAGTTATCAATATGAATTGTCAAGGCGAGTGATTTAAGATCCAAGCTTTTAACAGGGTATATTTGCTTCAGCGATTGAAGGATTACGTACCGCCCCATTTCATCGGTGGGCTGATTCATAATGCGTGTCTTGACCACATCGGCTGGTGTGCCCATGATGGCCGCCACAAAGCCCGCACAGATGGAGGCAAGCACATGGACCGTGTGACAATCGGGCATTTGGAGGCGACGCATGATCAGATGCTTGATCGTATCGTATGTGGTCAAATCACCGAGATTGACCAGAGCAGCCCGCTGCACATTGGGTATGCTACCCTTCCACAGACCCTTCACGCCGCCACGCTGTACGATCTGCTTGAGGGCATGCATCGAACCATGCACCCTCGGCGCCTCGCCCATCAGCCGGCGTCGTCCCTCCATTTGGATCTGCACCTTCACCAGATCCGCGGGCGAGGCGAGCCATTGAGCAACTGCACCAGCTGTTACACCGCATATCGCCGCCTTCCACACGGGCAGCGCCTGGCTTCCATTTTGGGCAAACTCCTTGCGCATCAGATCGTAGCTGCAGATCCGTACACCACTATCAATATAATAACGGGCGACATTAGTTTTCGATCAAGCTATAAATATAATTTTCAATTATTATTTTTTGTTTTATAGATTGTTATGTTAGCAATGCTAAAAAAAAATATAGTGGGACACATTTTTGATACCCTTGCAGAGGCCGGTTTCCCGATTTTGATGTGAGAATTTGTCCGATTCCATATAAAAAAGCATTTGATGAGAACTTGTATATATGTAGCATAAATCAGACAACAACTAGCTGGCATAGAAATTATACAGATCAACATCGGACAATATCTGTCATATGGGAACAGTCTTTAGATTTTATTAACTTTATTCTGCAAGAGTATTTTAGTTTGGCAAGCCAAAAAGCAGTTCTTCTTTCTAGATTTTAATTTAGATATTGATCGTTAAATTTTTTTTTGGTTTTTTAATTTTGGGTTTATTTTTTGATTTTGTTTTTTGCCCACCTATAGACGACGTGTCTGTAGAGCGCCGGCGTCACGCCCTGCCACAACTTGATGGCGCCCTCCTCGCGAACAATGCCAAAGGCGGTGGCGACCATGCCGCGATATTGCATCTGGTAATAGGGGGGTGGTTGGGTTGGTTGGTCAGTTGTTTCTCGGTTACTCAGAAAAATGCATCATAGAACATACAGTCTATTCAATACACATGTACACACACGCGCGCAACAAAATAGTTGTTCACTTGTCACATTTAACAAAAACACACACAAAAGGAGAGATGTGGGTGGAGTGTGGGGGGTGGGTGAACTGTGAGTGGGTGGTTTAAGTAGGTTGGTGGTGAATAACATTTAGATTTGACTACTACTGCATTACAACAAACATAGGAGCACACACAGCCAGCTTATCTCAATCTTAATATGCCTCTTATATCCATATCTATCTATCGGATTAACACACCCCAAAAACAAGACGTTTTATGTTGTTTATCAACTGATATTGTGTATTTATCATGGCAAATCAAAATAATTAGCAGTAATTGAGGTTTGCATAACGAAGCTACGCCATACAAATGAATACCCTTGCAGTTTTGATAATTGATTACAGCTCGAATTCTTATTTGAAATTAATTAATATTCATTGTTGTGCAATAACCAATTTCTGGCAGAGAAAATAAAAATATAAATACAAAAATATAAATAATTACAGATAATCGTGATAAGAGTAACAACAAAAGTATCGTTCAAGGCCAACAAGCTTGAATTATATTCGAAATAAAAGCTGTTATCTGCATTAAATTATTATCGTTGTAACGATATCGTTACTGTTATCGATTGTAGAAAAACAATATGAAAGATGAGATCGATCCAGATAGTGATAGTGATAGCGACAGATATAGATAAATAGAGACACGCACACGAATATTGTTGTGGATAGTGGCAGGCACAGTTATAAGATGTTATTGTGGTATCGTTTTTAACATATAGCAACCTGCAAGGATATATTTACATTTATATATATACATACATATATATATATATATATATATAAGGTATTAGCAATTGACATTTAGCAAAGCCGGGTTCAAAAGCTTAACATGCATTAAATACCAACAACAACTAGCTCTTAACACCCAAAAACAAAAAACTACTCACATTTGATTTGACGGCGCCAATGGTGGCCACACTGGCCGCCTCGCCTTGGATCTGCAGTCGTGTCTTTGTCAGATCTAACGGATATGTGGCCAATTCGGCAACAGATGCGGCCACGACCGATACAACATACGTGCAGGCAAAAGAATCAGCATAATCATATTTAACTGGTCGCAGCTGATGGCGACCGCTGTTGCTGTTGCTGCTGCTGCTGCTGCTATTGGCTGCTGCTGCACTCGCTGCAGTTGTTGCTGGATTAGCGCTAGCATCGCTGCTGGACACACTGGCTGGTTTTATGGCAGCAGCAGCAGAAATTGCCTGTGGCGCTGGCATGTTTCAACTGTAATTGTTCAATTATAATTATTAATACGAAACGTTAATGAAAACTATTTAGGTAAGTCGAAAAAAAGCAATTTATGCACAGCTGCGACGATGACTGCGCTTTTGCTGCCGAGGGCGCTGCTGCTGCTGGTCAAATATTTGTTTTGGAACGCGTGACTTTTTGATTTTTTCTTGACTCATCCAACGGGTTTAACTTATTAAAGGATGCTGTTAAGCTCTTAGTATAATTTACATAACATTTGGAAACAAAAGCAGCACCAACAGCAACAATAACAAAAAGCGCCAACGCTTGCCAACAACGTCAAAGTACAGAAAAAAGAAGAAATACAACACAAACAAAAATGAGAACCAAAATTAGTTTGATTATTTTTTTTGGTTAGTGGTTTCGCTTGCCTTTTATTCGGTGACCGCAGTGTACGCCTTGTATTGGCGATGTATGTTCAGTTAAACGCACGAAATTGATCGGCTATTCATTGTAGTGTTGATATGACCTGTTTATTATTAGTATGTATTTTCTTATCAACTGCATCAATAAAACAAAAAAAAGTATTTGTGTCACAAAAACAAATCCAAAACTGACGACAGTGATGCAAAGCGTTCAAAGAATTGCAGCACCGCTCATGGTTGCCACCAGGTGAAACATTTTTGCTTTTTTTAATACATTTATTTACATTCGCATAACAAGCAAAATAAATGCAATACGCTTAAATTTATATTAATAGTAATTTTTCAAAAATATCTTGTTAATGGAAAGTATTTGAATTTATGTTGTAAATAATAATAAATTTGTGACACACTTCGCAGCGATAACGATAACGATAGGTGAACACAAGCAGACAGCTGTTTATGAAACGAGCTTTGCTTTTGCTTTGCTGCTACTGCTTACTGGCTTTATTTACTATGCACATCACAACCCCGTAACAAGTTAACACTTGTAACAATCGAAGCGAAGCTAGCCCAATTACGACATCACCCAATAAAACTATTGACAAACGCAATTGCAGCAAGAAGAAGACGAACTTTAAACATTCATTAATGTAAGTAAAAATATGGCGCATTAATAAATTTCTAATGTGTATGTGTTTTGTGTGTGGGTGTGTCATTAGTATGAGCAAGACGGAAGATGCGAGTACAACAGCGACAGCAACAGCCGCTCCAAAAGCGCAACAGCTGGAAACATATCGAGCCTACATTGTCACCTGGAATGTTGGCAGTCGATTTCCGGATAATATATCGCTGCGTCTGCTCCTCGGACTGCCTGAGGATGCCAGCGGAAAGGCTGATGAAGAGAATCTGCCGGATATCTATGCGATTGGATTGCAGGAGGTGAACGCTCAGCCCCAGCATCAGGTGCTAGGCCTTTTCAAGGAGGATCCCTGGACGCACAAGGCAAAACAACTGTTGCGTGACTTTAATTACGTGGCCGTCAAGTCGGAACAGATGCAGGGCCTGCTGCTCACGATATTTGTGCGGCGCCAACATGTGGAGCACCTGAAGGATATGGAGGCGGAATTTACACGTACCGGCTTTGGTGGCATTTGGGGCAATAAGGGCGCTGTCAGCATCCGGTTCACGTTGTACGGCTGTGGTCTGGCCTTTGTTGTTGCCCATTTGGCGGCGCATGATCATCAGTTGGATGAGCGCATTGAGGACTACAAACAGATACTAGAGAATCATCATTACCATGTGAAACGCTATCGGGAGATCTATGATCATGACTATGTCTTCTGGTTTGGTGATCTCAATTTTCGACTCAATGGCAGCGATACGGCGACGGAGGTGCGCGATGCTCTACGTGATGAGCAACAGCACGACGCACTAATCCAGCGGGATCAGCTGTACGATGTTCGCGAAAAGACGCAGCTTGCGTTTCAGGTGCTCCACGAACGTCTGCCCGCCTTTCCGCCCACATTTAAATTCAAGGAGGGCACCTCCGACTATGATTTAAAGCGACGTCCGGCGTGGACGGATCGCATCATGTACGCAGTGCAGCCATCGAACCGTCAGCCGGGCATGCAGCTAGCCATTGAGCAGTGCTCCTATAAATCCCATCCAGCCTACAACATTAGCGATCACAAGCCGGTGACCAGTGATTTTACAATCAAACTGTATCCGAATTACCGGGCGCCTGGCGTCACATTTACGCCGATATCCGTTTGGCGGATTGGCGATGAGAATACGGTTGAGTATCGCAAGCAAATGGAATTCGAAGAGGGACCAAACGATTGGATCAGCATCTATGTCATTGAGTACGCCAGTCTGTCGCATTATGTGGCCTACGAGTATGTGAATCAGGCGGAGTCACCAAACTCATCTGATTCCAATAAGGAACGCGATTATTTCGATGGGCCGGCACCGCATCATCGTGGCGAACGGCATCACCATCGCAATCAGCAGCGATTGCGCCGTCAGCAGGTGGCCAACGAGGAGCTGGTGCGTCTGGATTTCGCCGACGATGTCGAGCTGCGTCATGGCGAGCAATATGTGCTCATCTATTTCCGCAGCACCGGATTGCGCGGCGTGACCAGCGTATCGGGCATCTCTGCCCCATTTGTGGCCGAGAAGCGAAGTGGTTCGCCACATCGCACGGAATACCATGTTGATTAGCTAGCTGAGGCATTGGACATTTTTATAATTTAGACAAAAATCTACCTTAATTTTTTGGCATTATTTAATTTGTCCAAATTGTTGCAATATTCGATATATATATATATAAAATATGCTATATGTTATGTGTATATATATAAAATATGTTATATGTTATATATATATATATATATATATATATATATGATACGATCTATATGAAGTCACATTACTTGTTATGTGTAAATGTTTTGCTATCTATATGTGTTTATATTGTACATATTATATCTATATCAATATATATATATATATATATATATATATATATATATGCATGTTCGCACTTTATACATTTCATTATTATTTTTATTATTATATATATTTTTGGATAGATATATATTATACACAAATACACGAACAAACTTAAAAAAAACCACCTAATAGACTGTTCCCTTATACTATATATATATATATATGTATATTTTATATATATATACATATATCTTTTGTAGACCCTTTACATTACCCTACACAGTATCAATTTCGATGAGACTTTAATCCATGCCTTTTTTAAGATATAAGTTTTCTATAGTATTCCTTCATTTCTAGAAAAGTAACGCTTTTAAAACTTTGGTTCAGACATTGCTTACATTTTTTTTTTTTGTCTGGCATTTTTATGTATGCATTTCTTAAAGCCAAAACATTTTTTTTTTACCAATTTATTAATTTGATGAATTACTTATCACAGAGAAAAAATTATTTTTGTGTAGACTATATAAAAATTGGTGAAATTATTTATGTTCGAAAACGTTGATCATTATTCATCATCATGAGGTAATTGTGTATAAGTTGTGCATCATTTTTTTTTTTTGCCCAATGATCTGTATTTCTATAGATGATGATGTCAAATTGTTTTGTCATTTGGCGCGTTTCTTAACCGGTTTTTTGCATTTAACTGAAAATTTGAGTCACAGAAAGTTTATAATCAATACACATAAGTCAATTAAGTGTCTAATTTTACGATTTTATTTCGCTGAATTATTTGTAGTAACTAGAAAATGTTCTTTGTAATTTTAAAAATTATTCCATTCCGAATTCCAATTTCTTTCCTAATTACGATATCTGTTGCACCAAAAATTGTACGTATCTTTTTACAATTAAAAAAAAAAAACGTTGAATAAGCAAGTGAAAACGTTTCAGTCGGGCGAATCTGACTGCGGAACTCTTTTATTTCAGTGTAATATTGTTAATAGAAACCCATTTAGTTATTTAATGCTAAAGTCAAACGCGAAAGATACATATTAAAATTTGCTTTTATGTATTTTGAATTCAAAAATTAACATATTTTTGATCTATAAAAAAACAAATTGTGCTTTAGTGAATGTCATTTTTCGTGTATAATTTTATTTGTGAAAGTTGCTTTAGTTATAAGTTAAATTTAAATCAAAATAATCTCTGCATATTTTTCTGTGGAAAACTTTATATAAGAAGATTTTTAGGCATATTTTCAGGGTTTGGTTTGAAAAGCTAAAACTCTAATTATATAGTAATTTATTTAATTAATTTAGTTTTAAAAAGAAAATGATGGACTCTACGGGAAATCACACTAATTATTATAAAGTTTTAAGAACTTTTCAATCTGCACAGATTTGATAGTTGGTTGTTAAGCCGATTTGCTAGTATATGTGTCGACCACTTTAAGTTTGTAAGCCAACGATTAAGATGGAACAATTTATTACCATTTGAATGTCGGAGAGGGAGTAAGTCTGGATGAGGTATGAGAGCAGATCATTGAGTCAGTCGACAGATTGAATTGCCGAAATGCCTATTGTTAGGCATGAAGAGAAATGAAATGTCTCGGCTGCGACAGTTTGTGTGTATTTGTGTGCGGTGTGTGTGTGTGTGTGTGTGTGTGTGTGTGTGTGTGTGTGTGTGTGTGTGTGTGTGTGTATGTGACGGCGTCAGCTTGCGGAAGCAGATTATTAACACCAAAATAGTTTTTATGTAGGATTAGTGACAAATATTTTTGTTGTGTTTCTGGCAATAAGCAGACTGACAGACAGACAGACAGACAGATAGACACAGAGAGACAGGCGAGTGGGCGTCCGCCGAGACGGAGATAACAGTGGCGACGTGTCGCCTCAATGCCCTGGCAACCAAAAGACACAACAGCAACAGCAGCGGCAACAAGAACAAATAAGAATGCTCTAGTCGAGTTATCTCGACAATAATATACCCTAAACACAGTTGTTGAAAATATTCTAGTTTTATTGGCGAATTTATCTTTAAAAAAATTTTGAGCAATTTGTCATTTTTTACAGCAAACGCAAGTAAAAAAAAAGCCCGAACTGATCCCTAATTGGCTGGCTGAAGACACTTGCATAAGATACACATACATACATACATACATACATACACCCCATCGTACGTAACGGGGTTCCTCAGAATATACATAAAAACATATTGACGCTCGCATCGCATATATAATATATATATATATTTTTCGATAACTACAAACGATTTCTCGTATATATATATATATATATATATAATGTGTTAATACGAAAATTCTGGCTTAAAATAGTTGCTTTTATTGGGAAATTGAAATTGATCGATTATCGAGAAACGAGAAATCGTTTGTAGTTATCGAAAAAATAAAACAAACTTGATTTGCGTCGGATATATGAGAACCTATACTCCAAATCCTATAGCTCTTATAGTCTCTGAAATCCGTTTGTTCACACAGACAGATGGATATGGCTATATTGACTCGGATGTTGATTCTGATCAATATATATATACTTTATGAGGTCTGGCTTCTACATACATTTTCATAAATCCGTAATACCCTTTTTTTTTCCCATTTTCAATGGGTTCAGGGTATACAAATATGACATCTCAGCATCTTTATCTTCCGCATTTCTGTGCTATTTTTAAGCAACTAATCGCCCAGAACGTCGGCAGAGAGCGCCAGGCGTCGGCTTTGACTGCGACGTCGCCGTTGACGTTGTCGTCTACTTACCCTTTAGCAGCCCGTCGTCCACTTGACGGACTTGCCTGCGGAGGGGTTGGTGGGGTCAATGCTTATACCTGACCTGGGCGATCGTTGTTGAAAGCAAAAAAAAAAATATAATAATAAATATGTATTTGGTCAGCTCTGGTTTTGCTGTTGCCATTCGACGCACATAAATTAATTGAGTTTTATTAGACAGTTTTCAAATAACTTTTTTTTTTGTTGTTCCCCAGAAAGCTATTTGGTCGAGCGTCTGCCGGAAAATTCCAAAAAGTCAAATGCGTTGTGTGTGCCCAGGTTATTTTTAAGCTAGAATGGAATCAAATGGAATTTCTATTTGCCAGCGCCTCAACATATATATATATATATATATATATATATACATATATTGTATGCTATATGTTTGTGTACACGTGTATCTTATTTTATTTTTATACAACAAATTTTTATTCGAAAACGGGGCACCATTTTCCACACAATGAGAAACACGTCAAAAGCATTTTGTTTTTTGTTGTTGTTTCTTTTAAATGTTGTACATTTATAATCCAACTTTGACAATATGAAAAGACATTTTTAGATAAAATTTAAAACGCTTTGCTTGCAAATTTGCAATTCATTTTACAAATACAGTGAATTATGATCGAATAGCCTGCTTCCACTAGGCGAAACATTTCTAATCTTAACATATATAATTAAATAAGTAATAAAAATAATAAATTAATAAAATAAAATTAAAAAGCATTTTACTTATATTATTCTTACGGAATTAAATAATAATAAATAATAGAAGAAAAAAAAAACAGATGAAATTTATTAGATTCTTATTGAAAGAATCACTAATCGCAAAACGATCTATGTACACTCGAAGAAAACGCTGCTTGTTTTCATATTTAAATACATATATTAAATGTATTTTAATTGAAGAAAATTTTTGAGTTTAAGAAATTTTTTTTTTAAATTTAATATTACAAAATGGGAACAAGCTTAATTCAAGGATTCTCATTCGATGGACTCAATCAATATCCATAAATAATTTCTTAAATTTGTTTAGTTTTTCCCCGTTGAAAACAGCACGTAAATATTTAATAACAAATATTGAAGGGGTGGCGGGGGAGGAAATAAGTAGGAAATGGGTGTTAACTAGTTTTGTTTTTAATTGAATATTGAAAAAAATTGAAAAAAAACCTATAAATTCGACTTATTACGTAGTGGGTAAATTTTTTAAAATTTATGACTTTGGTGTTGTTGTTAAAATGACATTTCTATTTTATAGAAATGTTTTTTTTTTTAATAGAAAATATATATTTTTTAAAAGAATAGAGAAGATAAATATATTTCTACATTTTTTTTAATACTTTATATAATATTTAAATTACAAATATAAATTCTTTAAAATGTTTACGTCTATTTTCAGTTTATGGTTATTTTTTTTTTAGTGTATACATTTTTTTTTTTTATTATTATTTAATAAGTGGTTTGCGATGTGAATTTTCACTGGATAACTTCAGGCAGACGGCGACAGCGACAGCGACGGCGACTGCGACGGCGACTGCGACGTGACTTCCGTTGGCCATGCGAAAAACTTTTCCAGCTGTGTGTATGAGTGTGTGTGTGTGTGTGTGTGTGTGTGTGTGTGTGCGTCTCTCTGTCAACAGGATATGTCTAGTACGACGACGTTTTGTTGATGGCATAATTAATGCCTAGCTACGACAACAGTTGTGGGCATATGTGTATGTGTGTGTGTGTGTGTGTGTGTGTGTGTGTGTGTGTATGTGTATGTGTGTGTATGTGTGTGTATGTGGTCCCACACTTTCGGCTTTCTGTATTTGAAGTTTTTTCTCAATCTGAGTAAAAGCTTTTCTGGTTTTTAGTTGTGTCACGCTGCTGCTGCTGCAACGCTTTCTATACAACGCCACAGCACGCCTGCCACACGAAAAACTGGTGCAAATTGTACAGCAAAATGTAATTTTGATTGACGGGCAACAAAACAACGCTTGCAGCAGCAGCAGCAGCAGCAGCAACAGCAATCTGCATTTAAAGCTAAAACTGTTAAAATATTTTTCTTATTTTTGGAATTTTATGGAAAAATTGCTGTGTTTGAAATTCGAGTGGGTTGCAGCAAACACACAGCAGCTATATGCAACGGGGCACGGCACTCTTTAGGTTGTGGCATATGCAGAAAGCCATCAAATTTTCGAACTGAAACTCATTTCAAAATTCAATTGAATTTTATAAAAATATTTATAACAAACAGTTTACAAAAAAGCAAATAATATTTAAACAATTTAAACGATATTTTTCGTTATAAAAAATTGACGTATACTTAATATTTTTTTTTATTTATTTATTTTTTTTTTTTTAATATTTTATGTGAATAATTTTTAATTGAGGTAATTTTTACATATATTTATTAATATGTAATTAATTTTAACATTTATTTTTAAACGCCTATAGATAAAAATTACGTATTTTATTTTCAATTTTTTATATGAATAATTTTTAATTTAAGTAATTTTCACATTTATTTATTATTATTTATTTAGTATTATTATTTATTTATAATTGTTTTTAACATTTATTATGTGAATAACGAAAAACGCATATAGATAAAAATTGCGTAATTTTTTTTTTCAATATTTTATGTGAATAATTTTTGAGGTAATTTTCACATTTATTTTCAAAGCTATTTTTGCAATATTTGGCAAAAATTTGTGTCAATTAAAATGCATTTTGGATGCCGCATTGGAATGCCACGATCGTCAGCATTGTGGAGTGGAGCGCAGCTAAAAGGGGGGTGGAGCTTGTCGAAAGTAAAAACAGTTGGTGGGAGGGGGGCGGGGGCAACCTAGAAAAATCAAAGGCGAAATCTTTTGCATTGCCACAAGAAAAGGTGTCAAAACCTGTTTCAAGCTGCTTTTTGTGTTGTTGTTGTTGTTGTTGTTGCTGTTGTTGCTGTTGTTGTTGCTGTTGTTGTTGTTGTTGCTGTTGTTGCTGTTGTTGTTGTTGCTGTTGTTGTAGTTGTTGTTGTTCTTCAATTGAATTCAATCCGCAGCTTATGCGATCCAATCCCAAACTGAAAGATTGCCACAGCAGACAGCGCGACGCAGCCAGCGACTGAGCTGCTTACCGGCTTGGCAACAATGCGGATACGTGCCACACACATACATACATACATACATATGTATATAAAATAGATATGTGTAGATAATCTTCTATATATATATATATATATATTCATTCTTTTCTTATGTGCGCTGGCCTAGTCGAGGATCGTAGACAAAAGACGCCAGGCATTGTTTCTGTTGCCGCATGCCGCATGCCGCATGCCGATTGCCGTTTGTTGCCTGTATCAGATAAGTTAATTGGCCATTTTGGCCCAAAGGTAAAAAAAAAAAAAATGAAACAAAAACACAGCAGTTGCTGACTAGCGAAAAACCCGTCGACATGTCTTGGGATAGAGGGAGGACTGAGAGTGCGACTGGGACTGGCACTGGGACTGGCATCGGGACTGGGACTTGGACTGGCACTGGTACTGGGAGTGAGTGGGACTGTGTTTGCCATTGGGTTCATTGGCCGAGACAATGTGTGCCACGTTAACACTGCAATCGACAGTTAGCTTGGTAACCCACTGACACAGTTCTCAGTTTCTAGACAGTTGCCAGATGGTCTGTGCAGCCGCTGCATGTGCCACGATTTGAGGTTGCAACGATTTCGATTTCTGTTTTCGATTTCGATCAATGAATTCTCCACAAAACTCCAAATGCAATAAGACAAAATTTTGTTAACGTTCACCTTCAACTAACGTGGCCTATTCCATGTTGGTTTTGTTGTTGTTGTTGTGTTGCACTTCGCACAACAATTGAAAATTCAATGATCTTTCAATGGAACAGCCCAATTAACATGCAATTGTCCGATGTGCATCACATTTCTATACCATTTCTATAAACGTGGGTATCACAGTTCTTGTCTTGGTCTTGGAAATGGGTCTGGTCTGTGCCCGCGTCAGGCAAAAAAATTGTAAATCGATAATATCGATAAACGCAAAGCGATAAAGACGCAAATCTGCCATAAATTTCAGGCTGCATAAATGATTTTTAAATTAAAGTCGTCAGATTTTATTGGTATATTACGAACTGATACAAATTATACTTTTCCCACGCCCACTTCTGCGCCTATAATCGCCTAAGGCAATTAATCGAAAAGTGTAAATCGATAAAAGCGCATTTCTGACACAATTTTAAAGCTAGCATCAGCAAACTTGTAAAAATAACTGGCTGGAAACCTTCTTCAGTTTTCGGCATATACAAAATATCTTATTGGATGGCCACGCCCAAATCGATACATCTGTTGTGTAAACCGATAAAGCAATAAATCTTACTCATTTTGATAACTAAAAAATGTATTTAAACAATTTTTAAATAAAAATAATATATATCGATACATATATAATATATACATGCTGATTTGCTTTGATTAAGTTAAAGCATGTCATCGATAAGCAAGTAAATCGATAGATTAATGTAATTGGTTTTTTTTTTGTGGTTTCTTATTTTCAGACAATGCCAGGCAAAAATGGTTATTTGATTACTATAATTTAATTAAAATTACATGCAATTACAGGCTAATTGCATGCACACACGCAAACACACACACACACACACACACACACAACAGATACAACAATTGGAAGGAGCATAGCCGACTGCAGAATACTCTGTTGAAAATTGTGATTTTTGATTTAGTACCAATTGAAAATTAATTTAGTTTTATCTATTTTTGAATAGTTAATAAATTGCCAAGCAAAACACTTCATTAAACCAATTTAGCCAAATTGGTCAGCAAAGTGTTTCGAGTATTTAAAATGCTATAAATGAAAAAAAAAAATAATAAAAAAAAGAATTTGTCAGCAAATAATTGGCGCGTTGCATCAATTAAAATATACTTTGTTGCAGGCGCATCGAGCGAATCAATTAATTTGTGATCAAAATAATACACAAACAGCCAACTGCCAGCTGCTGCTATACACTCAAAAAAAAAAAGAAGAGAACTACACACAATCAGTGGGCAGAAATTGCATTTTCATTCATAAAACGCAGCTCTGTGTCAATGGATTTAGCGTTGTTTACATGCCACAGGCGGCTGCCACAGGAAGTGACGTAATTTGCGCAAAAAAAAACTCTCACACACACACACACAGAGGCACATGCAGCTGTGGTGCGCACTCGCTGCACCATAGGGCAAACAGATACTTTTGTTAACTAAATTATAAGTGTCAAGTATTAATTGTAAAAAAATTAAAAATTATGAATTATTAAAATAAATTGTAAATAAAAAACGAAGAAAATTATATTCAATTAATTTGACGAACTAAATTCAAGAATTATTTATAACAAAACAATTTGTTATCAAATAGAAATTTTATTTGGCAAAAGTTTGCCCATCGTCCGCATAGACAAGGAGAGAAGAGGGCAGAGAGCTTTTGTTTGCAGTGCGATCTCTGCCGGCGTC
This sequence comes from Drosophila longiperda, assembly GCA_035042125.1. Taxonomy (NCBI): domain Eukaryota; kingdom Metazoa; phylum Arthropoda; class Insecta; order Diptera; family Drosophilidae; genus Drosophila; species Drosophila longiperda. Next base: position 219,126 of record JAWNLV010000105.1, read on the forward strand.
GCTGTTGGCGCTTATGCCACGCATCACTGCCGCTTGAGGTTTGTGTCCAAAGTCTTTCGTTCTGTGGGCTGACCTCGTGCTGCATTTTTCAACGAACCAACAACAACAACAACAATGGCAATTACAGCGATCGATTGTAAACGACAATTCAAATGTGTGTGTGTGTGTGTGTGTGAGCATTCATTCACAAAAAATAGACAAGAGGCCAACGTACAAGAGCAAGCGCAAGAGCAAGAGGAAGAGAGAGAAAGAGAGTAAAAAAAGCAATGACAGTTAAATGGACAAATTGCAGCAACAGAACAAATTTGTCAATTACTCTTTGCTGCATTTCTGCACTGAAAAAGGTCAGCAAAGGGAGCGGAGTGCTGGAAGCGCTGGAAGCTGAAGAGCTGAAAGAGCAAGAAAGAAAAAAAACAACAATCAAAACCATTGATAAAGTGCGACAAAACAAAAAACAGTTTTGCATACATTTTGTTTTTTTTTTGTTGTTGCTTTTTTGCATAAGTATTTTAAGCCTGACTTGACGACTTTCGTATAGGGAATGTGTCGCATAAATAAATGCATAAACACACACATGTGCGAACATATTTACATACGTAACTGTCCATTTGAGTCGTTACGTTCCATTGTAATTATTCATATGAAGTCTGGAATGTTTTGGAATGGTGCAAATAGAATGCAAATGAATGCAATGGAAAATTCACTTAGCAAACTAAGGATTAAATAAGTGGAGTGAATTTTGTGACTTAAGAACAATTTTGTATATCATTTATGAAATGCGTGTAAAATAGCGAAATTTACAAAAACATACAAAATCAAAAATGCTTAAACACATACAATGGAAAGTTGCTGAAAAACGCTGGCAACAATGTTGCTTCAACATTAATGGCGCTCAAGCACTCAAAGCAACTCAATTACTCAAGAGAACGACGCGAGAGACACAGAAACATGGCGATAGAGAGTCACTCAAAAAGCTTTAGCCAACCGGCAAAAAAAAAAGGCAGTGTATTTGTGTGTGTTTGTTGAGAACAATACTCTTTTTAATTAAGCTCCACAATTTGGCGCGAAGCAAGTTGCAACTCTATGAGCGCTTGGGGAAGGTAAGGGAAGTGCGCATGCTAGCACAATGGAATAGCTGCACCCGTCATAGTAGTCACAGCACAGGCTGTAGTACTCGTAAAAGCACTCGCACACATCAAGTAGTCGTAGTAGTATATGAAAGCTCTTATTGCAAATGCCAGCTGATGCGCAGGGAGGGGTGGGTGGATGCAATACAGACGCCTGGGCGTGGCTCAGTCTGCGTCAGCGCCAGCGTCAGTGTCAGCGTTTGTCTGACTACTTTCGGCATTCGCCGACCTCGTCGCGTAGGCGAGGGTCAGCAACGGAAAACGGAATGCGGAATATGTTCTTGCTCCCTTCTACAACTCTTCTTCTTTCTGTCTGTGTGTATTTCCCTCTCTTCATCTGCGTGAAAGCAGAAGTGACAGTTAGCTAATGTATGTCTGCCTGTGTGTGTGTGTGTGTGTTGTTTCTACTCTTTCAATTGACCAAAAATGCAGACGACGCTAATTGCAATTTCGACGACCTACATCAAGAAGCTTTCCGCGTGGGTGGGAGTGGGTGTGGCTGTGTTAGGGGGTGTTCATTTCAAATACTTTTTGAGAGACTTAAGAAATATTCGAGTCGTTAAACTGCCACAGAGAGTGAATTGCCTCAGTTTGTAATTTGACATTTATGCATTTTTTATGATTATTTATTATGTTAATATTTGATTAAAAGACAAGTCAAAACTGTCACCGACACAGCTTGCTCAAACTTCAACTCTCCATTTTTCATGTGGCACGTTTTTAAACAGCATCCGCTTGTTGCAAGCAAGAACTTCATGAATTTGAAATCGAATTCATTTTGTAAGTATAATAATAAGATAAGTTAAGGGCGCAATCTGACGGCTGTTATCTATCTCTGATGATCGATAAACGATAACTTACGATAAATTAAAACCATTTCAATTGTATATCGCCCCAAGATCGGCAGATATTTAGCTCGATGAAATATTATTATTTCCCCTAACGTTTATTATATTTTATTTGTCATGTACATTCTCAAAAAACTCTTTTAAAAAATGTTTAAAAATTCGCTGCAACAAATTAAACAAACATCGATTATTATTGCTAATAATTTACAATTTGACTTATGGAATGGACAGCTTGGAACTAAACTAGTAAATCGGGAAACTACTTTAGCGCAAACCATATAAATAGTTATATAGTTCGTTCCACATTATCTATCTTGAACATGTATTTGAGATTAAAACATCGACTCTTCTGAGCACTGATAAAGGCAACTTTTGTGACTGTTTGCTCTCTATAAATATTCTTTGGGTATCGACAAACATGTTGCCAACCTATGCAACCTGCACACAATCAGAGGCTCATAAATAACACACACGCAACACAAATGTATATATATATTTATATATATATATATATATATATACTCTGCGAAACTCGTCCAAAGCTTTTGGGTTTTTTTTCTATAAAACTAAGAATAATTAAGAACTTTTTAAATTGTTTTTTTGTTCGACAATAGTTAGCAATCTGCATACAAGTCAAAATTTAAGTAAAAACATTAATAGAAAATGTTGTATTAAAATTTTGTAAAAATTTAATATTAAGGTGTGATTAAAGACACTATTTTTAAAATTGGAATAACATAAAAAAATGGCATAAAATGACAGAATTGTTTATAACTTTAATAATTCGATATGACATCGATTTATCAACTTTTTCCCAGTCATGTTGACTCTCCATAATTTAATCAAAACTTTGTTTAACATCTTTAAATTGTACAAATCAGCTTTGAGTAAAAATTTCGAAAGACTTCTGCAAATATTGCCATTAATAATATAAACATTTTGGTCCATTCATTTTAATCTTTTGCTGATTAGAATAAATATATACCACATATAGAAAAAATACCTCAACTAATCTTAATTATTTCATTCAAAGAAAAGAAATAAAATACATTCAAATGGTACAGTTTATATGTGTGTCTTCATTTATATATATTATAATATAATATATATAATAATAACATATTATATATATATACATTCTTTATACATTCTTTATCAGGCACTTGAAATTTAGTCAGCATATATACAAAAAATACTTTTCATTTCAAATGCACCAGATACCCAGTGTGCTGGTGTTGAGTATATACACGCAGATATACATAAATATATATATATATATATAGTATATATAATAATAAATAATAATAAAATAAACAATTGAATGATTGTTGTTATTTGTATTTCAGTGTCCCACATTTTGAAGTGCATTGCAAATATTATGTGGAATTTGAATTCGAATTTAGTATTGCTAATTGGCTGAAATTTTAAACGAAGCGGTAAATTCCATTTTATTTTTATATATATAATATAGTTAAGAATATTTGAATTTATAATTTATATATATTTAATTTATAAAAACAAAAATTAAATACAACTTAATAGGAATTGTTTCATCTATATTTGAATTAATATTAAGCTAAAACATTAAAAATATTTCAAGCATTTTAAACTCAATATTCTTGCGTTTTTATTATAGCAGTTTCCCTTTTTCTTTCCCCATAAAAAATTGCAGACAATATTAAAAAATATTCAAATAGCATTTGAATGCTTTTAGCCAATGACACATTTGGTTATTAGACATTATGTAAAATATTTATATGTATATCGCAAATCTTGTACTGCCAAAATGGGAAAAGTGAAATGGGAAATGGGAAATGAAGAATGAAAAATGGGAAAACTGTCAGCTGCGGGGATTACAAATAAACAAGTCACTTTTCATTGTGATGAGTTTTTCATGTTCAGCGCAATTCGTTTCGGACTCTCAAAAAAGTTGATCCTCCCAAGTGACAATTGAGGGAGGGATGAGGGAGGAGTGTTTAGGTAAATATCTTTTACATACAATTAATAAATATCCCTTCAGCGACTAACTAAACTTAAATACATATTATGAATATCTAAGTATAGCTAATATTTTGGGATGACATTGGTTGGTTTACGATCAAATGTTTAAGTTTTGCTTTGAAGTGATTTTATGATCCACATCTGTAGTAAAAAACATAATTTATGGACACATTGAGGTATTGAGATGACATCTTTATATATATACATATATATTTATATATACATATGTATATATAACGTAATTCATATTTCTCAGCCACCCAACGAAGTTGTACAATGTGTACACGTATATATATATATATATATATATTTTTTTTTTTTTTAATATATGTTTATTAGCTTATGTATAAATAAATAGCAACGACAGATACTGTTCAGTTTAGTTCGGATTCTGATTATATAAATTATAAAATAAACATATTAAATTTATGGATATGTCTGCCACAGTAACAATATATATATATATGTATATATATATTTATTATTTTGATTGTTTTATCATAATTATAGTTTACTTTTTTTTTGTTTGTATATTGTGTCTGGGTGCAGGGTTTCTGCTAGTCGCACCGATTAGCGATGCATTATTTGCTTGATTTGGTGTCAGTTTCAATTTCTAATTAAATTCCGCCGTTATTTGATATGTCCTCTCATTCTTATTTGTTTACATTTTTTTGTTATTCTCGTGTCTCTTGTTTTTATTTTATTCTCCCTTTTTTTGTCTGTGCTTTTTGTTTTGATGAGATTTTGCATTATTTTTTGTTCAGAGCGGGTTCTTCTTCATTTTCTTGTTATTATTATTTGTTGGTTTGTTTATGTAATTTTATTTACTTTATAAATGCATCTGTTTGGTGTTGTGCACATTCTCTCCTTCTTCGTTTTTCCCACTCTTTCTCTCTATTTTCTTTAGTGTGCTACTCTTGTCTCGCTCTTTCTATTTATATTTCTAACTGTGCTGCTATCTCTCCCGCTCGTGCATTAACCAAATTGAGTAATCTGCCGCACTGCAAATAATATGCATTATAGAAATGGGTTATTATCGTTGTCACAAAGAAAAATTGAATACAATATTTATTTAATGTACTTAAAGGGTATTTTGAACTTGATCAAACTGTGAAATATGCAACATCTGCTTGTTATTTGAGATTCGCGCGATTTTATCAGCGTTCGGCTTACTTGTGGGAACTAAAATGTGCGGAACATGTGCATCCAATGTACACGGGACTGTGGAGAGTGGACGCTGGACACTGGACAGTGGACACTTTTAAGTGACAGTTATAGTGTAGCAGTGGGCGCGGCGTCATCGCTGTCAGAAGGCGCTGACATTTTGCGCCATTTTTTGTGCGTCGTTTACTTCCCACAACAAATTCGACGCGTCCAAAGCAAGCAAAGTAAAAAAGAAAATGATAGAGAGAGAGAGAGGGAAAGATACAGCATACGGAAAAGATGACGTTGCCACCTGGCACAAAAATAGAACATGAGCATGCTCCACTAGCTGATAAAAGCACATTCTTCTAAGAGAAACCAACCCCTCCCCCTCGCACAACCACCTTCAACGTTTGCTCGATCGAGTTTTTGGCGCGCTTCAATGAGACTTGTGCGCTTTTAATTAGCGCCACACGTGGCCGCCATTGTTGTTGGCACTTGTGCGATGCAGAGAAAAAAATAATTAATGGCAACGGCGTCTCTGCACTCGACTCGACTTGTTACTGGCCAAGCGCCTAATCTTGGTGTGACTCAAGCAAAACGTATCCAAAATTCAGATTGTAAAGAAATATCAAGTTTGCCATTTTGAAGAAGATGGCAAATGTTTGCTGTTTTTTTTTTGTCGCTGTGTATTTATAAATAGTTGTAATTTATTTGTTGTTAGTTATGCACAGGTGCAGCTTAACACAGCTCATATATATTTATATACATATACATATATATATATATATATATATACGTGATTAGTTGTCAAGTGCAGTTGGCGTTCCGAATGAAGTTTATTCGTATGCAAATTTCTGACCGGATTTGGTTGAACTTGTTTGATAAGACTTATCAGTCATAGCCATAGTACTGACAAATTATACATAATGATTTATCATCGACATTGGCATTCTTAGCATTATTATTATTAATATATGTGAAAATGATTTACTTATCTCATTTAACCTAACGAACTGCACCAATTACCCCACTTTTTTTTATGTATAATGTATATAAAAGCATATTTGTTCATAAACTAGAACTCAGTAATACAATTGTTTAACTGTCTTTTACTGTTGCCATATTTACATATATGCATGATCTTGGATCTGTTCTATATACACCCAGTATTTACCTAACAACATGTGTTTTGCTTTGTTCCGTAACCTTTAGCCATAATACGCATTAATCTGATTTAATAAATTTAAAAAAAAATTATTTGTCTGTGTTTGTTTTATTTTTTGTTTAATTAACAAACAAAAATGAAAGGGTATTGGAGCTACTGCATCCGGGCTAAATCGGAATTTAAAACAAAAAATAAATAAATAAAAAAAAGTCGGTTCCTTCCGTTCTTAAAATTATCGCTGACAAGGCGTGGCAGCTTGGATTGCTGGTGCATTGCTATCGATATGAACGTTTTTGGCTTTTTCTCAACATGTTGATCCTCAACTCCTGAAGCAGAGCATCGCCAATTCGACTGATTTACCTTTGGTTTCCTATTCCCAGTTTGACGCCACTCAAAACAGATAAGTAAATTTGCAATTTGCAAACAGCCAGTTGCCTAATAATGGGCAAATTGTTGTTGTTGTTGTTATTGTTGTTGTTACTGTTGTTGTTATTGTTTTTTGTTGCTGTCGCTGCTGCTGCTTATTGAATATTTCTGTAGGCTTGCCAACAAGCAACGACAGCTGAAACAGACACCAAAGTTAAGTTCATATTTCAATTTCAAGGTTTTGGGTAAACATTTTCTAATAAGTAAACACAGCAAAACAGGCGAATTGCGAAGAGTGCACAAAAAAAAAAAAAAAACTAATATGGAAATGATAAAGAAAACAACCAGCAAAACAAAACCAAAAACACAACGTCAACAATGAAAGTGTGTATTGACAATAATAGTTTCCATAAAAAAGTCTGGTTTTTTTTATTTTTTTTTGTATTTTATTGTTTTTTTTTTTTTATCTCAACGTGGCTTACATAATATATGATAAGAACGATAACAGCATAAGAAGTGCAGTCAATATACGAACAAATTCTTCAGCTTAGAAAATATTTCCAAATAACTTTTATTACAAAAAAAAAAAAAAAAAAAACTGTAAAAATGTAGTTGCTTATTAAATCTTAAAATACATAAATAATATTGATAATTAATAATTGACAAATGAGCCCATTTATTAGCGTTATAGCGTTACATTTTAGATAATATAAAAATCTTTTTTTTTTTTCAGTATTATAAATATTCTTACTTATATTTAATGTTTGTGTACTTTTTTTTTGTATTTATTTATTTATTACACTTATATTATTAATATTTGGTTTTTTGGTTTTTTTTTTATGGTTTTTCTCTTTTTTAATTGCATTTCAACTTCATAGACCTTTTCAACATTTTTAAATAGGCAATAATTTACAACACTCGTAAAGCGATAACTGGTGATACGACATGATATAGTACAAATATAGCATATATGTCTGCCTGCCACACTATCAAAGGGAGAACGGCTATCTTGCAACGCCGAAGATTACACACAAGCTGCCAACTCAATTTTGATACGGATTACGAAATACTATTTTAAAGTTTTTATGATAGACACACACACACACACATACATATATAGACACATATACGCATATTATATAATTGTATCGGAAAGGGTGACATATTTGGTTCTATAAACAAATAAAAATTTCCCACGTTCGTGGAAAATTGCCAATCGTGTGGCGCCAATTCTTAACTATTCGTGATAATCGCAGCGAATTCTTAAAAGTTGAAACAAGCAAACCTATTCACATTGCTATCAAATAGCCAAGTGTATACAAATATTATTTTTCTGGCTCGATGCAAATATACGTGGAGAGGGGAAAGTTGGCACATAAATATCAGTTTTGGTTTCTTGGAAAAAAAATGAAATAAATAAATATATCGTTTCTAGTGACTTTGGGGGGGAATTCGTTTGGTGATCATTAGTTTCATTAATAGACAACTCAATTTATATTTTTGTACTATTCTCGTAGCTATGTCTCATTATTTTCAACAATTTCCAACTAAATGCTTAGTCATTGTTTTGCATTCCTGACAACTGCGTTCGCTGAATGAATGAATAATCTGTTGAATACTTTGCATTTTTATGATGCATTCAAGGCCTCTTATATTTATTTAGCTCAATAAAATAAACAGCAACATTCATTTCAACGGTAATTACAACGACGATAAGTTGAGGTTTACCTTAGCTAGGCTCTACTGTGCTAAGAGAAGGGTGAGGGGGGGGGGGACCACGTGTACATCGCTTATTGGTCTTTGCACAGCGTCATAAATTATCGGCATATCGATATATATTTAAGGATTTGCATAAATCAGCAGTCAATTCAATTGTATTTTATTGTAATAATCAAGTTTAATAACTAATTTAATACTCGCTGCACAAAACAACATCTTTTAAGTTTCGTATTACAAAATAGATAAACTTAATTAGAGTCTCAACTAAACAGAAAACTTAAATAGTTATTATGAAACTTGAAAAGTAAATGTTAATGTTAAACAAGAGCTAAGCAATAATATAAAAATAATAATTGCCAGGATAAAACCTTTACGAAAGGGCAACAAAAAATGTTTTGGAAATTCACTTAAATTGAAATAAAATATTAAAAAAAATAAGATATGTAATGATGATAAGTGAAGACTGAAATAATCATTTCATTAACTACAGGAAGTGCTTATTCTTCGAAATAATATAAATTTTATATATTTATTTTATTATCAAATAAACAAAAAAAAAAAAAAAAGGTATTTGTTGAACACATTTAAAAAGAAAAAGAAATACAACTTTTTTTTTGGCGACTGATGGCCGAGTGGCGAATTTCGTTTTCACTTGTAGTTCATAATTCATTTACTTTTTTTTTTGTTCTGTCACATAAAAAAACTGATTTGATTTCACGCACTCAAATAATAATTGCCACACTTATCAGCCGGTCGAAGCTGACGTCGACTAATCATCGAATATTTGACCCAATTTTGATAACGGCGATTCGCGAAATTGGTAAAAGGAAAACAAAAAAAAAAAAAAATAGAAAATTAATAATAAAAAAATTAAAACAACAACAAAATATGCTATCTTGTTGAAATATATAAAACGGTTGTGAATTTGCTCAGGTTGGAATTAGATATGAGCAAAGTGATCGATCCACGTTGCACGAGCCGTAAAAGAAAGGCGGATGTCGTAGAGGTGCGTTTCTTACATATACACAAATATATATATATATATATATATATATACCACAATCTGACCAATTTAGTTGACGTTGAGCAAAAGAATGCGACTGAAATAAACGAAATTTAACCTAATTTCATTTAATTGCTTGTTGTTGCTGTTGTGTTTGTAGTTGTCGTTGTTGTCGTTGTTGTTGTTGTTGTTGTTGTTTTCGAGACGTTTGACAGGTTGAGCTCACACTTGGCATGACCCGACTCAACTGATAAGAATGAAATTTGATTATTTGAAATGCCAGTTGTTGCTGTCATCACAAAATTGTCGTCTCTGGATGCGTTCCACGAGCACCTGATAAGCCCGATACAAAGGTAATCGCATGCCATTGATAACTAAGTACCCAGCACGCCTCGAACCGAACCCAACCGAACCGAACCGAACCGAACCGAACTGATCTCTCAACTCAGTTCCGCTTTTGTAGATTCTTTTCAGCATTTATATATATGTATATATATATTTCTAAATGCTCAGATTTAGACCAATAAATATATATTTTGTTTCCATCCAATTCTCACATTTTAGTTACATAGAAATATTTGTTTTCATTATCAAAATATATGTTTGAATTTCACAACATCAGCAAACCAAAAACCAATAAATATAGCAAATAATTTAATAAATAATTCAAGTAAATTGACTTAATACTTGTCCAACATATCATTTTCAATGCATCAAATTGAAAGATAACTAAAAAAAAAATAACCTTATCCGATTACTGTTAAATCGAAATTGAACAATTAAAAGTTAGACATATGTGAGATAGAATAAAAATAATGGCTAACAATTACATAAATGGACTCAGTCTCAGATTGGAATCTGGGCAAATTATCGTTTTATGTTTAGTGTTAAATTATTAAATTGATTAATAAGTTATATTTATTTATCAGTTCCCCCCGTTCCTTAAACGCCAAACTTCTCTTAAGCTTTGTACTCCAAATTATTTTAAATTATTAAAAATTCCAAGAGATATAAAATTTCAATTTCATGCTAAGAATTTAGAGTCTAATTATACTTTTTTTATTAAGATATCAATTTTGAAGATTTTTTGTTACATTTGTGTTTGAGCATCATTTTTTTTTACAATCCAATTTTGCAATTAAATACAGACAGATATCTCTTACATTTTTATTTTATTTTTAATTTATAATTTGATAAATATTACATTTAGTTTATCTATTTTATGTAGCTTGTACAAAATAAGTTTAAATAAATTAAATCAGTCTGCATCGCCTGATAATAAAAAAAAACGTAAATTATTTTTACTAAATGCCAAATTAATTTTTAACAAAAAAAATAAGCTAAAAAATTCACTTCTCATTTCGATCAAGTTTAGTTTTGCTCCTCTATTAAATTAGACAACTTGAATGATCGTTTTGCTTGTTGCCAAGCCCAGCTGTTCTTAACTAATTATAGTTCTTATCAACACTGTGTGTGTGTGTGTGTGTGTGTGTGTGTGTGTATGTCTCTTTCGTCATACACATTCCGTATAGATTTTATATTATGTTTAATAGCTGCGTGTGCTATATGAAAACTCTTCACGTCTAAGCAGCTTAAGCATTTCAGGTACACCTCTAATTGGCACATCAATAACTGCAGCATCATCCTCATTAAACACAATACACACAGCTCATAATACACACATACATATATATATATATATATTTATATGTACTTTATATGTATCAAACTATATACGCACTCTTAAGTAGTATTTTTTATGGGCTTTACTGTAATCTTAAATTAGTGGCAAGCTTATAGAAAATGCTGTCAAATTATCAGCATTTTATTATTTTTTGTTTTTGTTGCTGTTGTCTGGGGCACTCGCAATAATTACACGTGCCGGAGCAGAGTGGCATTTATTTATAATACATTATTTCGTGTTACTCATACGCACTGTTGCCAGCCACATTTGTGAGCGTTACGCAAAAGCCTAACTGATGACTGCATAAGTAATCATTTTGGGCATTTCTCACTGTGTGTGTGTGTGTGTGTGTAAATGCGTAAATGAAAAATGTATAAAAACTATAAAGTAATCTAGACATGATAATTTTTTTTTTTTTTTTTTCAAAATGAAATTAACTGGCATGTGGCACGTCTGCGCGTGTTGAAAAGTGGTGTGGGGGAGTGAGTAGTGGGGGGGTTGGGGGGGGGGACATCTTAGCCGGTTTCCGCTGCTGATTATGAAATGCAAATCTTAAAGTTAGATCACAAATCTTGCAAGAAATGAAACCAAAGTCTGCATTTGAATTCTGCTGCTGCTAATAGATAAAACTCATAAAATGTGCAAATATGGCAAATACACAGTGAGAAATATTGTTAGAGCAAACGTTAAACAATTTCTAAATCTATTTACTATTCTATAAATTTGAATTATCGAAAAATTAGGCGTTTCCTTATGAAGCATTGTAAGCCAAGTTGGGTGATTTTTGCTGGTTGATGGGGCTGATGGGGCCTTTCTAGTATTGACTCACCATTATTATAGAGGGTTTAATCAGGCGCTGTTTAGTTTTTTCAATAAGTCGCTTTCAATGGTCATTTGTGATAGGCGTGATAAGTGATAAGCTCCTTGGCGCCAATAGGCTGACAGAAAGACAGAAAGACAGAACGACTGAACGACTGTTTTGAGTACTTTGCCATATATAGTTTTGAAGTGCCACCCAATGGTACAAGGACAACATTGCCACAAGTGTTGCGTAAGTTGCGCATATCTAATTGCCTGTCAATTTGTGTGGGTGTGGAACAGCTGGAGATCAAGGTCGAATATATATAGAATAAATGTTGCGCCTTCGCTTTCAGCGTATCTTTTCACACATCGCACAACAACAACAATAACAACAACAACAACATCACATTCTGATCTGTTAACGGGCTCTGGTAATTGATTTGTGGCAACTACAACGCGATCTGCTCTGCAAATGCCCCACCACAACATTTGGCCAAAGAATTGAGAGATTTTATTTTGAGATTATCATTCTTGTAATTGCTTTTTAAAGCACACAAATGTATTTCCCTTATTATATATTAAACAGTTGTGATGCTCCAGATGAGAGCAAAAATACACACAAACACACACATTCTTATGTGTATGTGTGTGTTGCACTATCTTCGTTTTTTTACTAATTGACGTAACTCCTTCTTTTGTACCCATTACAAACAGTTAATATATAAACAAAGGGTACATCGATTCTCGCATTAGTTGTGTAAATTACTTAACAAAAAAAATATATATAAAAATATATAAAAAATTAACTTATTTGTATAGAAGTAAGATTGAGTGTATATATTGATTTTAAGGGGTATCTTCAAGTCGAGCAGTTTTATTTGCTTTTTTTTGTTTTTGTTTTTAGCTATTTAAAAATCTGTTGCTGTCAATGGGGCTAATGGACATCGGTTTAGAATTGTAATTGAAATAGAATTTTACCAAGCGTGCATCAATTTCCAACAATGTGGTTCATTGTAGCGCCAGGGTACTGATAAGCCCCGCGACCCGACGCGACCTGCCCCCACGATTCATGGGCAAAGTCATAAGAGTTGTTGTCCATTGGATTTGGAGATAGGTCTTATCGGTTGAAACAGCATGTACATGTATTTAACAAATATACATACATATATATACATATACAAGGGCGTACGCAGACGGGGAAGGGCAACCAAGCCATCTGTAATGTACATTTCAACTTCTGGCAAGTTTTCAAAAACGTGTTTAAAAAAATATAAATTATTATAATCGACAAAATACGACTATAATTACAAAAATATTTAAGAACATCTATATATATATAATTTGCTATTTTTTTTTATTATTGTAAACCTATTTTTACTTTATTCGTAACGAAATATTAAATATGATCCGATAAAGTATGCTTAATATGTAGATTTAATCTGATATGTAACTTTTATTTTTTATCACAAAATATTTTAAAAATATATATAAATATATATTTTGCTTTACGCACGTCTTTTTTTTTGTATAAGTTAATGTAAACTTGCTATTTTTACTCTATACATAACTAAAAATGATGCGATAAAGAAGCTTAGAATGTCGATTTAAACTGATATGTAATTTTTATATATTATAATCCTAAAAAAAAAACACCTCTGTTACTTCCAATGTTTTCCAATTTAGTAGATTTTTTAACAGTTTTGAGATATGATGATAATTTATGGTATTTATTTAATATTGAAGGCAAGTTTCAGTTTTTTTCGAAAACTTTCAAAAAGGGTAGTTTATATTCTTCACTCTGCTGATTGTTGTCCTTTCTTTTATTTATTCTATTCTATAATATATTATTAACTTTATCAGCTATATATATATATATATATATGTATGTATGTATATGCATAGATAGTGCAGCAGATGCTTCCAATTGGATTGTAGCCATTTGTTGTTAGGCAGCAAATTGCAACAAATTGCTATTAATGATTATATATATATATATATATAAATTGCAATCGCTGTCTCGCAACGCCAATTCATACAATATATATATATATTTAATATAGTGAAAAATCGTTGCCAGCCATATTTATAGCAAAATAGAACTCTTATCAATTTCAGAGCTTAAAAAGTGTCCACGCTTTGCCTCAATGTTAATGTGGACATGTGTCAAGACCGGCTAATACCTGTTCGTCAACCACATGCTACATGCCACAAAATATATATATATATTTGAGCACACGTTGAGCATACGCCCCGTTTGCCATTAGATGATCTGCTTGGAATGTGTGTGTACATCGATGTATCATTTACATTACACTCATCATCAGATCATCAGATCATCGGATGTTACTTTTGGGCCTACGCATTTGGCACATTTCGCTTCGGTTTGGCTTTTACGCATCAAGCAGATCGATTTCTGTGGCAAAGTGGACGTCAAACTGACGCATATCAGCCGCCCAGCTGTTTGGAGGCTCATGTGTAGGTGCCAAGGTGCCAAGGTGCCAAAATGCCAAAGTGCCAAGTTGCCCAGTTTGCCAAGTTTGCCAAGTTTCTTTTAGCCGCTGTCTGACAGTATGTGTCCTAGCCCAAGCTCGTGTGACCCACTTTCATAGTCATAATCGCTAAACGCAACAAAAAAAAAAAAAAAAAAAAAAAACCAAAACCCATAAATAAGATCACCGTTTAACGGGGCACCTCATAAAAAATATATATGCCAACGCAGCCAACACCTAAATCTAAAACTGAATAGCACTTAAATACTTTGCCATCTATTAATGCCCCCCTTAATGCATATATATAAACATACTCTCAATATATGCAGACAAATTCATACATCTGTATATATATCTATATATATATATATATATATATATATTATTCCTCATTCCAATTGAATATTATGGTCCATCTAGATGAATAACCGAGAGGCAGCATCCATTTTTGGGCATGGGCAAAATATGATCAAACTAATTGTTTTATTTCTATAGAATTTTGTATAAATATATTTATATATAGATGACAAATATTTATATTTATATCTTTTCACGATTTATTTAAATTTTTCTATATTTATAGCAAGAGTAAAATACGCATGAATAACTAAAATAATTGTTAAATGCTGATCAGGGGGAATTATATGCCGTTGGCGCTAAATCTGATTAATATATATTTATATTTATATATATATATATATCATTTAATATACATTTTTTGCCATATGTGTTTTGAATTTAAAATGCAACTTTGTAAGTACAAATGAATAATAAGTGAATGAATGACTGATTATCAAACTCAAATTACGTGAAACAAGCATTAAACAAAAAAAATCCCCTTCAACCTCCTCTCTCTCTCTCTCTCTCACTCTCTCTCTCTCTCTCTCTCTCTCAGGTGATAGTATAGCTCAGCTAGTCAAGTAAATGCATAAGTATAATTTCTGATTCGTAATACTATAATACGTATACTAAATAAAATGCACTAAGAAAAATATCACTCAGAATTTTAGTAAAACGTTAAAACTTTTTTTTTTACAAGTTTAACTCTCACTTTATTATTTAGAAGTTTGCTATCATCTGCTTTTCTCAATTCCAGAGAATATGAATATATATATATTTTTTTTTAGATTTCTCTTTTTTCAATATTTATATTATTATTTGGTTTATTTAAGATTTCAACTGTACTTTTAAGAATATTTTCTATTATTACAAAATATGCAACTGACGAAAAAGTTCTTATTGTTTTTCGCTTATTGAAAAAAATGTTGAAAAACCAAAAAAAAAAATGCTGTATTTCAGTTTGATTTATTTTTTGAGTGAATTTTGCTAAATGCACAAAAATCAAGCGTCGAACGATTTTGTTGTTAAGTGTTAAAATGTCTCGCACGTGTACTTGATTCATTGACAGGCGTAACACACACACACACACACACTCAAACACACACACACAAACACACATACACACAGAACTACAAATACGGAAGTGAATTTAGTTTATTTACAAATGCAGCGCGAAATTGTTGAAAATAATTTTTAGTATCGCACGAGTGAAAATTCACACTTAAAGTTTTGTACATATTCAAAATGTATGTAATTATTTATGCGCAATACATATACACAAATTTAACAGTCTATAACATGAACATATGTCTGACACGAACAATTGGGGGCGTGGCATACATATATATATTTTTTTTATCGGGCATTAAATTGAACATGTTTAAATTAAGATTAAGGCAGCTCGTGCATAATACGTGTAGATTGGGCGCATTATAAAATCATAATGCCATAAAATTTATAAATATTACAAAATCGTGCAATTTACAACAAATCGAAGAAAACTCAAGAATCGCAAAGCGAAAAACTGAACAAATTTGGCTGTAAAAAAATAGTTGTGATTAATATGTAAATATATTTTATACTATTGAGTGTATTAAGCTGATAGATGTTATATTTATGTATATATATATTTTATATATATATATATAAATTAGTAGTACCTATTGAGTGGCAATCTGAGGCACGGAAGTCCTTGCCCCGCGTTTGAAGTTATTTAGCTGAAGTGCCTGCTTTGGTTGTGTTTGTGTCGAGTGATTGAGTATATTTTCCACTTATACTTGACTTTTTGCTTTGTTGCACTCTTGATCTGCAGCAGGAAGAGGAAGAGTATTCAAAGCACTGTCAGGCACATATATATATATATATATATATATTATACACTCTTCTAACCTACTAAATCTCAGGCGGCATACAGCGGCAAAATCAAATCTTTTCAAGTCCAATTAAACTGACTCAGAAACGCACAGAAAATAAGTACTATATATATACTCGTATATATATATATATATACGGATTATTGAAGTCGACTTTTGAATATGCAAGTATATTTTTCATATTTATGCATTTGAGTAACTCTCGCTTTTTGGTAGAGCCAACGACTTTTTGATTATGTTCAAGCTTCTCGTTGTTCTTACGCCTTGATATATATACATATATATGTATATACATATATATATATATATATATATATATTTTAGCTTATTTTTTTTGGTTAGCTTAAAGCTGACATGCAGCCCACATCGGTTGGGCGATCGGTCGCTCGCCCGGTTTGTCTGTCGGTTTGTCAATTTGCCAATTCGTCGGCATCGTCGTCATCGTCGTCATCATTTTTTATGTGGCAACTGTCATTAGCTTCCTTTTTGGCTGTTATTTATCTTAAAGTTGACTTGTACGGGAGACGCCAGTGGGGCAACGGGAATCGGCGGCAACACTCAAATTGAAGCCAGAGACGCATAATTGCGAATTATCAGCATTTTACATTGACATTCTACGCATTTTTAATGACTTCTTTCGCAAAGAACCCACTTCGACTCCAACTCCAACGCCGACTCCAACGCCGACTTCGACTTCGACCCCCAAGCATTTTGCGAAATGTGCAAAATACTTTTTCCTCTCATATTCATTCCTTCAGTTTATTATTTCGCTTCATTTTTTCTTTTCTTTTTTTTTGTATTTTGCTTTTGTTGCCTACTGCATATCCTGCCACAAAATAAAAGAATTTCAACTGTCTGCTGCCCTCTAAGACGAACAAAGAATAAAAAAAAAAAAAGACCAACTTAAATAACATCATTGGCATTTGACAGGCAGACGACGCGTCGATGCTTCGTGCACATACACACACACACACACACACAAACACACACACACACACACACATACACACACGTACAAGCCTCTTTGCCCAACTTTTGCTTACTTATCTTATTATATTCCATGTAATATTAATATTTCGCAGCGTCAAATATTTTCTTACCAAAATCAAATCAACAATAAAAAAAAAAAAAAATTGGCTACCCCTCCAACTACTCCAGCTCCCGTTCCCGTTCTTGGTTGTGTTTGTTCAGCTGAAGATGGAGCATTCAAAACTATTTATGACACATTTTTTGATTTGCTCTTGTATTGCTTTTGGGGGGAACTACGGATGTCCGTCAACTGTTTCTTTAACACATTCAATGCGATCACTAGTCCATTTTGGCCCTGAACTCAGTCCACATGCCACATAACACTAATTGTCCATAGCTGTCCACATGCTACATTTGTTCAGCTGCAACAGAAAATAACTAAATACAATATATAATTATACAGTTATTTGAGAGTAGTAACGGATCGACGAGGAACCTAACCCAAAAACCAACTTTTAAATACAGACTCAACTTGCTGATCAATCACACATTAAGTTGGTATTTAAAATTGAAGATGATATAAATCAAATAAAATAAACTTAAATGTACAAGAAATTTAAATACATAATTAGCTCATATTGGGATTGTTCATATAAATAGTTAAGATTAATATATATATATATATATTTATATATTTATTTATATATATATGCCTTATGCCTCCTTCTGCCTATGAAACATAGTTTTATAATTATTTCAACATTTATTAAAGTAATATCTTAATTACACTAAACACTCACAATTTGAACTTGCCAATTTGGCAACAATAGCAAATCAGAAATTTGGTGCTTTTAATAATTAATTGCACTCAAATCAATTTTTTTTAGCAAAGTAACTAGCATAATAATAATCCCATGAGAATTGCTTATCAGGGTTTTTATTTTTGTCGGTATTTTTTATGTTTATTATTATTGTTACTCTTATTATTATTATTTTATATGATTTGGCCACTCGAAAACCATTTATGCAACTTCAGCATGAACAACAACAACAACAACAACAACAAACAGTTACCTCAAAGCGATGCGCAAAGCCCTGGGAGCGATCCCAATCGAGATCAAAACCGAGACAGCGACGGCGACCGAACCCGCATAATAATGGCCATACAAGTGCCGGATTTCTGGGAACACTTCTGGGCCGTGGCGGAAGTTTAAAGTGTGAAATTCTGCGAAGTGACTGCGTCATTGATTAGTTTATGAATGAGATTCCCAACTTTAATCTAAATATATATCCACATGCACATACACACACACACACACATACGGCAAGCATGTATATGTGTAACGACTTTTGTACGACATACACTTAGAAAAAAAATATATAAATCTGAATTTTAGAGAACCGTCTCATTTGAGAGTGAATTTCTCAAAACGCAAGTTTGCCAAAACTATCCTAAAATCTGGAGTTTTTCTTTTTCTAATTTCAATTTATTTATTTATTTTTTTTAATTAAAAAAATATGTTAAATTTCCAGGAAATGTGTGCAAAGTTTTTGTTTGTTATATTCACTTAAGCATTAAAATAAATTGCTGAAAAAACAGATTAAAAAAAACCTTAAAATCAAAACTTTTTTTTTAAAATGATTAATAAAATGAAAAAAGCTTTCTTTAATTTATTTTGCTGAGTGTATAACACATGTAGAAAGATGCGAATCGCAGCTAGGCTAAATTTGTAGCGCCATTGACGGCAGTCAAGCCATAAATCAGCTGAGGCAACATTTCATGTCTTGCCATGTTGCTACATGACACCCAACCCAAATAAACCCCCCCCCCCACCCACCCCAACCCACACTCTCCACACCCTGTAAAGCAATGACCAGCACCGCCAACCCCCGCACATTCCCCCCCACCGATAGTTGAATTTTTCTTTACGATTTAGCAGTTGTCAAAAATTCGCACATTTTTTTATATGGTAGCCACTTACTTACCTGCAACAGCCACCACCTCCCACCACCCGCCTGTTCACGCAATACCTGTGCCACTACTTTAAGTAGGCCTGTCATGTAGCCGGCAATTAAAATTGGTTCCCTTCTTCATCAGGCGAACACTGAGAAGCGTTGTCCGCCTGCCAATTGCCGGAGCCGGTTGGAGCTGTTAAATAATTTATGAAGTGCGTAGGGCTTGTGGTGCGCATTTCAAGCAGTCCATGCCGACTTGGATACATATCAAATATATATATATATAGTATACACAATTTTGGTTTTTTTTTTTTTTTTTTTTTTGGGGCTGGCATCGCTTACGCACTCTGTGCGCACAGCCGTAACATATTTGTCCACGCAATTTTTTCCTCATTAAACTTTTTGGGCACATTCAGCGAGCTGCATGCAAATGCCGCTGATTAACTTTGACAATGGCAACTGCCACGGTCGGGATGGATAGAGGAAGAGTGAAGGGGGAGTGATGGTGATAGTTGGGCGACGGAGTTAACTGTTTGCATAAATCGAAAGGTTACAGTCAAAGTCAAAAGATTCCAAAATACACAAGAAACTAAAACAGAAACTAAACCGAAATTAAAATTTAAAAAACAACAAATAAAAAATGCGAATTAACTAACTAAGCTAAGTTAAGGCCTAGCACAGAACTAGCTGTTCCTTTGACTTTGACTTTGGCAGCTGGCAGCTGGCAGCTGGCAGCTGGCTTTGTCTAGCTGCAACTTGGCCAAGTGCTCGCTGAAGCACAACAACAACGTGCAACTCCTCATTGTTCGCGGCTCGCCCTTGGAACGCAAGTGTTAAGTCTGGACACGCTCACAAGACTTAACACTTAGCCTTAGCCTTAGGCTCAAATAGAGACCGCTCCCCCCCCGCCCCCCCCAAACCTAAGCCTAAGCCGCAATTGCAGGCCTAAGCCCGAAACACAAACAACCCGAAAAGTGCAGCCATATTAAATATGAATTGGAATTGTTTGTCTTTTACTTGGACTGTACTTTGCTGTTGCACTTGCCACTTGCAACTTGCAACTTGCAACTTGCATCCGTGGTACATTTCATATTTTTACGCTTGCAGAGTTTGCGATGCGACTGCAACATTTTCTAAGGGGGCATTCGAGCAATAACTTTTGTCACGCCATTTTAGGGCCACAACGGCGCACAGGAGCGCAGCCAGGTACGCTCAACAGGTGCGCATTCGACAAACAGCAAGCAAATTACCATATTCACAAGATTATCATTATAATATTTATTTCGAGCTATATGCTTAATCTACTGAACTGAAACCTATAAACATAAATAGATTTCAATAACTTATAAATTTAGTTTACAAATTTTATATTCGACATTACTAGATAAATAATAATAATACTTTGTATCATCATTAAGTTTTGATTAGTACGAATTTTAATATCTTTGGTGCGCCCCCCCGCAAAAATGCCTGAAGTGCGCTACTGGCAAAACACTTAATTTACTTGTGAACACGACAGCCACTGAGTCTGGACATGCACAACGCTCAGTGGAACGTATTAGTGTCTTTATCATATAAATGGTGCGGTTTAAATAATAATTAAGCCTGGCTTGTACTGGCCAAGTCTGTCAGTTAACTGTGTGTGTGTATGTGTGTGTGTCTTCCATTTGAAATTTCGAATTGGAGTTGCTGGTTGCTGCTTCCAGCTTGGAGTGCATTTGCCAGCTGGTCGTCTTCATGTTGCCGTTTTGTGTGGTTCTCCGCTAGCCGCATGTTGCAGGTGGATGCGGTTTAAGCTGCCACAGGGCGCAATAAATCAACAGATTCATGGCCATACCCTCACATCCCCCCCCCCATCCCCCCATCCTATCCACCTCGAGTGCAGCCAAATGCGAAGAGGAAGCGCAGTTCGTGTCAACATTGATATGCCAAATAAGATTCTGATTCAGTTTTTTTTTTTTGATTTAGAATCTGATTTAGATTCTGATTCTCATTACTGACAAATGCAACTCATAATACCATTATA
The DNA here is from genome assembly GCA_035042125.1 of Drosophila longiperda. Taxonomy (NCBI): domain Eukaryota; kingdom Metazoa; phylum Arthropoda; class Insecta; order Diptera; family Drosophilidae; genus Drosophila; species Drosophila longiperda. The sequence goes on from JAWNLV010000105.1 coordinate 240,639, forward strand.
AAACCGGAAATAATTGTAGAATTGAAAAAAATTCCTATATAAAATTATGACCTATGTACAGATATATATATATAAAGTAAGGGATAAATTGATGATGTAACTTGATTTATAAAATAAAACTACTTTTTTTACTTTTATTTTTTCGTTGAAAATAATAATCTAGAGATCAAGCCATGATTATAATGATAATGATAGTCACGTAAATCGATTCAGTTTAAATGGATTATGGTATTTTCTATTTAAAAAGGTATATATATAAATATATATATATATATATATAACTACCTCAAACGTTTAGATGTTCTAAATTAGAAATCGCATTTTTCTAATAAAATCCACCTTTCACTTAACACTAAATCGAAGAATCTATATGTTTGCTTATAGCTGATTCTCTGAGTGTATATTTTGTCTATCTGAACTATACATATATAATAGCTGGCCAGATGTAGCAAAGCATCGCCTGAGCTGTCATAACAATCAGAGATGAGGCGGAAACATTTTCAATAATACAAAATTTGACGTGCTTGTTGACCAAGTTGAACAGTTGTTGACCAAGTGCAACCAGGCCCACGAGAGGAAACCGGAAACGAACAGAGATTGTCACAGAGTGGGAGAGCGAGAGAGTGAGTGAACAGAGCAGAGTAAGTGGAACACAAGAATCCGTAGATCTAATGATTGTCTCTGCAAGATGCTGTTCATGGATGCACTGTTAAATAGCTTGCTGGTGGTCAGCTCCGGGTATGCGATGTATACGCTGCATCCGTGGCAAACACCGTACGGTTATACAGCGGCCGGATTGAGCCTGGTGCATGGACTGCTTGGTTTGGTGCGGGCGGCAATCAACTATGATGATGAATGCAATCGCGTCCAGCAGATGACTAACGGTGTTATGGAGCTGGTGCCGTTGCCATTGGCCAACATGGAGCTGTATCTGAAATCGTCCAGTCCGGAACAGGCTATTTCGCATGCCTACTTTGTGATACCGTTGGCCTTCGACATGGTTGCCAAGTGGCGCGACAGCGAGGACCACTCAACGGAGGTGCTCAAGGATCTGATGATGCTCGGCAATGTGAAATCGTTGCTCTTCCTGGGTGTCAATCAGCCGTGCAACGATTACTGTTGCTTGGCGTTCATTGCATTTTGTGCACGCTACGGCTCCATCCTGTTGGACTATCACTGTAAGGGGCTGGGCATTCACTTCAATCTGCTGGCCAATTCGGCGTTCGTCTTGCTAATGGCCATGACCATGACGACAACGTTTGACATCTGAGCGGATTGTGGCTACATCTTCTTCATCATCATTTATTTTCGGTGGCTCAAGGCTAATGCCGGGCGGTTCATTGGCTCAACAATGGCTTCAGCGTCGACTCAATAAACTTGCAATTAATGTTGGCAAATTAAAATGCAAAAAAAAAAACAAAAAAAAAAAAAACAATTAATTGTTTTGTCCAAAATTAAGTGTTGTGTGATCGTTTCTTTTGTGTGTGTGTGTGTGAGTGTGCGTGTGTGTTTGTCACTACGTTCCTGTTGAATGCATCACAGAAGGAGCCGATGACAATGGGGCAGCAATTTAAGGCAAATTTACAGCGATACGATGCCATTGAGTAGGGATAAATATCAATGTCAAAACCGAAACCAAAACCGAAACCGAAACCGGTTCTGAGCCGACACAATTTAGATTCGTATTTACAGACAGGTGGACAGATGGACAGACAGATGGATCTCTGTGGGTGGATGAGCGTGGATAAGCTCAACGAAGTCAAAAGCATTTCCTTTGTTGCCTGCACCACAAATAATTAACAACCATTTAAAAGTTCATTTCAATTTCAAATTTATTTTATATTATACGGTTTGCCAATAAGTTGGCCACATTGTTCATTAAGTGTCAGTCACAATTTCTTCTTCTTCTTCTTCATCTTTTTTTTTTTTTGCCAGATGTGCAATTTGTAAGCAGCTTATGCTGAAATTTGAGATGATTCTTCATGCTTGTTGAAGTTAATATTATATATATTATATTTCATGCAAGATATGTAAAAAACATTTTATTTCTTGCAGCAATTAATTTATTTCAATTTTAGCTAATGTTTTAATATATTTATGAATAGATATTGTACAAATTGTGATATGAAAGAGACAATTGACAGAAATTAATAATTATGCACCCAATGCCCAATACCCAATGCAAAATGCCCAAAGCCAAATGCTGACTTTTGATGTGCGTTTTGTTGTCTGCTTTTGGGCACAATCTAAGCGAGGATTGTAAAATGGCCAATGTGTGGTAGAATAACAGGAACATAAACAGAAACCGGGAAGCGATGCTGCTAATGAAGTGGCGCCATTAAAATTAAAAACAAATTTGCGAAAAGAGAGGGCTGTGAATGCAAAACGTACGTGACAATAATTTATACATTTTAATTAATTGCCAGCGAAGTATTTACATTTTAGGGACGGTTTTATGATGTGGCTGGCACAGTTATGGACCGAGCTGTTCGCTTCACCAGTCGCGGCCACAAACCGGATACTAATCATGTCGTCAGGCGCGGCAACCTTGTCTCTTTTACACGCCAGGGCACCGGCACCGGCACCGGCTCCGGATCCAGCATCAGAATCAGCTTCTACATTCGTTCGCAGAACAAGCGTATTTAGCTTATAGTAAAATACCATCCATTATATGTGTGAATCAAAGTCGATGGAGCAGCGACAGCGACAGCGACGTCAGCCGCAGAGCAAATGCCAAGGAGATAAAAGAGCGAAATATCACAACGGAAAGATAACAACAAATTAAAGTTAGCGAAAAAAGTAACCGCAAAAGCATTTCAAAAATGTGCAAAAGAAGGAAGCACAACAACAAAAAGAATCAACAACCGGCGATCCAGCGAAGAAGAAGAAAGACATACACAAAAAAACTAACAAGAGCGCGGGAAGCGTAAGTATCCGGCAAGCCGATACCCTGCTAACCGATTGGGAGTAGCTAAATTTGCGTTGATTGTTCTCAAACCAATCACAAATGTTCAACAATGTTCAAAAGTGCAAAAAGTAAGAGATGCAGATCCGGAAGTCAAAGATACCTGTTCTTCGTATGATACACACAAAACATCACTCAATGCATTTAATTTCTCTGCCTCTCTCTCTTCCATTCACTTTATCTGACAAACCTGTATAACTATGTGTAGAGGCAGGAGAATGCATCACATATCATCCCCTTTTACGCATTTAAATAAACACAGGGTATAACGGAAAGAAAAAATAAAAGAAACCAAGAAATCAACAAAAGCGAACGCGTGCAAACTGCACGCCAATGCGCTGGCGCAGACGCCGCGACAATGCTTAAGTATGCGTGTGTGTGTGTGTACCTTGTGCAAGTTCAAAAACCTGCGACTGTGCTTTGCGAGTCAATCGTTGTTTGCCGTTGCTGCGGCAGACTCAGTCGCAGACAGACGAAGTCTCAGTCGCAGTTGGTTAAAAATGCCGGCCGGCACTAGTGCAAAAAAGAAACAAAAAAAAATAATGAAAAAACAAGATAAAACGCATCGGCCAACGTCTATAGACTGCAAAATACTTTGTTATCTTTGCGGGCAGAAATGAGCCATTTGATTATAAACTAAGTTGACCTTAGTCTGTGATATGTAAATTTTTTTTTTCATTTTTGTGTTTAAGATGTGCAGTCATAAATTTGATGTATATAGCTTGTAGACTGCTGAGTTGACTGACTTCGACGAACATAGCATAAATAATATGCAGGTTTATGCATTGCGAACAAAGTATTAATCAGGAAAGCAACAAAATAAAACCAAAAAACGAGAAGCCGCCGCAAGCAGAAGAGCAACAATAAGAAGTAATAAATGGCAAGACGAAAACAGTGAAGCGGACAGCGATGACGCGTCGAGCTTTTGCGCATGCGTGCAGAATGGACCGCCGGATGGCGGCAGAGAGCGCTGCGCGTCCGTCAGACGTATGGACGGACGAACAAACAAGCAAACATTGCAAAGCGCACTGGCACGAATACGGCTAATAAATGTGGAAAGTGAAAAGAACAAAAAATAAGAAGGGGATTGAATACTCTATTAAACAAATAATCGTTGTTTGTGGAAACGTAAAGTTTGAACATTTTGTATTTTTTTGTACACATAAATCTATCTATATGTATTGTAATGTATGATGCTAGGTGTAAAAAATACATCATTTATCATGTTCATAATTGTGCGGTGCATACTTCATGGCAAATCCTAAATGCTCAACTGCGCATAAGGAAATGTTAAAATCGCAGAAACAACAGTGATAAATACATACATATTTGTAAACATGTTTGTAGGTACACTCATAAAAATTTAAAAAAACTAACAATTAATTGTCTATTTTCGGGCTGTGTACCATTTTTTTAAATTTGCTTTTTTACCAGTATTAAGGGTTTACATTTCATGTTTTTATTAAAAATAAGATATGGAAAAAATCAAATTGTCGATTTTGTGCAAGCTTTTAGAACTGTTTCTTTGCCTAAATATGTGATAATACTTATTTTGAGTGTATGGGAATGTGCGCATACGCATAAGTTTGTGTGTATGATGGTGTTGATGTACGCCGGCGTAGCGCGCCATTCAAAAAGCTTTGCTTCGGCATCGATTTTTGCAGCACCAGTAAATGCTGCAGTTACTGCTCTTGCTGTTGTCCGCCTCGCACAGTTTGCTGCGGCTTGTTGCTGTTATACGTGATTTGTTTACGAATACTTATGTACACAAAAATGCCTTAAATTACCGAGAAAGGCGTTCTTCGTTTAAACATTTTGTAGCCACAAATACAACAGAACTTTGAATCACAGTCTTGCAATTGTCGTTTTTGTTCTTGTTCTTGTTTTTTTTTTCTGTTATCGTTGTCGTTCTCCTTGTCTTGTCGCATATGTAAATATTTGCACTTAACAAGCGCATACTTCCCCAAATCCTCGGCGTATTTATTTTAAGAATTTGATTTTTTTTATTCCAATAATGCACAGCTATTTGGTTATTCAATTCAATCATCTTCACCTTTAATGATATTTCAAACATTTTCTAAAATCCTTATTATTGTGGGAAAATAAATAAGTTAAAGAAAGTGGGGCTTGACTGTAGTTGCAAATGTGCAAATCTTCGTGTGTGTGTGCCTGTGGACTGAGTCACATTCATATATGCATGTACATTCATGCAAATGCAAATATGTGTGATTTCATGTATGTATGTATTTCAAGCGTGGGAGCATTTAGTTCGAGCTGAGGCAATACGACAACCTCAATATGCAGCCAATGGCGTCGATGAGTCAACTACTTCAACAGTAGGTAGATACACATTCATACATGCATATATATGTGTGTGTGTATAGTACACATGTATGCACACGCTAATAAATGGTGAATGGGCAATTTAAATGTAACGGTTCTGATGACACGAGCAATAAGCAGGCCACATCAGATAACCGAAGAGTAAGAGAGCTTTCCGAGATAACCGTACAATGGAGCTGAGAGAGCGATAGTAATTGAGGGATGCACATTTGTATTTATGTAGATATGTATATGCAATAAAAAAAAAACACGTTAATATAGTAAATACTCAATGATGTTCATGCATATTATTGTTCAAGGTTATCCGCCGCGGTAACCATTCATCATTAAATCCAATGTTCTGCCTCCTCCATGAGTCTGGTTATCCTCTGGAATGATTTAGCTCTAGCTGAAATTGACAGCTAATTCTACTCAGTTAGGTATGGAACAACAATTGAAGTTGAAAGAGCTCAATTGTCGTTGGTATTTGGATATTTAAACTGTGACTTCCATTTTTTTGATGCCTGTAAATATTTTAATTTATTTGATGCAAGATGTGTATTTCAGTATGGGTAATTGTACAATTTGAGACCCTTTTTGAATAACCAATTAAAAGCAACGATCATACCCAATATTGTTAATAAATATTAAGATACATACATACTTATATATATATATATATATATCACATAGTAGACCAAACTCATTGAGAACTGAGTGTATATCTGGCGGGATAGTGGTGCTGGTGGTGGTGAGTTTTAATTAGTATCAGCCTTAAAGCATTCATTCAGAACATGTTAATTGTGGCACTACGGCTAAAGTCATTATGAGTGGTCTGTTAACAAAGCAGACACTCTTCGCTCTTCAACTGTTTGTGGCGGGTGGTTGATGATTATATGCGTATGTGAAGAGTATTCCCATTTATGATGCCTACACAAATTCCTTCAAACAAGGAAGTCACTTTGCCAAGCATTCCAAAAAAAAAAGCCAACTTTGCGAAATTGTTAAACAGTTTTATGGGTTTTTTTTTTTTTGGCTTAAATTATACGAAAAAATGACGAACAAAACATGTCAGCAGCGCAGACAAAAATGATGAAACATGAAACGTTAAAATAAACTGCTAAATTAGATCAAATCATTTGCGTTGATTAAAGATAGTTTATATTTAAATGTTTTTTTTTTTTTTTTTTTTTTAGATTTGCCGAAAACACAAAAAGAGAGACAGAGAAATACACCTGTTGATATTATTAGCATACACCACCTGATCGAACCTCGGCTAAGGCTATTTCTATAGCTGAGGCATTTTAATACGGCTAACGGCTTACGGCCTACGGCTTAAAGCATTCGGCATCGGCATCGGCATCAGCCTGTCTGCCTGCACCTGTTGTGGCGCGACGGCGGTGGCACAAAGTTATTCACTAAATGAACCACTAAATATATGCATGAAAGTCGCACGGACCAATGGAGCGTCATTAGACGCAAGTTAGAAAACGAGTTTTTATTTGTATTTGATATTATCATAAGATGATGCCATATTCAAGCCATTTGCCAGCGCTAGGCTACGGCAATAAATGTCATACATTTTTCAAAACCTGCGCCCCATAAAATGTTCTCGCTGCCGATACAAACATATCTACACACAAATTTATTATGTCTTCATACACATATAAACATACATATATAATCCACGAATCAAATAAAAAATAATAATTTGAATCAACATAAAATGATAAAAATAATCGTTATGAGGATACGTTAAACAAAAAAAAAAAAAAAAAAAAAATCAGCATTAATTAAATTAGTTAAATCGACATGAATATCACGTAAAAACTGGTTTCTAATGGCATTTTATAATGAAAAAATGCCAAATATATATATCGCCGATAATTCAAGACGAGCCTCTGGCATATCACGTTATCAACTAATAATCTATAAATCCACCCCAACACATAAAAAAAAAACAACAATTAAGTTTCCGCATTTTTTAACCCTTCGCTTTTGCGAAAAAAAGCATATCTGATCTGCTAATTGATATCTATATAAATTCTTGATCAGTATGTAAAGCCGTGTCATTTTAGCCATACCCCCGATATACTCCAATCGATATGTCGATTGGCGATAACAATTAAATACATAATTTTATATTCAATTGACATATAATAAACATAATACATTTGATCAATTGCAAATTCATTTGAATTTAATTTATTAGCCAAACCAAATTTTTCAACAATTTATATGCATTTGTGAGCTTTGTTAATTAAAAAGAAAGAAAAAAATAATAACTCAAAATTATAATTGTAAGCTTTGACAGATATACAATATATGGATTTGAATCTCTTAATTTATAATAATATTTGTGGCAATTTTGTTCCACAAATGGAATTATCTTCAACAAACTTGCAACTAATCCAGTTTGGCTGTCATCGTCATCGGTTGCTATACATGCTAGAATTATTCCACAGATATTGCAGAAGATTTAACTAATGCATATATATATATATATATATACATGTATATATGTATATATATATATATATGTATATATATATATATATGTATATATATATATATATATATATACCTTTGACGTTGTCGTGCAAGTGAAGCCGATGTCTTATCACATTTGAACTCATTTAAGTTACACAAAAGCATTTTGTATACGAAATAAGAATGGGAGACGTTGCGGGCGGAAAATGGGTGGGGTTGTGGATGGGATGGGTGTGGGGGTGGTGCATTTACAATGACTTTTGAAAAGTATTTTAAGTGCGTGAAATGTGTTGCAAGTTGTCAACTTTGAGTAGCTGAGTAGACAGACGCTGATAAAAACGCAACAATACGCATCGAATATAAAAATATACATTTATCACTGCAACTGCAACTAGCAGTTCAACGTACAGTTTAGTCAAGAACTTGCAACTATGCATAAGAGTGCAATTGTGCTGCGCATTATGATGAAATTCAATACCAAAAACCAGAACAGTACAAAATACAAAAATACAAAAATACAACAAAAAAAAAAAATGATGCCAAAGGCTTGCCAAAAAAAAATGCCAAATGCCAAAGGACAAAAAAAAACAATAACAACGAAAAGAACGCAAAGTAATATTTGCATCAAAAGGACGAGCTTCCACAAATGAATGGCGCAAACCAAACAGCAACAACAATAAGAAAATACCTAAACGAATATAATGAAAACTTAAGCAGGCACGAACAAAACAAAAAAAAAAAAACAAAAAAATCTCAAAAAACCAAAGAAAAAACAACACAAACAAAAAAGGTGGTTGAACTCTATGAGGAGCTAAAGCTTTGTCCATGAACCACCGATGGAGTGCGTTTTGAGTTATTCATTTGCGCGTCCTCTTTTTTACCTGGCGGAGCGACAGTCGACAGTCGACAGTCCACAAGCAACAGGCAACAAACAACAACAAGCAACAGGCAACAGGCAACAAGCAACAAGCCAAACCCAATAAGAATAAAAGCCTGAAATTAGATGTCGTCCTTGTTAACCCTTACAAAAAAAAAGGCACATCGCATTAAGCATGAATGAGCCAGGGAATATGAATACTCATTGAATATTTACGGCATTTGTTTAACCCTTGTGTAAACTGAAAAAGCTCAAATGAATGCCAAATCGATCGACTTGATCCAGAACAATCGAATAGTGAATGGCAAATCGACTTAGAGAAGCAGAAGAAGAGAGAGAACAATGCAGAGAATCCGATCTGACATGTTTCTCATATTCTCTGCAGAGCTCTCTCTCTCTCTCTCTCTTCGCGGATCCGTAAAGCAGAAAATTAGAAAGTTTGAAATATAAATAAATCTTTTGAGTATATCCATTATATAATTGAGATTAAAACCAAGTCGAGCTGCATGACTTGGCAAATTTTTGATTAGATTGTATCTGTATCTGTATCTGTATCTGTATCTGTATCTGTATCTGTATCTGTATCTGTATCTGTATCTGTATCTGTATCTGTATCTGTATCTGTATCTGTATCTGTATCTGTATCTGTATCTGTATCTGTATCTGTATCTTTTTCTGTATCTGTATCTGTATCTTTTTCTGTATCTGTATCTGTATCTGTATCTGTATCTGTATCTGTATCTGTATCTGTATCTTTTTCTGTATCTGTATCTGTATCTGTATCTGTATCTGTATCTGTATCTGTATCTGTATCTGTATCTTTTTCTGTATCTGTATCTGTATCTGTATCTGTATCTGTATCTGTATCTGTATCTGTATCTGTATCTGTATCTGTATCTGTATCTGTATCTGTATCTGTATCTGTATCTGTATCTGTATCTGTATCTGTATCTGTATCTGTATCTGTATCTGTATCTGTATCTGTATCTGTATCTGTATCTGTATCTGTATCTGTATCTGTATCTGTATCTGTATCTGTATCTGTATCTGTATCTGTATCTGTATCTGTATCTGTATCTGTATCTGTATCTGTATCTGTATCTGTATCTGTATCTGTATCTGTATCTGTATCTGTATCTGTATCTGTATCTGTATCTGTATCTGTATCTGTATCTGTATCTGTATCTGTATCTGTATCTGTATCTGTATCTGTATCTGTATCTGTATCTGTATCTGTATCTGTATCTGTATCTGTATCTGTATCTGTATCTGTATCTGTATCTTTTTCTGTATCTGTATCTGTATCTTTTTCTGTATCTGTATCTGTATCTGTATCTGTATCTGTATCTGTATCTGTATCTGTATCTTTTTCTGTATCTGTATCTGTATCTGTATCTGTATCTGTATCTGTATCTGTATCTGTATCTGTATCTGTATCTGTATCTGTATCTGTATCTGTATCTGTATCTGTATCTGTATCTGTATCTGTATCTGTATCTGTATCTGTATCTGTATCTGTATCTGTATCTGTATCTGTATCTGTATCTGTATCTGTATCTGTATCTGTATCTGTATCTGTATCTGTATCTGTGTATCTGTATCTGTATCTGTATCTGTATCTGTATCTGTATCTGTATCTGTATCTGTATCTGTATCTGTATCTGTATCTGTATCTGTGTATCTGTATCTGTATCTGTATCTGTATCTGTGTATCTGTATCTGTATCTGTATCTGTATCTGTATCTGTGTATCTGTATCTGTATCTGTATCTGTATCTGTATCTGTATCTGTGTATCTGTATCTGTATCTGTATCTGTATCTGTATCTGTATCTGTATCTGTATCTGTATCTGTATCTGTATCTGTATCTGTATCTGTATCTGTATCTGTATCTGTATCTGTATCTGTATCTGTATCTGTATCTGTATCTGTATCTGTATCTGTATCTGTATCTGTATCTGTATCTGTATCTGTATCTGTATCTGTATCTGTATCTGTATCTGTATCTGTATCTGTATCTGTATCTGTATCTGTATCTGTATCTGTATCTGTATCTGTATCTGTATCTGTATCTGTGTATCTGTATCTGTATCTGTATCTGTATCTGTATCTGTATCTGTATCTGTGTATCTGTATCTGTATCTGTATCTGTATCTGTATCTGTATCTGTATCTGTATCTGTATCTGTATCTGTATCTGTATCTGTATCTGTATCTGTATCTGTATCTGTATCTGTATCTGTATCTGTATCTGTATCTGTATCTGTATCTGTATCTGTATCTGTATCTGTATCTGTATCTGTATCTGTATCTGTATCTGTATCTGTATCTGTATCTGTATCTGTATCTGTATCTGTATCTGTGTATCTGTATCTGTATCTGTATCTGTATCTGTATCTGTATCTGTATCTGTATCTGTATCTGTATCTGTATCTGTATCTGTGTATCTGTATCTGTATCTGTATCTGTATCTGTGTATCTGTATCTGTATCTGTATCTGTATCTGTATCTGTGTATCTGTATCTGTATCTGTATCTGTATCTGTATCTGTATCTGTGTATCTGTGTATCTGTATCTGTATCTGTATCTGTATCTGTATCTGTATCTGTATCTGTATCTGTATCTGTATCTGTATCTGTATCTGTATCTGTATCTGTATCTGTATCTGTATCTGTATCTGTATCTGTATCTGTATCTGTATCTGTATCTGTATCTGTATCTGTATCTGTATCTGTATCTGTATCTGTATCTGTATCTGTATCTGTATCTGTGTATCTGTATCTGTATCTGTATCTGTATCTGTATCTGTATCTGTATCTGTGTATCTGTATCTGTATCTGTATCTGTATCTGTATCTGTATCTGTATCTGTATCTGTATCTGTATCTGTATCTGTATCTGTATCTGTATCTGTATCTGTATCTGTATCTGTATCTGTATCTGTATCTGTGTATCTGTATCTGTATCTGTATCTGTATCTGTATCTGTATCTGTATCTGTATCTGTATCTGTATCTGTATCTGTATCTGTATCTGTATCTGTATCTGTATCTGTATCTGTATCTGTATCTGTATCTGTATCTGTATCTGTATCTGTATCTGTATCTGTATCTGTATCTGTATCTGTATCTGTATCTGTATCTGTATCTGTATCTGTATCTGTATCTGTATCTGTATCTGTATCTGTATCTGTATCTGTATCTGTGTATCTGTATCTGTATCTGTATCTGTATCTGTATCTGTATCTGTATCTGTGTATCTGTATCTGTATCTGTATCTGTATCTGTATCTGTATCTGTATCTGTATCTGTATCTGTATCTGTGTATCTGTATCTGTATCTGTATCTGTGTATCTGTATCTGTATCTGTATCTGTATCTGTATCTGTATCTGTGTATCTGTATCTGTATCTGTATCTGTGTATCTGTATCTGTATCTGTATCTGTATCTGTATCTGTATCTGTATCTGTATCTGTATCTGTATCTGTATAGGATGTAAAATTTAATTTGGGTACAAATTGTTTATCTATTATATTTGCTTATCAACATGGCACTTAAGTACCTTTTTTTATTTATCGGCGATCAGTTTATCTTTCGATTTCGTTTTCATTTATTTACTTAGTTTTGTAATTGAATCACGGGATTGATCACAAGATTCTCGAACTATGGGTAATTGGTAATTCTCATTATTTTTTATCTACTTCAATATTTAACTGCGAATTTAATTGAGTGTTTTTGCAACAACAACAACAACAAGCACCACAAATACAATTTTCCGTTGCATAACTTAATTAGAATTGACACAATTGAAGGTATCTTGTGAGCAGTGAGCCTCCCCTAAAATTCTCCTTTTAGCAGCCCAAAACCTGATGAGGGTTACATTTTTTCGCTTCAATTAAATTCGTATTCAATACACAAATTACCAATTAAATATCAACTGATGTTTGGGAACTGAAAGTGCGTCGTAGCAAGTAACAAGTAAAAAACACAATAAAAGTAAAAAAAAGAAACAAGCACTTGAAACAATGGCTCGGTTACAGACAGGGATGCACAGGGATGCACAGGGATGCACAGGGTTGCATTGGGGTGACAATGATCCGGATCGAACGACTCAAGGGTCGGGCAGGAAAACGTCAACAATTATAATTGTTTTGCTTATTGAAACGACGGCGTAAAAAGCATCGGCTTATTAACACACACACATACACACACACACACACACAAACACACATACACACACATACATCGATCCAGTTACAGTTGCTCGACAGACCTTAAACAACATCGTTTCTAGGCAATACAACCAAAGTCCCACCCCGGGATCTGGTTAGAGTGCTGGAGAGTTCTTAAAGAGAAAAAGAGAGAGAGAGAGAGAGAGAGAGAGAGAGAGAGAGAGAGTGAGGCAGCAACCATATATACATATATATATATATATATATATCACTCTCTTTCGGTTGGGAGCACAACTTTGTGCCACCGCCGCACCCAATTAAAAATCAGCCAAATAAATTACAACACTCACAATTGCACGGTGGTAAACGTCTTAGCAGACCGACGATCTTATATGCATATAGATTATCGTCTTGGCCCAAACGCGTCTATCCACGTAGCCAATTTGGTGTGCGGTACTTGTGGCATCAACATTCAGAAATTCAAACACGTAACACTGAAAACATAAAAATTGACAAATCAAAAACCAAAAAAAAAAAAAACCCAGACAGGTGTAAACATAATGTATGTACATACGACATACATGTATGTATGTATTTATGTATGTATGACGACGATCCTCCTTTTACCAAATCTTCAGGAACACACAATCTATTTTTGTGTGTACGCTTTATGGGTTTTGCGAGCGTTGTTTAAGAATTTTTTTTGAATTTCTTAAATTGTTTTTAATTCGCAAGAAGACTTTTTCTATTTTGATAGTGAGGGTGAACGGTGAAAGGCAGCGGGAAGTGGTGGAAGGGGGGGTTGTTGCAATCATCAACCTCGGCGGCACTTGCTACGCACTTGGCATCTTCCTTGGCCAGCGACAATTTGTCAACACGTTTGAGCCATCCACACAGCCCCAAACGATTGTAATAAAATAATTCCCAAGAATGTTGGCCAGACAGCCGCGTGGCCCATACTAAAGACTGGCATTAGCATTTGAAAGTACCGATTGCGTCATGGGTGCGCATCACATTGCGTGACTGTGAGTGTGTGTGTGTGTGTGTAGTGTGTGTGTGTAAATGTGTACTGCTCGAACTGCAATACTTGCCATGCGAAATGCGAAATGGAAAACAGGGCTAATGGATTTGCCATGATAATGCAACACAGTCTTGCAACCAAGTCATTAGCAGCAACCATCAATGACTAAACGTTACAGTTACCAACACGACTCGAGTCGACACCATGCAACCTGGCCAGGGGCTAGCCCGTCGTTGACAGGTTCTCCTCAACGGATGATCTCCAAGTCAACCGATTTGCTTTTTTTTTTTTGTCGTCCGATGACATTTCAATCAGCTCGTGTCGCATTTATCTATGTAAATGAATTATGATGGATGACAATGTTTTATGTGACATCAGACATCAACATAAATATCACTTCATATAAACGATTTCTCCGACTGTACAGGATAAAACTGAATAAGTCAGCCGAGCTCCAAGCTGGATTTAACATAATATGCATATATATAATTTGGATATTCACAAGCCGATTGGAATATCAGATTAAAATATTGTGACTCTATGGGTAAACTTTCGGTTAACAGAGCCAGACTCTAGACTATAACCCCATAGTCCACTGACACTACGGATAACAGCTGTCATGATAATTTTTTTTTTTTTTTTTGGCTTTTTGTTTCAGATCAATTTGACTACTTAAATGGCAAATATTGGTACAGCTGATTAGCTGTTAAGACATAAAATACAGGGTCATATTTATATACATATATATACGTCTCAGAAAAAGAAGAAAAATTTATTTCTTTTATAACAATCATCGTAAGAATTTTGCAAAATATCTTTTGAGATTTAAGAGAATAAAACTCTTTTGCAATAATATTTTACCAATGTTTTACAAACATATTTTTTTGCTTATATATTTTATATATATATATGTATATAAAATATACCTATACATATATATTGGAGATTGGATAATGGCAATTTAGTTGTTGCCATGTGCCTGGCGGGAAAAGTAAAAGTTGGCCGGTTGGTTCTGCAAATGGTCGAAACACCGGAAATGTTAACACCATTTCTCAAGCTGGCCAACGGACCATGGACGAACTTGTCGTTGCTCAATTAGCAAAAATGCCTACAAGCTGGTTTTTTTTTTTTTTTTTTTTGCTGTTTAAAAAGTGAGGCCTCATTGGACATGAACATGGCCATCATTATTACTTACGCGTATTTGAAGTGTTTAGATAACAACAATAACAACAACAACAACAGTAAGATAAATTAATAAAACAAAAAACAACGAAAAAAAACAACAAAATCTGGAATAGCAGCGACTAAACAATCAACTGAAACTACAACTCGACCGCAAAAATTGCTCTTTTTTTTTTTGGTTTTTTTTTAGGCACAAAACTAAACGTTAAACCACCACCCCCTTCATCTACAACTCCAACACGTAGACAACTGCCCAAACCCGCCGGCTGTACAAGATTCACGTGCAGTTGTCCGTTACAATCTTCATTCATTTATAACGAAGCTCATCAGTGAAATGTCTGAAATTGTAAAGCAGCCTTGTCCGGATCATGGGCCTGCCTCCCTTGCCTGCCTGCGGAGGAATACGTCTCTCTATTTTAGTATATTTCAGTTTCTTCGTTTTTTTATTATTTCTTTTTTCGTTTTTTTTTTTTTTTTTTTTTGTTCGTGTTGAGACTTTAAAGTTTAAACAAAATCATCTTCATTCATGTCGTCTGACTGTCTGTCAGAGCAGCTGCCGTCTTAAAGACATTAGTTCGTAACTTAATTAATGCTTTGGCGTTAATTGCCACAGCAAAAACAATACAAGTTGCTTAACAACAACAACAACAATAACAAAAATAATAATAAATAAATAAATAAATAATAAAAAAAAACACCAACCACAGCAGCAACTTTGAGGCCTAAAACTGAAACATTATGTGTGAGAACTGTCCGTTGATGACAGCAATCTAAACTGATTTTTCCAAATCTTTTAAATGCCATTCATTAATTAATATCTATGATTTCCATTCACTAAAAACTGGAACTTCTGGCTATATATATATAAATATATATATGTATATATATAAATGTGAGTGCTTTATGGGAAAACTGATTCGCAAATTTTTGGCTCTGTCACTCTTAATTTTATATAACATTTCGCCGTTGAAAACAAATGAAAAATCAATAAAAAAAAAAAATAATATGACAAATTAAATGCTGAATTCTCTTTTTTTTTATTATTCATTGCAAATGTTTATTAAATTAATAAAAATATATAATAAAAAGAAATTTAATAAAATAAATAAACACAATTCATATGAAAAAACAATAATATGGGCCAAATATAATTCAAATTTTACCAATTTTCTCACACCAATTTCACTTCAATTATTTGCTTACCAAATTTAGATTTGCTCAAATTTTATAAGCGTGGCTTTTTAGAATTCAGCACTTTTAATATAGAGCAGATATAAATCGGGTAGCGTTAATTATTAGTTTTTCTATATATATATATATATCACAGAGGCGCTTGGTAACAAGCAGCTAGCAGTGACTCTGCAATTTTGCCAAAATGCATGTGTATATATATACACACACACACACACACACACATACACACACAATGAGCAAGAGCAACAGAGATGGACAGAATGTAAAAAATCAATGCCGCTGGCTAAGTGGGCTCACAAGCTGGCTGACTGGCTGACTGGCTGACTGGCTGGCTGACTGGCTGACTGACTGACTGGCTAACAGGCTGACCGGCAAAAAAGCGATGACGATGACGCCATCTGGTGGACACACAATGTTGTCACTGATTCAGCATTTGCTCCCCTGCTCAAAAAATATACCCACCGACTGCTGAAAAGCCAACGCATTTGGCAGCTGGCCTGGTCTTTATGGCCGGGCAGGTTTTTCCTTGGGCAAATGCATTAGCATGATTCATGCCAACTAGTTGGCCAACCAGCCAACCAACCAACCAGCCAACCAACCAAACGGACAATTGCATTGCCCCCAATTTGTTTTGCCACACCGAAAATCGATGCTAATTCACTGATTTTCCCAAAGTTCAAGTGTTGCTAATTTTTTTAATTTATTTTATTTATATATGCTGCAATATGCTTGCAATTATCCAACTCTTTTGCGAATGCCCAAAAAATTACAAAATATATATGTAATTTTTTTTTTTTGTACACTTGTACAAATTATCAACTTTAATTTTTTTTTTTATTATTATTTACTATTTTTTTTTTATTTACTATTTTTTTTTTTGTATTTACTATTTATAACTACAAAAATCTAGAATAAACCAAATTGAGCCAAGTTTCGTTGGATTTAACTGAACTGTAAACAAACTGTGAGCCAATAACCACCAAACCAATAACATAAACATGGCCAAGAAAATAAGCAATTTGGCTTGAAAAACAAAACGGAACTTAAACTATCTCTAAGGACTATCAATGGAATATAACAATTTACATAAATTATATTTATTAAGACTAACAAGTTGCCCAAAAGTATAATGAAAAAAAAAAAAAAAGATATGCGAAGAAGAAGCAGATTCGTATTTGTAATGCGACGGTGCACGTATCAAACGTGCCGCATGCCTCCTCCCTGGTGAAGCATCTACCACCGTCTACCGTCTACGGTCTGTGGCGGTCCGGCAGCTGTTTCGACCCGTGTTTCTGTAATTCGCAAGCAATTAAAAGTCTGACACGCAAACCTCTTGGCAACAAGCTCAAAAAAAAAAAAAAAAAAACCAAAAAAAACAAAAACAGAAAAAAAATTAGAAACTCAGCCCAGACAGGAACTAAGCGCAGCACTCATGTACCATAAACATATATGTATGTATGTATGTATGTATGTACCTGTACATATATGGACCTGCTTCTGTATACGACTTACAACTCACAACTCATAAAAACACTTACTCATACTTACATAGCCATATCCATATCCAGACTCAAAACTCAAAAACTGAGCCCAGTCAGACTTCGAGTTGTTGTTGTAGTTGTTGAGTTAGCCAAGTTAGTGAGCTGATCGGGTTCTCTTGGAGCGGGTTCATTAGATGTATAGGCAGGTAGACCTAGGCCTACATTTAATGTAATTATCAATGATTAATGAATTGCTAAAGCAAACATTGTGTCGCGACTACGTTCAGATATTATTTTGAACCGAAAACATAATGAAATTGAAACTGCCAAGATCAAATGAAAATGCCTCCATGAACAGTACAAATGTCTGCGATACTCTGTTTCCAAAAATAACTACATTAAAAGTTGATAAATATATATATATATATAGATATATATATATATATTATAAGATTGTAAATGTCATCATTTGTGGAGAGAGAGCATAGCATAAATAATTATTAATTAATTAATTAAATATTTTTTATATATATTGCATCAATCCAATATAACCGTTTCATTAATTTATAAACAGAGTATTTTGATGGTTTTTTTTTAGTGTGAGTGAATTTCATTTAATATATATATTTAGAGCTGTCCGGTCATAAAATTAGCACAAGTCCTCAACGCGATGCGCTCCAGTTTGAAATTTTCAGTTTTCAGTTTTCCCTATTTTTTATTTATCAATTGTTTGAAATTTGTTGTTGGTTTTTGGGTTAGGGTATTGCTGCAATTAACATTGAAGGTGGCATTTTTGCTATTGACTCGATAATTCGAGGCAGGCATCAAATGCCGGCCGGGAGGGGGGCGTGCCCATTTTCTTAAACCTTCAAGAATTGTTGGCCTAATGATAGTAAAAAAAAAAACAATTTTTTTGTGTTTTGTTTTGTTTTTATTTTTAATTTTATTTTTAGCTGCCACATTCAATTAACCAGCGTGTGAATATGAGCAAAGAGCGTGCCGCCTTTTCTGCACGCCCTCAAAAATGTAACTCAAACCTCAATTTCTGTGTAATAGCCAAGTTTTTGTTTCAATCTCGATCCAAGGCTGGTGGCGTCATTGCCCCGCCGGCAGTGCCAGCTGGGGGTCAAAACGCCACCAGCAGTGGCCAAATCCGTTAGGCAAAAGCCAACATCGAATTCCAATTCAATAATATTAATATGAGCGAAACTTTTTCCACTGCTCCCGCCCCATTCCCCTGCTCGCCCACAGGCAGAGCGCATATTCTTATGCAAAAGTTGTACGATTTGTCAAAGTCTGGTTTTACTATATATCATTAAAAGCGGTTCGCTGAAGCGCATCCTCAATAGCCAACTGTCGCCCCCTCCCCCCCCCCCCCCACACACACACACACTCGTCCACATCCATCACGGAAATTCTCACCACCAAAGCGGGTAGCTAATAAAGTAGTTTTGAGCTTATCACATGGAGGACTTCATCGCAATGAACCGTATTACATAAAAATAAAAAAAAAAAAAAAAAAAGAAAAAAGGAAAATAAAATATGAAGAAAACAAACTAAAACAGTGATACTTGTGGCCATAATTCAATACTCTTGCAGATATATACATATATATATATATTTCGAATGTTTATGAAAGTAATTAAATAACTCAAAAATAGTTAAAAATCGTTTTGTGTGTGTGTTACGCATTTGGTGACAAAAAATTAGTAAACTCATTGCAAGGGTATAAGTTGTAATTATTGTATTGTTTGTGGTATATGTTAAATTTACAAAAAAAAAACAAAAACAAAAAAAATGAAAATAAAAAAAAAAAACCATGTACTTATGTTAATACGCAAAGCGAGCGATATAAAAGCCATAAAATGTGGTAAAAAAAAAATACATTTAAATGAATGCGTATTCAACTGAAGGCAGCATAAATTATCGCAAGGGCAGGGCAGAGCAGGCAGCGCCAAAGACGAAACACATGTAATAAAAACTCTATTAAAAATGCCACTTACAATTAACAAATGGCCCGCACTGCCTTCCGGGGTTCAGGAAGGGTCAACGCATATTGTAGATAGACACGAGTAGAGTGACTACAACTATTGCAAAAAAAAAAAAAAATAATAGAAATATAAGTAAATGTTGAATTCCATGTTGAAATATGCGAAAAGCTATAGGTACAGGTATTGGCAAAACAATAAAAAGCTAAATGTATCTACGCAGCTAAGAAAAAAAAAATTCGGTATTGAGTTGATTGGCTTGCCACTGAATGGGCCCTCTATGCCTGCCTCGCCACAGTTCTATAAGCCTGAGAACAACTTGAGGCAAGCCATTGGCAAGTCAGTCAGTCAGCCTGGCGACAAAGATGTCAGTACCAGATGGGTGGGGGGGGGGAGGGAGGGAGTAAGATAAGCATAAGGTGCACATATTATTTATCAACTCTTCAGCAGAGAATTCGCAAAAATTACTTGCAATTAATTGTTTTTACTCTAAAAGATAATCACAAACAATAATCAAATTATTCAAAAATTTCAATAATGAGATGAACGAAATGTTTAGGCAACACTTCATCGGCACATGTTGTTTTATGAATAGTTCAGTTTGGTTGTCTATTGTCGCCTGTCACGAAATGCCAATTCACAATGTGTGAATATTAAATGAATGTGCGTGTCTGAGGTGGCTGCAAATACTTACGCATAACACACGCAATTAAATTTATAAATATTTAAAACACCAATTTACATACCCGACCCACACACAAATACACACGCACACGCACACACACACACACACACACACACAGACACACAGCAAATTGTTGTGCCCATAGGCCCGGTTCGGGTGCCGATTTGAGTTTGACTCTGGTTTTGGATTTTTGGCTATGGCTTTGGCTTTGGCTATGGCTTTGGCTTTGGCTTTGGGTCTGGCTTACGATCTGGCTCTTATTGTGACTCTGTCTTAGATGACCAAAATCGAAAGGGGAAGTCGTCGTCACCAACAAGACAAACATTATTAAAACCCACAATGCGTTTGAGAGGTTCACTTTTTTTTTTCTGGTTTATTGCTTTTGAATTTAATTTGATTTTGGGCGACTCCACATTGGCTTTTGGCTAAATAAAAAAAAAAAAATATGCCTCAAAACTGACATACTTGATATGACAGATTCGGTTTATGGCCGACTTGATCGCATACCGATAGCTGGGCCTTCCAATAGAACCCTGAGCATGGCTTACTTATTCATGTATTTATAATTACACAACATATATATTTATACATATAAACAGATAAACATATATACACAAACAAACCATTTTTGAAATTAGTTGGGCCCCAAGGAAAATGAAAGTTATGCACGGAATTAAATCAGAGACGAGTTGGTTTTTTTTGGAAAGCTACTTATTGTTCAATGTTTTTCGCATTTACAAAATACCATAAATATTAACACCCAAAATTGTTGTAATATAATTGGGTGTGAAGCAAGTTTTAACATTGCCTTTCTTTCGAATATGGTAACAATATTTATGGCTCAACTAACGCAAAAACTGGCAAACCTTTGAATGCTTTTAATTATCAATGAAAAAGAAAGTGTGACCATGTCTAGGATAAATTGATTAATTTTTGGGATTGTGAATATATATATATATATATATATATATATATACTTGATTGAGTCGTTGTCGTCTTCTTATGTCAAAATTATAATAATCTCTACAAGCGATTTTGATGTTCCTCTTTTTCCTTTTTTTATTTAATTTAATTGTTTAAATTTGTATAATAAATATTTGCTAAAACTAATTAAAATCTGATCTTAAGCAAATGTAAATTAATAAATATTCAACTCTGGTCTAATTAAATCATACATCTGCTGTTTAAATTTCAAATCTGTTGTAAAATTGTTGACAGCAAATCTGTGATTTCAGTTTCAAGTTGAGATCCTTTGAGCTAACCATTATTGCCAAGGATTGGATTGAGGTCAGAAATTTCACTGTCGTTGTAAATGTAACTTTAAAATCGCTTTGTTTTTTTTTTTTTTTTTTTTTGTGGGGTAGGGGAATATATGAATTGGGGACTTAAACTCTGTGTGGTTATTTATGGCGCTTAATTCCTGGGCCCACAAGCATATACATTAAGTCTCTTGGCCAAATTTTGACCGAAACCCATTTCGCTGTTTTTTTTTTTTTTGTATTTATATATATATTTATTTTTTTTTGAATGCAAAGTGCTCTTCATTCACAGAAGTCCACACTTAGCACCGCTCATGTTGAGCTTAAGTTGTTTTTGGGTTGACGGTTTTGTTGAGGTTCATGTTGAGGTTGAGATTGAGATTGAGATTGAGGTGTGGGGCCGTTCTCGTAGCAACTGGCAACAGTCGATCCGGCCACTTCAACAACAACAACAACGATCAGCATTCGCCGTTGCCATCTTCGTATTATTTAGCAAATTAATATCCATAAAAATCTTAATACCAGCGTTAAGAAACGAAATCTTTAGCTTGCCTGCTAAATTTCTTACGAAAAAAGTTCGTGCAACCGGCGAACAAGCAACAACCAAAAAAAAAAAAATACACACACAGCAAGACACAACTGAGTAGGTTGAAAACACAACAAAAAAAAAAGAATTAAGAGAAAAAAATCAAAATAAATACGCGCGCAAAAAAAAAAAAAAAAAGAGAAGGGAAAAAAAGATTAGCAAAAGTGCCGCCATTTAAATTTATTTACTTACGAGTGTGAACTTTATGCCCATGGCGTTCGACTGGCCCTCCGCTGCCCCCTCAACACCGCACCGGCCACGCATCCAACGGCCCCCCCCCCTTTCGACCAGACACAGTCACGAAGCGACGCCACCGTTGTCAATGCCAAATGTGTTACGGTCCCCAAGACGGAGGGACCTGAAGAAAACCATACCTGGTCCGCATCCAAACACAAGATGCGCTTGAGCAAAACCTATTCTCACATCATCAACAAAAGTGCAAAGACTAAATGTGTGTGTGTGTGTGTGTATGTTTGCCGGGAAAGTGGTAAACTCGGTGAACTCTGTGAAGTAGTGCCTCAGGTACCATAGAAATGGACAACAATCAATACAATCAGAGCTATTGGTGGGCAATGGGCAAACTGTTGTGAAACTAGAACCCAAATCTTTTGGGCATTCATTTTGGTACCACAAGCAACATCCCAAATAGGTATTCATTTGGAAATGATTACTGAAATATTTGGCTCCTTATTGTCCCCCAAACGAAATAAGTTTGCGGCGCTTCAAGCGCATTTTTCCAACGTTCCTAAGTTCAGAAGTAACGTATTATCTGGTTCCAATTCCAATTCCAATTCTTAAGTATTTGAAAAGCAGCTTGGCATAACTATCATCATCATCATCATCATCATCATCATCATCATCATCGTCTTCATTAGCTTCATTTTGGTCGTTGTCCGTTTCGAAATTTGATTCCAGCTAAAATGAAATGAGATCTTGTTGCCCTAAAAAGCCGAAAAAACAAAATAATAATAAAAAGCGAAAAAACTAAAAAAAAAAAAAAAATAAAAAAAAAATCAACAACCCCACACAAAAATTTGGTGTTTCCCTTTGGGCTGCTCGAGGACAGTGCTTTTGGTTCGGTTCCTGGCTAAATTCCCTCGCCTCACACTTTCACAAATATATATATATATATATATATATGTGTGTACAAGCAGTATGTATGTTTGCTTTTGCTGCGTATTTAATTGCGATTTCATCTTAAGTTTAAGAATTTTAATGATTTTCAAATTTGCATACAATTTTACAATTTGATTAACGTCTTTAGCGCTCAGGTTACTCTTTAATATGCTGAATAAGATTTTTACATTTTTTTTTAATTTTGCAAAATTTTAGATATTTACTATTATTTGCCTTTCTATCAATCTGTCAATTTATCTGATTATCCATCTACTTAACTAATGTATATATATATATATATATGTCAATAATAATATGCGTAGTTATATTGAGAATATATTTTAGCATTTTCTAATTAGTTTTTGCTTCATCTTGGCTGTAGCAACCACACCGCATACCTCCCCCCCTCCCGCCAGTCTAAAAAGTGCGCACGTGCTGCGAAGATTTTTAATGTGCAATAAACATTTTTTAGCTGTATTTGTTGCCTGTCGATTTTGTTTGTTTTGTTGTTGTCGACTGGTATATATTAAGTTGTCTTATGTTAGCTCATAATTTATGCGATTCTTCAGACAATATATTTACACACGAAATGTTTGAACTGACATTGATTTGACAACGGGCCACAAAAAAAAGATACAAGGAAAAAGAGAAACAATAAAAAAGAAACACACGCCCAACCGGATCGAAACGATACATAAACATATATATATATATATATATATATATATATATATGAATACATGTTTATATACATATCGCTGGACCAACTAATTAATGAAATCTAGTCTATTTCACTAATGAAATCTAATCCATGTGATCATTGTTCATTCTTTAATAAAATCAGCTGCGTGCCACATGCAAATTTTTTTAATAGCCAGTAGTTATTAAAAGTGGGTATTTTAAATATATATATATAATTTTGGAAAAATCAGCAATATCAACATTAATTAGTATAGAGAAATTAGGCACAAAAGTTTTTTTTTTTAATCTTGAATAAAAAGTTTTAAATTGGTATTTTAGAACCCAACTATGTCAATCAAAATTAATCAAGCTTGTTACATTTTGGAAAAAAAAAAAAATAATAAAAATATCAACTTGCTCTAATATATATTTGTCACTCTGTTAACATTTGTTCATTTTTGTTCTTAAATTTAGCAATTAATTTGCAGTTTTTGAATATGTGTATCTGTATAGGGTAACTTCTAGTCAAGCATTGACTACTCAAGCACGCTTTGCTCTTCTTTTTTTTCTTTATTTTTTTTTTTTTTTGGGAAGTTGATACGCAAAATCATTTTAGGCAGAAAATTATGTTAATCTATGAGTGTGAGATGCTGCGAACCAGTTCAATGGAGTTTTACCGACAGTCAGCAACCTGTTGCTTTGTATATGCTAAGCGTATGCATTGACATTCCTTAATTTGTTTACTAATCACCTGTGCAAACTGGCCTGGCAACAGACAACGGACAACAGGCAACAGACAACAGACAACAGACAACGGACAACGGCAAATACCAAACAAACGGTCAAATCACCTGGCCAGTCACAAGATGAAAACTTAAAAAGTTGTCACATTAATGCTACAAACAACAATCGAAATATGCCTTTAATTTATATTTCTCTTTTATATATATATATATATAAACATTTACATTTTTTCTTTTATTTGGGCCATGTATCTGGGAGCTACGTCTCGGTAATATTCTGCGTATGGCAATCGCATTGGCCACGCTTGGCAATCAGCCTGACACCACACAGTTTTGCCGGCTAGCTCTTTGGTCATGGACAATTGGTTTCCATTGCCATTTCAGCTGGCGGGGATGGGGATTGAGGCGAGGGCATTGGGAACAGAGGGGCAATGGGGCAGTGTCAACAATCGGTCAGCTAATTGTCGCCGGCACTCCACTCATGAAGTTGGCCACGTTAGTTGTGTTACTTCTAGCCATATCGAATCGCATCAAAAAATATATATAACATATTCTTACAGCTGTGCACTGCTCGAAGTCCGTTAAAAAGTTTCTGAAAACTAGACTTGAAATGATTCTCTGCTTATCAAGGCAAATAAACAGCGAAATTTAACCCAGCAGAAAAAAAAAGAGAGAGGAAGTACAAATTGTTTTCGGATATTAATCATAATTCTTAAAAAAAAATAATGTCCATGTTTCAAAAAAACAATTCTTATCAACGTAGCCCTATACGATGTATGTATGTGAATAAAATTAGGTAATATAAATGCTTTTTGTGTAGTTATATAATATATTTTCAGAGAATCTTAGATAACATACCGACAATTTGATGTGGTTTTTATTAAAATATGTGAATTATTCAAGATTTAAACTTTTATAATACACTTTCGCAAGCAATCTTTGATTTCTTTTTTTTTTTTAAATATTGCTTAAAGTGAAACGGCGATGGGAATTTAATTGGAATCCCATTAAGCTTACGAACGTTCATGGAATTTCAAGATTATGTGAAAGAGTGTGCGTGTGTGTGTGTGTGTGTGTGGTACATGTGAATTTGGACTGCCTGGTTATGTGGTTTTCTAACGAAGGATCCTTAAGAACTGAGCGAATACAATGCAAGATGCCCTACAAAAAAAAAAAAAGCCAACATTCAAAATGAAGTTGTTTCCATGAACTGAACCAGAAACAGCAAAAAAAAATCCTCTAATAAAATACAAAAGAAAGCAAAGAAAAAAAAAAAAAGAAAAAATAAAAAAAATGGGCGAACAGAGAGCGAATCTTAAGTCAATGACTCCATTAAGTGCGGTTTTTTGAATTCATTATGCGTTGCAAGGTTTCGTTTAGCAACAGGTTGCTATGCCACCCGCTTGCCACATATATAAATATATATACATATATATATATATATCTGTTTATGTATGTGGCATATGCATAATACCCGAAACGATAGCAGAAAGGATGGATAAGTTTGCCTGTTTGCCTGCTTGGGTTTCGTATGATATCTACAAGTGAGTGAGTGGAGGTCTACCCAATGCATTCCCAGCTCCATAAGTTTACTACATTTACAGGATTCTACGTTGCTCTGAACTATTCCCTATTTCATTACCACGCATTACCAGCGACTTTTATGGCAATGTGTATTGTCGTTTTTGCCATTGTCCAACTTTGTCAGAATGTTGTCGATCACAAAAGGGCGCACAGTGGACTGCAGCCTCCAATTAAATTTATAGCATTTAATTGTAAAACATAAAAAACAAAATTTGTTTGTTTTTGTCGCTTATCGTTAGTTTTAATAAAGCAGAAGTGGAAGTAAATTCTAAGAATATTTTAATATTCATTCATTAATAATTTTATTAAATAATTTAGTTGCACATAAAAAAAAAATAATAACCTCGTTCAAAACAACACACAAATATTTATTTATCATTTCAACGGCTTTTGTTTATTTTTATATCTTTTTCTACAATTAAGCAATAAGTTTTTTACGACAGAAAGAATTTAAAAACATCTACAATTAAATTCTTCTTGTAAAATTATTCAAAATTATATTTTTTTATATTAGAATTGTTATCTTTGAAATTATCGAAATGAAATAATGGCTATGTAATTTCTTTCCGGGTAACAAATTTCACGACACTTTTCTATATCAACATAAATATAGAGCGATTTCATTCAAGTAGAAGAGAAGTATTTCAAAAAAAATAAAAACCAATTATATCCGGTTATTCGCTACAATGGAGCATAAACTCGAACAAAAAGATACATATTACAACGGTCTTCACACGCTGAGGCTAATGAGTGTGGGTGCCGTAATTCACGTCTAGCCTGTTTGCTAATATAATATAACAATTTAACGCTTAAATTACTGACTCATGACCCAGACTTGACCCGGAGCTACGTAAGTCAACAAATTCAACTTATTCCCGGTTTGTACTTCACTTACAACAACAAAAATAAAGAAGAAAAACGGTACAAATTTTATGCAAAATTCATTGTGTCAACATTTGTAGTTGCTCTATGTCTCCTCTGTTTGTATGTTCTGTGTGTTTGTGACACTGTTTGAGTGGCGACAGTGGCAGAGGCAGAGGCAGAGACAAGGGCAGAGGCAGCAGCAGCAGCTGAATGCTGGGGTTAAGCACTGCTGACTGCGATTGCTCTGGCGTCTGCATGCAATGCGTTGTTGTTGCTTTTGCTGTTGTTGCTGATTTTGTCGTGGGGGAAGGGGAGTTATGGGTACGTTAGGTAGACATACACACACACACAGGCATACAAGCACACGTGGACACACATACCGCATTGCATACATATAGATGTACGTACATATGTGTGTGTATATAAGACACACAAGCAGACAACACGCGTCTGACTCGAGAGCCATGCAAGTCATGAACATAGAATGAGCCGCTTTCTCGGTATTCACTAGTCTTGCAAACCCCGCCTTACCCCCTGCCGAACAATCAAACCAACCAGTCGCCTGCAGTACCCTCCCCCCTCAAATCATATAGTCTTGATCGTGCGTCTGTTTTAGTTGTATGTATGTGTCGCTCACACTGCTTCTGCTTTGGCCCCTGTCCCTACCCCTACCCTTTTGTGTGTGTGTGTGTGTTCGCGCTGTTGTTGTTGGTTCATTGCCCGCCAAAAATTTTGAAGGCCAAAATAATATGAGATTTTTGTTGTCTTTTTCCTCTTTCTGTTTAGCTTCTGCTTCTTCACCGCTTTTATATATTTATTGTGGTTGTTGTTGCCGCCGTAGTCATTTCAGGTTTTCCCTTTCTGGCAATGTACGCGCTAGCCAAATGCTTTGGGGGTCTGTGCGGTTTGGGGCTTGGCAGGGTGTTGGGTGAGGGCTGAGAGGTGATGGGTAGTGTTGGTGTGTGTTAGTGGTTGGTTAAGGGGGGGGGGGGGGGTGTTAGAGGTACAGGGTTGGAATCCGGACGGAAAGTTTCACATACTGCGTAGTTACTCTGCATGTACAATACGCACACACGCAAACGCACGCGCAACCACAAACACACACACACACACGCACAAATTCACACACATTCAAAATCATTTACGTACTTACACACCTGTACCTGTATCTACTTGAGTATCTTTTTATCCACAGCTATGCAAGGCTGTGTATGTATCTGTATCACGTCTGTGCTTTGTCGCCTCACTTTACGCACTTTTTTGCATACCCTGTGCGCAACATTATTGGATGGGCATGCACGTGCCACACTCTGGAGCGTTTTTATTTTCTCCTAAAATAAATATCCAATTTATAACAATCAATTGCGCATATAAAACAATATTTAAATATTTACAAATAAATATATAATTACAGATTTAGATTATGGGTATCTTCTAGTCTAACATGCTTTTTATTTTTTTTATATTTTGGCAAAATTACAAAACAGGCAGAATGATACATCTCCGACCGCAACCGATAAATTTGACAGTTGTAAAGTCAGTTCCGAGAATTTATATTTATTTTATATTCAATTCAATACGGTTTTTTATAATTTGAGTTGTCATTTTACGGTTAGAGGGTATGGAGTAATCGGTGTAATACCAACAAGTAACCCAAGCAGCAGCAGCCAGGGCTACCCAGGGTTAAACCATGTAATATCGCTGTGGCTGCCCTGGTTCACACTTGACAGAGTTGCCACCAACTTTGATAATAAGCTTCAAACCTTTTTTGTGATTAGTGTTGTACGCTGATTTTCACTTTCTTATACCCTGTAACCATACAAATGGTCATAAAGCTATAAATCTATCTCTTTCTCAATAATAATTTACATATAACATTTGCAACATTTTCATCCGCACTCCACAATTTCGATGATGAAAGATTGTTTAGATCATCTCTCGAACTGAGTAGTTGGTATCTTGTCGTGAGCTGTAAAGTACACGCCTGGATACAGGGTATCTTCGAGTCAAGGCCTCTTGACCATAACAATCTTACTTGTATTTTTTTTTTTTTTTTGGTTAGTTCTTTTGAAGCTGAAGTTCCCAAAAACCTGTCTTTTATTTAAGAAATATATATATATATTTTTTTTATTTATTTTTTTTTTTTTAATCAAGCCTAAGCCAGAGCACACAGTGAGAGTTGTCGAGTGAATGGGGTTCGTTCTGCGTATTGAATAGCTTTCGGCTTTTGTGTGTGGATGCCTCATTCAAATGGAAACTACTTTGGGGCCCACTTGAAGAAACGGCATAAGTTTTGCCATTTTTGCTGATTTGGCAAAAAATCAACGAAACCTCATATCATCGATCGCAGGAAACTTCCACTTGAGAGATCAGTTAATAAAGCTGATAAATTATAGATACAATTTCGGCAGCTAACCAAACAAAAAAAAAAAACGAATAAAAAAAAAAGTTGAAATACTCTTGCATAATAAAGTTCATTATGACAATAATATTTTGCCCAAGTTTGATTTATTCTAATAAATTGAATATTAAAATACAATATAAGAATTTCTCATTTATTTTTATGTTTTACATTTATATTTAATATTTGCATATTTGATATACAGCAAAGGTTGGCACAATAAGATTGATTCATCGACTTGGCTATTGATGCTTATATATTTTATGCAATTGAAGGGGATTCACTTTTTAGCTATACTTTACACACTCGATAGCAAATTAATAGTAACCTCAACAGAGAGCATACAAAAATCGTTGTGGAAACTGTGGCACAAACTTAATTTGTGCCTTAAACGGCGTTCAGTGTCAAGAAACGTTTAAGTATGTATGTATAAATACATGCGTATGTGTGTATGTATGTGTGTGTGTGTGTGTGTGTGTGTGTCTAATTATATGGTAATACTGGCATACAAATGTACATATAAATTGCTCTTATTACAGAGCGACGCTAACACAAACACACACACACACACACACAGACAAATAGGCAAGTAACGACAAATCGACAGACAGTCAGTTTGTCAGTCTGACCGATCGACAGATCGGCAGCCCTCCCGTTGATCTATTACGCCATCGCAGCATTACGTATACGCAATGTTAATGAGTTAGTCATGGGGTATTGGCTATGATTATGGGCCACAGCCGACCCAGCATTAAATGAGTACTATATAAAGGCAATTGACCCGAAACTAAGCAACATTATCTCACTTCTAAATTCCAATTTCTAATCAATTATGCATATGTACAAAATTAGTTCATATATACACACATATACATGTACATATATATATATATATATATATATATGTGTGTGTATCACTATATTTGTAGCCAAATGCTGTCATTCTCGGGTTGATCTCATCTCATCTCATAAATGTTTACGCATTAATATTTTCTTGAACCAATTAACCAATCAGCGATCTTTAGCAACTGATTCATCATGAACAACATCGAACTACAATTTTATATATTTGCTCTATATATATATATTTATATGATTAAGTTGAGTATCTTAGCAAAAAGTCCATTGCAATAGCAATACAAATTTGAAACTTAATACCAAATTTTGTGGTTTTTTTTTTGCTTGATTATTCATTGGATATTTATTTTATATCATTTTATTATTTGATTTAGTCCATTAAATAGCTGCTTATTTAGAATATTTGTGTGTGTGTGTGTGTATGTGTGCTTATGTACCAATGATGCCTCCGTTTTTTGTCAAAGACCACAAAATTTTTTGTCTACATTTTTGGCTCTATACAAAATAGGTTTAGCTGGAATTGGAATGTTATAAAATAAGCAAGAAACTCTTAAGAATAGCTCGAAAGTATTCCAGACAACTAATTTACATATGTATATGTTTAATGATTGAAAAGCCTAATGCCTAAATAATATAAATAAAAAAATAAAAAATAAATAAAAAAAAAATAAAATCAATTTAAAATGTATGCAGACTCAACTAGCGTCCAGCGTTTATTTTGATCTCCATTTAGGTTTTTGGGCAGCGACAAGCGTCGAAAA
This sequence comes from Drosophila longiperda, assembly GCA_035042125.1. Classification (NCBI taxonomy): domain Eukaryota; kingdom Metazoa; phylum Arthropoda; class Insecta; order Diptera; family Drosophilidae; genus Drosophila; species Drosophila longiperda. Next base: position 271,864 of record JAWNLV010000105.1, read on the forward strand.
CGGCGGCAACTTGTTTCTTTGTATAATTTATCCGCATTTTATTTTGATTTGTGTGTTTGGCCTTCTTGAGGCGCACACACACAGATGCACACACCATCAAAGACGCGTGTGGCTCTAAATACCCTGTAAACAAACTGGAGATGCAAGCGGGTAATTTGACAGTGCAAAATGTATTATATTTGCTAGAAAAATTCATTTCATATTTTATTTTACACAATTTATTATCCATTTTGTATATGTAAAAATAATCATAATTTTTATAAATTATTTATTGGCATTTGAATAGTTCAATTAAAGAAAAGTTAATTGATTCAAATGTATTTATATGATTTGGGGCTTTTACAAAGGTAAACCGATTTCGATAACTTTTAATCGATCCACAATAACAATAATGTAATCAGCGTAATAACTGTTTATTATTGTTATCGGTCTATGGGTATAAATTCTAATTGTCTTTATTTTAATTATAGCATTTTTTAAATATGTTTTTACCAATCTTGATTATATTTGGTTTTTTTTTTCAAGCGTTTTTTTATATTTTATTCGTGGCGTTGGTTGCTAAACTACTCTGATCTCAACTAGATCTTGGCCTGGGTGCTAACAATTAAAGGGCGCTCGAAAATGATTTTGAGTGCGACACATTTATGGCTTAACACTCGGCCTAAGATTGCAGCCAGTTATTACTTCATTCGTATAATCATTCAATCATGCCCCCAACAAGTTTCGTGCTTCAACTTCAACTTCAGCTGGAACTCAAAATTTTGTTTGGGTGTTTATTGTTATTGTTGTTTCTGTTGCTTTTGTGAGGGATTCTTTTTAATTATAAGCCAGAAAGATCGAAGCCCCAAAACTAACGCCCACCTCGATATGCTGGGTTGGCGGATCATTAACGTTGCTGTTCCTTTAAGTTAACCCCCCCCACAACACTCTTCGCCTGGTTTCATTGTTGTTGTTATTATTATTGTTGTTGCCCCGCATAGTAAACATTGACAGCATTCACTTTACTACCACTGCCAGCTACTGTCGCGCATTCATTCATGATTTCTCATTCATTCATATAGCTAAGCATAAAGCTTTCTTTCACACACCCACACACACAAAGCCACACACACACACTCAGCCACTCACCCACACACACACACGCACACACCCACACACACACACACACGCGGCACACAGTTGCAGTCCGCTTAGCGCAGCAGCTTTGAGAATTTTTTGTGGTTAGGCCCAACAAAATTTGTCAATTTAATTGGATTTAGTTGCTACAAAAGTCGTTTGTTTGTTTGTTTGTTTGTTTGTTTGTTTGTTTTTTATCAATTTCGCACGCTGCTTATAAGCATTTTAATCATATTTATTAGCATTATGCATGACATAAAGAATTTCAAACTTTGGACACCCTTTTGTCACTGTCTGAATCTGTCTTTGCATTAATTCCATAGTCACATAAATCAAAGCAAAAAAAAAAAATGTTTGTTGCGTTTCCCAAATAACAATTGGATATTTAAATGCGTCGCACGGGATCTAAAATGTTCAATAGGCTTTCTATTGAATGGCCTATGGGATGTGTAAATTTGTGCATATGTATATGTATATATGTATGTGTGATTGTCGCTTACCTCAAATGGCCAACAACTTCAGGCCAGGCCGGCATTCGATCCGCATTTGGTGTTGGCATTTTGGCCTTTCCGCTTCGCGTTTTATTGTATGTAGTTGGTGCCAAACCGATTGCCCTCACAAATGTAACACAAATATATATATATATATATATATATATATGATGACAGCACCCACATTTGCCGTATCCAATGTGGGTGTTACTCAAGCGGCGCCTTTGCCATAATCTTACTTTTTTTTTTTGTTCAAATCATTTCGAGCTTAAAAGATCTTCTTTGTGCCGCTTGTAGACAATTTTTGGTGTTGCCTAAGTGCAACAATGAGTTGCACTGCCATCTGTCTGCAACATGAGCACTATAATCGATCTGCAGTGAGAGTTTAAAAACCAAACTGATTGATTTAGTTGATTGGCATATTGAAACCCACACACAAATTGTGCATTTTTATTAAATATAAAAAGTAATTGTGATCTAGTCAAAATATCTCAAATCGACCACACCTTGGCTGAAAACATTTATAACTCCACCCCGTAAATATATATATATATATATATATATATACATATATATATATATAATTACATACACTTGCGGTCAAAATAATAGTTGTGCTACTTTTTACATGATATCATAATAATAATCATCATTTGTTTTGATTTGTTTATAGTCGTAGTTTTTTAATATTGATATTGATATTATTATCCTCAACGGATTTCACAGAACAATTTCACAATCTGAATAAAAATAGTGCTTGCAGAAATTGCCAAGAATAGTTTACAAAAATTTACTTCTACTTTTTCCCAACAATTGAAAGACTTTTTCCTAAAAGATTGGATGTAAGAAAAAAGGCTTCAAATATGCGAAAAATAATTCATACACTCAGAAATAAATCGAATGCTTACGTAAAAGAATTCTTGTATAAATTTTATAAACATTAATATTTGCAAAAAAAAAAATAAAATAAATATACAATAATTTTACATGGTTTATAAATTCATATATATAAATAAGAAAAGCTTCGATGGAGAGTGGAAATTAAAGTAAGCCCAACTCTAATAAAATAAAAAAAAAACTATAATGAATACAAAATTACTATTTTCTAAATTTCAAAAAGGTTTTGTTACAAAAATAATTTCTTAACACAAAATAAACACACAAATTTTTTTGGTAAGCCTTAATAACTTTGAGAAATATGTTTACATATATATAAAAATTATTTTAAAAAAATGCGATATTTATGCTGAAAGGCTACTTCATATTTCAAGGGTTTTTTTTTAGCTAGTTAGTCTATCATAATACATAAATAAAATTTCACTCCTCTATGTCATATATATATAAAATTTAAATTGGAACAAATAGGTCATATTCTAAATATATAATCAAAATAATTTCCAACCCAACTGATGCTGCTGTACATTATTGGTAATACTGTAACTGAAGCTGTTGCCAAGTGGCCAAAAGTTGTTAATATTCATATACATTTTTTTTTTTGCAGCAGACAGTTACTCATAGCCTGACAATTTGCATAATCATATCGACAGTAGACTTACTTTCATATTTCAGTGTAGTTCTTGTTGTTACTGTTGTTGTTGTTGTTGTTGTTGTTGAATTTATCATTTTGAACACGTTTCACAATTTGTTCTTTATGCAGAACTTGGCTTACAACCTGTTGACGTCTATATATGTATGTCTATATATACATTCATCTGTGTATATACAGATTACAGTCACACATACATTTATAGATTTGTAAATTTGTAAATTTTTTTAGATTTGTACTTTGAATTTTTTTGTTGCGTCACGCTAGCAACATTTTCTAGCTAAACAGCAGCCATCTGTGAAATAAATAAAAAAAAGGCTTGCTTGAAATTCCACAAAGATTTTGTTGTATTATGCAGTGCAAGTATTCTTAATAACTGAATAATCGGAATTGCCCTGGCATACAGTTGATTTCTACGAATATACGTTTAATAATTAAACACACCATTTTTCAACTCACGAATCACGATTAAAAGCTGGCGCTAGTTAAATAGCACTTATTTATTTAATTAGTTAGTTAGTCAGTTAGTTAGTTAATTAGTTGGTTGGTTGGTTGGTTAACGTGTCTATATTAATGTGGCAAGAATGTTTGGCATTCGGTAAGTCCAAAATAATAAGAACGGGTTCCGTTACATGGTAAATTATCTTTATACCCTTACAGAGGGTATTATGATTGTGTGGCAACACGATAAGGTAAAACATATATACACATACATACATACATACATACATACATACATACATACATACATACATACATACGTATCTATGCCACAGACACAATAAAACGAAGACAAAGTTACAAAACTTTCAACTCAAAGATTTCATTTTATGACAGAGTTTTATCAAAATCATTAATAATATCGTTTTTTGTTGGCAACGATTTATACTGGTTGACGAGATGCTTATTAGCATCAGACATGTCATATATATATATATATATATAGATATATATATACATATCTAAAATTGTACAAAATTATATCTGTTTTGTGAGACAAGATCTGATTTCTATATTTGAGTTAATTCGTTTGAGTGTATTAAATATTTTGCCATTTTATTAGCCTAACTTTGGCATTATTAAATTAGACATTTACTATAAAAATTTCAACGTTTGCTCGCTGAGAAGATTTGTTTATCTCTTTTTTTTTATTCAAGTGAATATTGTGAATATTGTACAAGTTTAGGTAAATATTAAGGTGCTGCCGTTGCGAATTATACATTTTAAAATACACACGTTTAGACATATATATATATATAGATATATATGTACGATCTGGTCGATATAATAAATTGATTAGCTTAATTGGTCAGTCATTAAAATTAAACACTTTCAAATATGCCAAACCCGCTGATTGCGCAGTTTTAGTTTAGTTTAATTTTTTGTTTAGTTTTGGTTTAGTTAAGTTGCTAAATGTGGCAACGAATGCGTATCTGGAAATCCACTTATCGCCAACAAACTTAGGGCTCAATATTTTTATTTGATGATGAAACAAGCCCCGCCAAAAAAAAAAAAATGCGTCGCAAACTATTCTCGTCGTATAGTGGCTAATACATATATACATATATATATACATATATATATATATATATATATATATAAGTATATATAATATATGGTATTTGTTTACGCTAAGAAAAACAATTCTAATTTTAAGAAATTGCGTTCTAGTCGCGCTCCGGTTTGAAATGCGTTTTAAATGCTCTGCATTTCATCGAGCCCCATCGACGGGGATGGGGACAGGGATTGAGACACACACACACACCTGTTTGTTACCCGTTTACACACACACACACATTTTGAATCAACTAACCGGAGTTGCATCTGGTTGCAGCCGGTTAATGGTGCTCACTGGGTGCCCACTGGGTGCCCATTGGTGGTCAATTTCATGCGTTCATACCTTTTCATTGTGGACACGCGCCGTTGACCGGTGGTGACCAACGGGCCACGGACTTTTGGCCACGAGCCACGCATATTGAACAACATCCGTTTCGTGCTTGGGTCGACGCTCAATTGGCTGGCGTTTAATTGCCGAGTTAACCCAATGCACATAACACTTTGGCTAATTACCAATAACCGGACACACATATCGGTAAACATACATACAAATAAATCAAATCAGCCCACAAATACATACATATGTCTATATGTACATATATATATAGTACTAGAAGGTATGTAATGATGTACGTTGATTCATCGATGTTTCGTTATGTTTATTAAAAATTATGCTTGCAATTTTTAAATCAATTTTGTATTGGCCAAATATTGTAGTCAGTATTTGGCCACACTTAAAGTGAGCTGCTATTAAATAGATTTAAATCTATAATCGAATCTAAGCTGTAATTTAATCCTAAATTATAATTTCAATTTTCGTCTGTCAAATCAAAGCTGGAGATAATAATAAGAATTAAACTCAGATGAAAATAATCAATTTGTTTAGCAAAGTTATAGCAGTGCATTTTTTTTTCAAGTGTACATCTGTTTAGCTACGTTCCGCTGTGTGGTGTGTGTAGCTACTGTGGACCACTTTGGGATTGTTGCACGTTTCCCGATTGTTTTGTTGTTTGATTTCTATTGATTTATATGCTGACATCAGGTGAACATTTTGGACAACGGCTTTGCACTATCCAAATAAATATTTATGTGTGTGTAGGTGTGTGTGTGTATGTTTGTTCAGTTAGCGAACTCATTAACTCATCTACTCTTCAGTGGCAATATCAGCATTTTGTCAATGTCATGCCGCATAATTGTTGTCACTCATCTCATCCCAATGTACCTTAACTATTTCTATATATGTCTGTTTTGTTTTTTTTTTTTTTTTTTTGTATTTCTATTTCAACACAGATAGAAGCGGAAAATTCCAAGAATCGTTTTGTAAGTAGCTTAGCTACCTGCCAAATCTGCCATTTACGCAGTTCCGAAAATTAAACGAAATTCACAAAGACGATTCGCTGCTGCTGCTGCTGCTGCTGCTGCTGCTGCTGCTGCTGCTGCTGCTGATTCTGCTGCTGCTGTTGTTGCTGCTTTATCTGCCTCATTTAGTGCGTTGCAGAGGGTCCGCTAGTATAAATTAGCTACCTCTCAACCTCACCAACCCCCCCCCCCACACATCAACATAATCTGCAATAAAAAAAATAAATATAACTAAAATCTAAAAAAAATTCCATTTTCTTCCGTACAAACGGTTATCAGTAAGCGAACATATAGTTTATTATGCAGGGTAGACCTTGAGAACAGCATTTCTTTTCTACCGCATCCGCATACGCACACCAACCCCAGTGCTTGGCTAGAAGTGTGCGACGCTATCACTGACCTTGCCAAAATTGTTTATATATGTTTGCCTGTGCTTGTCTACATTATTTATTGGCATACCCTGCGCATCGGGTATGTTCAATTTGCTGCGCAATGTGGAACGCAAATATTACAATAGGTGAATGATGTGACTGCAATACATTGCAGATAGTTTTTAATATTAGATATTTTTATATTTTGGCACATTTACAGGGTATTTATAAGTCGTGCACTTTGCACTAAGCCACTTTTATTTGATTCCTGTGTACGTTTTGCTCAAACGCGCAGAGTCTTAATATCAAATTAGAAACTCAAATAAAAAATTTTGCGCAGAGGTATGCTGGTGCGGGACAGGGCAGAGTACGGGTAGACTGTGATTTGGGCAGAATATGTAACGCTAAATGGAATGGAAACTAGCCCATCTTCTTTCTTACATCTTATTTCTTATTTATGTATGTATATACATACATGCATACATATGTTTGTAGGTGTTTAATGTTGCCAAGCTGTCGCTGTGACGGGGGCGACGTTTACGTCAACGTCAACGTCGACGCTGGCGCTTATCAAACACGGAAACTTTGCCGCATCTATCAAACTAAGCACACACACAGAGCCACACAGACAAATTACGCACACAAACGCACGTCTTTTCGCTATTCTTTTTTTCCTTTCTCTTTTTCTCATTTTTGCTTTAGTTTCGCTATTATATTCTTTTTTGAAGCTTTTAAATTAAATAAACTGCGTGTATGTTTGTATGTATGGATCTGTATATGTGTATACATGCGTGTGAGACACGTATGTAAATAAACTTTTATTTAATATATATATATATATATATATATATATATATATGCATATATTTACACTGCCTTAGATCATATCTTCTGAAAACTGGAGCACATAATTAAGTAACTGTTAGTTCAAGCTTTATATCTATGCATGGGCTTACCCTTGTATGTATGTATGTATTCATGCATGTACATACATGTCTCACTAATCAGCCCATCTAACTGTTTAGAAAGTATGACTAAGTCAGCGGCTATTAATTTACTACCCAATTTTTGCTAAGACTCTCACAAAGATAAATAGTTATATATTTGCTAGCTTTTCGGCTGAAAATCAGTGCAAACAAAAAAACATTTAACATAATTCAGGTTATATAAATACAAGCAGATGTAAAAAGCTAGACGATTTTATTGCTTAAATAAATTAAATCTGATTAGAAAGACAGTTCGTTAATGTGAATGCAAATACATATGTTGGAGCCAAGGCGACACACTTCTAACTCGCAACACGCAACTCGCAACTCTCAACTCGCAATTACAATTCAAGTCATGTGATCTAAAAAAAAAACATTTGCCCAAAAAATCACTGAATGAACGCAATCAACGAATAAATTCCTACTTATAAGCACTTACCGCTTTGATTGAATTTGAAAAAAATTTGAGAAGAGCTTTCGGCATGCCTCTAGAAGCACAATAATATGTTCGAGCCCTAATAATCATAATAATATTGTACAAACCGTCAACAAAAAGAGCAACACTTGCGATCCGTTTATATATAATAGTTACGCACATTTAGTTACATATGGCATATGCCGCCATATGAACGGACCAGGTCAGGTTAGTTGATACATACATACATACACATCCCATAAATGTATGTATTTGGGCTAGCTACTTGAGACGTGTACTCGGTATGTGGCGCCACTCAGTTGCCGCTTCTCCCGTTCCCACAGGCAACAACAAAGGAAAAGCTCAACTCGAGCAATAAAATTCATTTTACCATACCGAAAATTTAATACCCTTGCGGAAATTTTTTAATTTTCCACAGTTTAACTATCTTTAATTTAATCTGCAAACAATAGTACTAAAATTTTAATTGTGCAACACATTTTAAAAGTAACCAAAAATTGCTTATTATTTAATTACCTCTTTTTTATAATTTAAATATGTTTTTTCGCTAACTTTTTGTGGTTTTTCTGCAATATATTAGTTTAAATAATAATCTTAATAATATTAAATAATCTTGGCAAAAAAAATGTTCTATTCTTTGTTGTAATCCAACGAGAGAGTGCTAAAAAAATATTTATTGTTTCCACTGCTAATGTATAAAAATCAAATTTTTACTAGTCAAACATGTTTTATTAATTACTTTAGAAATGGACTTAACTGATTTATCATTTGGCTATGGGATTTGTGCCAGTTGCGTTTAGAAAGCGATGTTGAGATACTTTTCTGCAGGTCGATACAAAAATCGCGCATTTTTTTTTATTCTTATTATAATAATTGGCAACTAGTTGTGAAGCAACAATTTTATAGTAACAAACAAATTTAATACTCCAGATTCAGGGATCGATGAATGCTCTGTGCTATTTGGCTTTAATTAGAATATGACCGCAGCAACCAGCGGCATCGGCAACAACCATTAAATGTGTCAACGAGTGCTCGTAAATTTGATGAATGTGTATCTGTATCTGTATCTGTATCTGTATCTGTATATGTATCTGTATCTGTATCTGTATCTGTATCTGTATCTGTATCTGTATCTGTATCTGTATCTGTATCTGTATCTGTATCTGTATCTGTATCTGTATCTGTATCTGTATCTGTATCTGTATCTGTATCTGTATCTGTATCTGTATCTGTATCTGTATCTGTATCTGTATCTGTATCTGTATCTGTATCTGTATCTGTATCTGTATTTGTATCTGTATCTGTATCTGTATCTGTATCTGTATCTGTATCTGTGTCTGTACAGCTGGTTATTTGATGGATTGATTGATATATATATATATATATATATATAATATATGCTGGTCTAACCCTCAATAGCATCAGACCAACTGCCGCACTGGGTGTGCGTATGTAATCAAATGTCAGTCAGGCGGTCAGCCACAGCAGCAGCAGCAGCAGCAGCAGCATCAACAGGCTGCAACAGTTTGCGGCATCTACAAAATTTTCAGAGGATGAGATTGCGTGTGGGCCACCGACCTATAAATGTGTCGGCTAATGGATTTTTTTTTTATTATTATTTTGTGTTGCTGTTTGGTTTGTGTTTGCTTGTGGCACAAAACCTAATAACAGTTCAAAGGCAATTTTGGCAGTTTGTGCGGCATACGTTTGGGGTCGCCTCAGCTGTGCAGATACAATATACAATAGATATATATAAAAAAAAAAAAAAAACAGTAGTTGGGCAATTATGCACACATATGGCCAAAAGGCCCAGCAACTAGTCCAGATCGGTGAGTAAGCCGACAGCGCATCTTTTGGCTCATTACACGTGCTTGTTGCCATCTTTGCTGGTGTTTATGTATCTCATAGATACATTGCCGGCATCATCTTGCTATGCTAAAAATACAATTCTATTGCTATTTCTATACAATACGGTATTTATTTAGTAGCACTATATATATATATATATATATATACATATTTAGCTGTGTGCCATTTGTGCTTTTTGCGTTTGCATATCTACAAATGTATCTGAGTTTTTGCGTATCTGCGTATCTACGTATCTCCGCATATCTATTTGATTTTTGCATTTGTTGTTAGTTGTTGTTGTTCTTGCTGTGGCAGCTATTTCTGTATCCTCAACCGATACATACACCGCAAGAAAACACAGAGCATTTTGTATTTGCATATGTGAAAGCAAGTTTGGAATTCGATCAAAGTCGACTTAGACATGCGCTGCTAAATGTATCTCATAGATAAACGCAAAAGTAATGCACACATAATTGCTTCAATTTCACTTAATTCTCAAGCATTTCTTATTATTGTTTTGCCAATTTTATTTTTAAGAAAACAAAATATATAAACATAATTTTGTTTATTTATGCTACGTTTGATACGCCCATTAAAAAGATTTGCAAAAAGAGGATACATAAATAAAAAATAAAAAAAAAAATGGGAAAGAGGCGTAGGGGAGCAGAAGGAAGTGTAAATCAAAAGGAGAGTAAGGAAGGAAGGTGCGCGGCGATTTCGAAAATAGGTCAAATCTATTTCGGGCCGCACATAAAAATAAAATAAAAAAAAAAACAAAAACAATTAAATAATTTAAAACAGCAAACGGCTGCTTTCTCAGCTTTCCTCATGGTTTTAATTTATTTATTTTTTTTATTTTTTATTTTTTTTTTTTTGCTTTTTTGTTATATCTTTTTGCTTCTATGTTTCCTTAATATTTGTTGGCACCTTTGTTGTGGAAAACTTTTTGGCGCGCTGATCTCATGCCAAAATTTGAATATTGTTGAACGTTGTTGCCAGGTCGACGCTGATGATGAATCAAAAAAATTTGATGCTTTAGATTTTAGCTATATTTTTAAATTTGCTCAGCCAACAGCTCTGCCATATTTGCAGAGACAATCTCAGCGAAAAAAAAAACCCAACTTGAATTCAAATCAAAAATGTCCTTGATTTATTTTTGCGGTTTCAATTTTAAGCCCTTCAAATCCGTCGTTGGCCAACTAGATGCCTATTTTAGAAGCGAAGGCTCAAAATGATTAATGATCCAAACTCTTTTCCGACATAGTAAAACTATAAAAAAAAAAAACAACAGCTGTAAAAAGATGAATTCAAATATGGTTTTCGCTCATTGGTTTAAAGAGGGTGATTCTTATAATTTGGCAACGCTCGCCAAATAATCACTAATTGATAAATAAATCAAAGTTGAATTAGACAACATACAAATTAATTAAATATTTATAAATAAATAAATTTACAAATTGTTATTTAATCATTTTGACTTTATCGAAAATGCTAATAAAGGAAACTACACATTAAGACAGAAATCTATGTGAAGACAATAACTTGTGATATATACATAAATCAAAATTATATTTAAATATTACAATTCGTGTGTTAAGGAAAATATTGGCTTTAAAATAACATTGTTTTTTGATAAAGAGAAAATCTGAGCTCAAGAAATGAATGTAAAATTGCACAGCAACATTAATTGGAAGAACCCACAAATTCTTCGTCGGAGAAAAATAAAGAAAAAACCTTCAGAGAATTTTATGGAGATTTTTTGTCCAAATGTGATCCCTTTGAGTGATCAATAGCTGATGGAAAACTTTGCAATAAAAAATAAAGACTTGGAGGATCCTCATTATTTAAATATTAAATTATTAAATAATTATTTGGCAAATTGCAAATATTTAATTCTTTGGATAAGGAGCTCATTATTTCTTTATAAAAAAAATATATATATATACAAGAACAAATATATATTTCATATGGGAATATATATAATTTCTAATTCTATACCGAAAAAATTCTTAAGTACTTAACAATGGGTAAACATAATTCTTAAAAATAAAAAAATAATAAAACAAAAAAGACACATCCAATGCAATTGGGCGAATTGACTTTTATAAATGTCTGGGCAAACAGTTGCGACTGAATTGGAATTGGTTTGCTTTCATTTAGAGAGGTGCAATCAATGCCTCAATGCCTCAATGCCTCAATGCCTCAATGCATACAGGATATGCTTTCAGGCCAAATTCCACTTGTCATCCTGTCCGCTGACAAATGTTTTTTTTTTGCTTACAATTGAAATACAGCTTGACACTGCCATACATATATATATATATATATATATATATATCACACAAATAAATAACTGTGTTTGTCTGCCTGCCCGTCTGCCCATCTGTCAGCAGGTACATCACCTGTGTCCAGTGCCTCGTCCACCTTTCGGCCGCCGTGTGACAAATCGCTTGAGAACTTTAGCTGGAAAATTCTCTCTTAGTGAAAAAACAAAGCGATAAGTGAAAAGTGTTTTATACAATTTTCTCTTGACTAATTGCTAAAATGCAGTTTTCTGAGAGTTTTTTTTTTATTTGTCTATATTTGCAGGTTGAACAATAGCAAATCTTCTTCACTAAATTTACAGAAAAACCAAACAAAAAAAAAAAAATTCTCTAGTTGAGAGATCTTGATTGGGAAATATCCTGAGATGTATTTTCTATGGTTAATCTTTCCAATATATTTTCAAATACTTTCCTTCTTTCATTTCCCACTATTAATTTTTGTTAGTATTTTGTAGAAAGTTGTTTCGGAACCAACCGTTTAGAAAATATCATTCATCTTATCTGATCAAAAGATGTTGCAGTTGCAGTTGCAGTTCATGTTGCACTTGCAATGCTTCCTGGAATAGTTTTCAAAATTTTTTTGGCTGTCTTATCAGCTTTTGGGATTTTATGACCAGCAAAAGTGAAGTGGAAATGTCATAAACGCTGAGCATCCATAAAAAAAAAACGAAGGTATTACGGCGTGAAACTATATAATAAACTCATAGATATATTATAGCTATGAAAATACACTGAGAAAAAGTTATGTCGAAAAGAATTAAATAATAGCTAATAAAAAAATCACTATTAAGTAAAGAAAATATTAACAAATATATTAAAAAAATATTAATAACAAAAAACAGACTTAAAACACATAAAAAAAATAACAATTTGTGAATGAATCTGGCTTAAATAAATTATTTACTATATAGATTAATAGATTTAAATTGGTTACAGTGCAGAAAGTCTGCAAAATAAATCAATTGTTAGACTTGTAATGAACATGCTTTTCTCGCAGTGTAGACATGTACTTGTAGAGGCAGCAAAAGGGTGCTGAGCGCAGGCCATAAACCCTCTGATCATAGATCTATTGAAATATCTATGTGCATACTGTGTGACAACGGGAGAGGGGAAGGGTTAGGGCAAGGGAAACAGCAGATCCCGCATGCATTTTAACGAGCCATGACTTCTTGGCCACCTTTATTCCATTTGGCAACTATATAAATATTAAACTGAATTACACATTTCATCTACCTGCCACTGCACCTGCAGCACTCACAATTAATTCCATTGCATTGCGATTAATGCACCATTATTATAAATATATTAAAACAGGCATATTTACCTAACTGTACAAATATATATATATATATATATATGTGTGTGTATAAACGTGTGTGTGTCGAGTTAATTACAGAAATTGTTAGTGTTGTGGCAAATGGGAAATTACCAAACGTATCGCAATGTTGCTGACTAATTGAAGTTCCCCTCTCCACCCTTCCTACCTACCTTCCTTCCGAGTACGTCAAATGGGGGTTTATTTTTCTAGACCCCATCTAGCCACCCCCGCCCCCCCCCAAACCACAAACCACAAGTTTTCAATGATAAATTGTGCTATTTACATGTTTATTTTCCGTACGAATTCGTATGACAAATGCAATTCAAACAAAAAAAAAACAACAACTTTAAGTTATAGAAAACACGTTTAATTAGATTCGAAAATTAATAAAAAAAAACACATCAAAAACCTTTGCATAATTTGTCAAGTGTCAATTTACTTTATGAGTTTTCATTCAATCGAAAAAAATGTTCACAACGAAATCAATTCGGTTTTTTTTTTTGAAGAGCAAGCACCTCTCCATATGGCAACTGTTGAACAATCGGAAATGCAGCTGCCACTTGCCGCTAATTGGTAGTTTCACCCCCAGCCGCTATGGGCTCCTCCCCTGGATATACTTGCTGGTGCTGGGTTTGAGCATAATTGGCGTCTATCGTTGCATAACCAAAATTGGGCGCATCTTTTGTCTGCGCAAGTTACCATTTGTCATGTGCAACTGTTGCAAGTCCTTCTTCCTGAACATTCAGCTAATACACATAGCCAGGTTGGTGGGCATCATCATCATGTGCTTTGCCTGGATGATGATGATCTATGCGCTGATCACTGTGAGTACAATTGATTCTATATACATTATTGATTTATATTGGGATTTTTGCTATTTTAGCTAAACCAAATATCGTTCGATTTAACAGTTTAGCTTCAATTTAACAACTTAAGAATTTCTAAAACATTTAAAACGTTAAAAAAAATAAGTTTATTATTTATAAAAGATGACATATATTATATATATATATATATATAATATTATTAATTGAAAGTAGCTTAATCATTCTCATTTATAAATAATTTAATCGTTCTCTTAACAAATGCGTTTAAGCATCGATTTTGTGACTAAAATTCATTAATATTTCAATCGAGTCTAGTTGTTAATTTTGGGAAAATTTATATATATTTATATAATATATAATAATATAATTTATATAATATTTTATTATTTATATTTATATTTTATCTATTAAATCTAATCACAGCCCTAATTTTATTGGCCATTTTGCTTGAACCTTTTTCATAACTCGAAAAAAAACAAACTGTTTTTATTTGCTTTTCTGTTGATACTGTTATGATTATTGTTGTTGTTCCAGATCAAACCGGCCTTTATAGAACCATGGCTGCTACTGAATTTGATATTACTTGGAATCAAGTCTCTCACTTACCTGATCGATGTCCTTAATTGCAAAATGCCATTGTGCTGGAATGCCGTCTATCCAAAGTTGCTGCTCCTCGGCACCATGGCACTGGTTAAATGCATTAAGACGATCTTTGAGAATGCCATCGAACCAAATATGGTCAAGACATAACACTCGAGGATCTCTGGCAAGGAATCGATTTTCGAACTGAACACAAGTCAAGCTGTGGCAAGCACCCCATTCACTGTGTGTCCCATTAAATCGAATGGTTATCATTAAAAACGGTGAAGGCACCTAATTGTATCTCTCTCTCTGTCTCTCACTCTCTCTCTCTCTCTCTCTCTCTTTCTCTGTCTCTCCCTCTTAGAGACTCTCTCTGTTGCCTAGTGTGCAACACTTTTAACCTGCTGATGGCTGGTGTCTGTTGCCTGTTGCCTGTATTAAGCTCAATTAAGGGGCACACAGCTTGACTGACATCCTCGTGCAGACCTTAATCAGTAACCATGTGGCAGGTACAGCTTCAGCTACAGCTACAGCTACAGTTACAGGTATACCAAGGCCCGTGCCTAGCAAACACCTTGCAACCAAACCAATTCTCAAAACTGCCCCGTCTTAAGCATATACTCAGGCAGTGTGTGTGTGTGTGCGTGTGTGTGTGTGTGCGTGTGTGTGTGTTACTCAGGTACTATAACTTTGTCAAATTACTTGCCACACAGCATACGTAAAATGATTTTGAAAGTTGCACGCTATTTTCGAAGTTATTAAACTAAATTAATTTCGTAAAACAGGTCAAAATATTTTTTATTTAACAGAAAAACCAAAATTGTTTTTCAAAACTAACAAAAAAAAAAACCAAGCTGAAAATATATTTTGTATTTATTAATGAAAAAAACACAAAAATAAAATAAAAACGAGCTAAAAACCATTAATCGGTAAACAGCTGAGCAGCTGAGCAGCTGTGCAGAAAGGGTATTCAGTATTCGTTGTGTGTGCAGCGGAAAACTTGTCTGCTCATATTGAGGAATTGCAGCTGTCCAATTTGCAAGCTGCAAGTTGCAAGCTCGTTGCCGAAATCTATACGCAATTAAAATTAAAACAAAAAAAACAAAAGAAGAAAATGAAAAAAAAAAAAAGAAAAAAGGCCAAATTGAATATAAGCTGCATGTTTAACAAGAGGGCTAAAAGCCACTGAGCCAGTTTTGTGACATTTGCCGATAGCTGATGATTGCTGCGGCATCCGTTGACG
This sequence comes from Drosophila longiperda, assembly GCA_035042125.1. Classification (NCBI taxonomy): domain Eukaryota; kingdom Metazoa; phylum Arthropoda; class Insecta; order Diptera; family Drosophilidae; genus Drosophila; species Drosophila longiperda. The sequence goes on from JAWNLV010000105.1 coordinate 287,868, forward strand.
ATTGCCACCTGTACTTACCTTGCACCAACCCAGCCACGCCCCCGCCCCATGGCGACGCCATTCGTGACACGAGATTCGAGTTCGTGTTTAAAATTTGCAAATTTGCATTGCATTCGCCACAAAAAAAAACAGTTTTTTTTGTTTTTTGGTTTTTGGCCCTTTTTCATTTTCTTTTTATTAACTTTTCTTCTGGTGTTTTCCGGGGCTTTTTTGAACAACTTCTTTTAGCTTCCTATTAACAATTTTTGCAATCTGTGTGTGTATTTTGCTCGGTTTCTTTTTTTTTTTTTTGCAATACAAGAATGTATATAATTTTTATTGTTTTGGGTATGTGTTACATGTATATTGTATATACATTTTATATGTCTGTATATATAAGGTATAGCAAATCTTTTATAATGCCCTGTCCTATATACTTTATAAAACACGCCGAACATTTTGTTGTTTGTTGTTTTTTTTTTTTTTTTGTATTTTTAATAAATATCGTAAATATTTACAAAAAATCTCTTCATACGTAGTACGTATTCTAAATAATTGGGAATTAATATTTGAATTCTTGTATTTTTGCGTTTCTTCATTTCCTATGCGGCTTACGTACATTTTTTTGAATATACCATATGCACTCAGTATATCTGTATATATATATTTGTATATATATTATTTTTTTTACATGATTATATTTGTGTTTCTTTAATTATAAATAACTATTTGAAGCCGGGTTAAGTTTATTGAATATATTTATTATTTGTGTTACTAATTTTAAAGCTGTCCTAAGTATATGGGCTGTATATATATATATATATATATATATGGGTTTCTTTTCAAAGTCATGCAATCAGCATTCATCAATTTGAAAAAAAACAAGTCGATTCCAACATTTGCAACATTTTTGTTCTGTTTTGTACTCTTGATTTGCATTGCCTTTAGTATGACTATGTTTGTGTATGATGAATGTGTATGTGTGTGTTTTTTGAAGTCCACTTGGTATAATGGTCAAGGTTAATGTGTTTGAAAAAATCTCCTGAAGTGGTCATCGTACTTAGTTAATTCAAATCAAATTTAAGCTATATATTAACAAATTGTGTACGACGCCAAAACAGTGACAGCAATAAGTATACCCACTACTTATGGACGCATAATCCAAAAAAAAAAAAGTGGGCTTTTAGCAGAGGCGTTCAAATTTATGATTTAAAACAAATTTAGACGCCAAAAATAAAATAAAAAAAACCAAAAAAAAAAATTAATGGGTAATGAAACGAACGAAAAAATGATCAAACAAAACGAAGTGAAACTAAATGAAATTTAATGACTGCAATGATGCAGAGTACAATCAGTCGCAGTGATGCGTAATTTAGCCTATAGTCACTGAAATTTCCTAAAGTAGTGACTTGTGTACACAACATGAATACGAAAAATAAATATTTTAATTTTATTTTACGCGTTTAATGCAAAAGCTTTAAGCTTTAACAATATCAAATAAAATATGTAATAGAAAGAAGGAATCTTATCATTACATAATCAATAAGCATTATTTATATATTATTGTATTTATATTTTAGAACGTCTTGATAGTTTGGTATTTTTTATCCTATAAGTAAAGGTTGCATAGATAATATAAAAAAACTCCTATTTTGAGAACACCGCCAAAATCAAATGAAATAGTGATTTTCAGCCAAGCTCAAGCAGCATCACTGACACGCTGTTTGAAACGAACAGTGCAAATAGCAGTAAGGAATAACAGCAGAGGCAAGGGCAACAACACAGACCGGCAAACGAAATCGTGAAACAAAAACAAAGATAAACAAAACACAAAAACGCAACAACAGAGCCACAGATCAGAAGAGCAGCAACGGAGCGGCGCAGCAGCACTGCCGGGCGTGACCTTCACCCAATAAAAACCGACTGATCGCGGTCAGAGTGTACAAAATTTGCAGTTAAACACAATTACGCCATTTTTGTCTCTTTCTGTCTGCCATTCGGCTTTTGTTTGCGTATGCGCATGTGTGTATGTACGTACATATATATATATTTTTTTTTTTCACTGACAGCTTGCTGGCAACTATTGTGTGTATGTGTATGCGTAAAAGATTTGCAACGGTTTATGTGGCCAAACTACAGGTAATACCGATTTGCAGCTGCGCTTGAAATACTTAAGGCTAAGACAAAACTAGCTGCTTGCTAACTGTGTACAATAACATGAAAAGCAGCATTCCTCGAAAAGGTTTCACATGTGTTGACAATAATAATTTTATCGAAATGTTGAAATTATCGAAAATTAATTGCTGCACCTTTTAGACAATTCGGCGAACTTCAATTTGAAAGTTAATCAAAACTATTTGCATGCATTTATATTATTATATAAAATTAATAGATATATAAAATTAGCATTGTAAAAAAAGTAAGAAAAAAATGTACTAGCAACAAATCAAACAGTTAAAACAAAAAAATATACCCTAAATCCAAGTAATAAAATAGATCCCTTTTTAGACGTAGTTCAATATTAAATACGCCTCTAAATTCATTGTGCCCCCCTTCTGAGCCCATAACTTCCATAACTCAACCCCAGCTCCTACAAAAAATTTCAAGTCTCTAATGTTTATTTTCTTATATGCAATTTAATATTTCATTTTTTTTTTTTGGTTTTTTTTTTGTATACCCTGTAACCAGCCTTTTAAAAATATAATTTTATTTTGAAGCTAAGCACTTAACAGAGAGGAAAAAAACATGGGCATATTCAAATTGATTAGATTTCTATATTTTCTATGTACAAATGTGGCGAATGATCAGCTGATCAATAACATCTCAAAAATAAATCTGTATATAGGGTATTTCCTAGTCGGGCACTGTTTGTTTTTTTCTTTGTGATTTATTATTTTTGTTTCTGTCTCTTGTTGTTTTTGCTACTAGTCTCCGTTTTTTTTTCTTTTTTTTTTTCGTTTTTTTCGTCTCCCGCGCATTCATTCGGCGACCGGCTTTTCGCGTTGTTTTTGTTGTTGTTTATTTATTGTATTTGCCGGCAAAACAATGTCTTGTTTACTGTTTATTGCTATGTCAAATTATTGTTGTTGTTGTTGTTGCTGCATGCTGGCGCGACACATGAAAAGTGAAACCAAAAGCAAATGCAAAATCTGCGACAGCATTAAATGAATTAAATAAACTTCTGGTGTGAAAATTATATACTCTGCGTTGGCTATGGGGCGTGCGTGGGCGTGGCACCCTATACACATATATATATATGTGTATCTATGTGCATAAATATGTTTACGTTTGTTAGCCCGGGTCGTGCACAGCTAGGCGTCAGGCATGGATGTAGGGAGGGGCAGGGAAACAGCCACTCACTGCACTTGATTAGAAACGCCGACAGAAGGGGAGATGATGACAGCTGCACGAGAGATAAAGAGAGAGAGAGACGCAAATGTAATCACATTTTGGCGTGAATCATTTACTGAATGAATGACGAATTCTCGCTGCTTTGGCCCAATCAACCTAAATGGGTTAACTCTACTAACACGTAAAGCAAACAAAACCACATCATCATTATTTTGATCGGCACCAAATTGTTGACAATTTCTATATGTTCGATGCATATATAAAACTTCAGTTTCAAGCAGATTCATTTAATATCTTTCTTTGTTTATTTTTACTTTTTGTATATATTTTTCAAAACCAGAATATTAACACAAATAACTGTTGACTTCCAATGAAATGATTACATCAATTGTTGCTTTATGATGTTATTGCCTGAGTCATAATATGCAGATGAGGATCGCATATATATATATATGTGATGCTGATCAAGAATATATATATATATGTGTGTACTGCAAGCAAACGTCTACCTAATTTCCTCTGTATTTGTGGGGGGAAGGGGATAACAAAAATATAATAAAAGAAATAAAAACAAGCAATTATTTTTGATTTTTCTTGGTATGTTCAAATATTTATTGTTTAATTTTATGAGCATAAATTTTGACAAAAAAGAAGTAATAATAAAACATTTTGTATCTATGTTACATATATATATATATATATACATATATATATATATATACATATATATATATATATACACATATATATATATATGCATTTATTAGATACACAGTTATTAAGCGAAAAATTGTGTTTCAATTAATATAAGTAACTAAATAACGAGTTAAAATTATTGAATATAAGTATATAAGATAGCATATATATTTTCATTATATAATATAGTATGATTAAATATTGTGTATATTATTGAATAAATCAAGAAAAAATTACATATTTTGTTTGCCAAATCAAAAAAAAAAATGGTATATGGTAATAAAAAAAAAAAAAATTGAACAATTTCCAAAAAAAAATTGTTTTCCCAAGGTTGTTTTCATTTTCTTTTTTTTTTCATTTTGATTTTTTTTTTTTTTTTTGGGGGAGGGGTATTTCATTGGTTTTTCAGTAATTTTAACAGCTATATAAATTTATATATATATATATGTATATTTGTATATACCATACTTAAATATATATTTTTATATATGTATGTGTACATAATGTGTATAAAAATTTTAAAATAAAAATTACTAAACATAAAAGTGTTTATGTGCAACAGAACAGTTACTTGTTGCAACTTCGTTTTTTTTTGTATTTTGTATTTTGTTTTTAGTTTTTTTTTTTGTTGTAATATTTGCGAGGATTTAGAGGTTTTGGTTGTAGTTGTTGTTGTATTTTTGTTAATTTGCGATTTTCACTTGGTTATACAAAAAAAAAATTAATCAATATAATTACATTTAAATAAAAGAAAACAAACAAATTGTTTAGTTATAATAAAATGCAAAAGTTTACATTTTTTTTTTTTTTTGCTGTTTTGTCATTTTTTTTGGATTTACAAACAATAGTTTAAATTGCATTTTGCAATTGATTTGTATTTTTTTTTTGTTGCTTTTTGTTTTTGTTTTTTTTTGGGCATATTTTGCTGTTTTTTTGTTTTTTGTTTTTGTTTTGTTTGTTTGTATGTTTTATTGTTGCAGATAAATTTGTACGGTTTTCAAATTGTATTTAAACTCTGTATTTGTATTTTATGTACTATAGGAAACAAGGTGCATTCGTATTTTTTTTTTGTTGGCTTTGTCTATGTGTTTGTGTGTGTTTTTGTGTGTGTGTGTGTGTATATGATTGTGTATATGTATATAATTCAATATGCATGTGTGATTTTGTTTGTATTTGTGTTTTTGTTGTTTTTGTTGTTGTTGGTATTGTACAATTTTATGCTTAGCTTAAGCCTATTGCTCTATGTGGCGCGTGTGCTTTATAACCCGGATTTATTGGTTCTATTTTATTGTTTGTAATTTGGTTTTTCAACTGACTTCTTCTAGTGTAAATTTAAGAAAATATTTTCCATTTTTTTTTTTCGTTTTTTTTTTGTTTTTTTTTTTTGTAACTAGTATTTAACGAGATTTCTATATACAATGGTTAAACAACAAACAAAAGAAATACGTATTTTTTTTTTCATCTAAAATAACATATTCTGTTTAAGTGTACAAAATTATTTTTTTTTTTATATATAAATTGCTTTAATTAGCAAATTAAATAATAACAATTTTTTGTTTGATTAATATTTTAATATCGCATTAAATAAAGTGTAAATATAAATATAAATATATATATATATATATATATATATATATTAAAAAAAAATTATATATGTAGTTGTAATGTACATTTGTATAAAGTAAAATTGTTTGTTTTTTTTTTCGTTTTTTTTTTTTTTTTTGTTTTTTTGTGGGGGGGAGAGAGAGTTGCAATTCCTATTTTTTTATATATGTGACTGGCAGCTGAAGTAAAATAAATTTAATTTGTTTACATTACTTGTGTCTATTTACATGCAAGATAAAAAAAAGTGAGTGCAAGCCTCATAAAACTAAATGAAAATTGTCCCAGCAATTCTTTTACAATGCTTCAATTGCTTAGAATATAGGTTAGGAACCCAGATAATTATATATATATATGTATATTTATAAATCCCAGGCAAAACCTCCATTGAATATACATATTTATATATATGTATATATGTATATATATATGTATTTATGTGAGTATATATAAAAATGTACTATAAAAATACAAAATATTAGTACAATTTTGTAGAAATTATGTGCACTAAAATAGATCTGCCCATAAAAAAAAACTACAAGAAAAATCAAGCTAATTATTTACTCACTAATTTCGTTGAAACGTCGCTATAAATTTTATCATATCATATATGTATATAACTCTAAGTATTTTGTTGCACTAGCTTGCTAATAGTGTGTTTTTGTGTGTGTGTGTGTGTGTGTGTGTTTTTTTTTTTTCTTGTTGTGGTTGTCATAGTTTATCAAGTTGTTTTCTTCTTCTTTTTTTGTATCCATTTTTTCACTCGTTTTTCAATTTGTTTCGACTTCATTGTTAGTTTTGGAAAAACGAAATTTGTTTCGTTCCTAACTATAACAAACATTCTTATAGTATGTATATATGTATTGTAAATATTGAATTGTATACATATATATATATATATATATATATTTATACATAACAGTAACTCATGGTTTCCATTCATTTTCCTTCATATATACATTATACATACATACATATATATGTACATATATATGTATATATATATGTATATTTATATATATATATATATATATGTATCTTATTAGCAAAAATCGACAGTTGAACAGCTGGCAAACTTAGCAGCCAAAAATTTATTTATTTTCTTCTATTTTCCAACATTTTTTTTCTTCGGGTTTTTCCTATTTGTTTGTTTTAAATGTATTTGAATATTCCTAACAACAATAATCAATAGCTTCGATCATCGTTGTGTTTCTATTTTTAAAAGTGTTCGTTTTTCTCCTTTCTTTCAATTTCGATTTTTCGCATTTCATATGCATAGTTAAAATAGTTTTTTTTTATATATATATTATTAGAGGATACAATTTGATAGCTTCTCGAGTTGCATTTACAAAACACAAAAAAAAAATAATGAAAAACTATAGGAAAAATATTGTTTAAATTGATCAATTCATATCGAAAGATATAAACCGAAAAATCATTGAATAAACCACGCATATTCCTATATAGGCAGTAAAAGTTATTTAAGCGTTTGCTTTATTTTTATTTATTTTTTTGTCGGATTAGCTGGGAAAGCTTTTACACAGTGTACCGATATTGGGGATATAGCAACATCTGGGGTTCAAGGGTCAAATGGTACCTAAGGTGCCTCCCTAAATAAGGCGAAGAATGAAATCGCACACCATTAAATGGTACACCTAATTGATCATTCATGATCCAAGCTTAACTTGGGTTCTGGGACAAAGGCTAATAGTCGGGAACGAAAGGGGGTGGGGGGGAAGGGGAGTCAGAAGAGAGACCCCTAAAGAAATGAAAATTGACAGAGGGGAACAATGGAGCTGGACAAAGGCATCTAGGGATGCAGCATTTGTGCAGGAGCTGGGGTGGATGGGGTGCTTTGAGCTCAAAAGGGAACTCCAATTTATAATAATCAATTTTTATATATAATCGGTGAATTTGTTATGTTATCTAAGGTTGAGTACCGTACAAAAAAGAACTAAACATGCAATTACCAACTTTAACCGACTATATAAATGTAAGCATAATTTGATAATAACTTTACAGCTAATTGTATAAAAAAACAAAAAATGTTTATTTATATTAATGTTTTCATATGCATATTTGCATGCGTGCAACATTGCAACATTGCAACATGTCTGGCTCTCTGTTCAATCATCGAAGATTGAGTTTGCCAAGGAAAAGAACTAGACTTGTCATATACAAGTTGTTATCTAACTATATATATATATATATATACATATATATATATATATATATATATATATATATATATATATGTAATAAGAGATAGTAACTTTGTATTGCTACTAAATATTTGTTTACAATTTTTTTGCTCACATTTTGGTGCTTCTTCTTATAACTTCAAGCTTTTCAGAAGCTGACTCTCCCTCTCCCTCTCGCTCTCGCTCACTTTCTCTATCTCACCCCTTACTCCCTTTGTCTCTTAACTGACTTTTAACGAGGACGTGCCTTCTGACGCCTCCCTCTCTCGCTCACTCTTTCTTTTCTGTCGATCTATCTTTGCCGCAGTTTGCGTGCAGTTTTCTTTCTCATCTTATTGTTGGTCTTGTTTACTTTTTAGTGGCTCATTCGTTGTATCTTTGTCTGTTTTCCGTATCCGCTTTTCATGTTTTGTAGTTTCGTATTGTTTGTGTTTTCTGTTTCTTCACTTGTGTTTGGTTCTTGTCCTGGTTTTTTTTTTCTTTTTTAATTGGTTTTTGTATTTTCTTATTCATTTCATGGTTAAGTATAAGTGTCTATATATCTAAGCATAATGTATATATATATATATATATACATATATATTTGTAATAGGCAAAAACTAAAGCATTAGATTTCCGTGCGCATTTATAAATATATGTAAATATATATGTATTTATATATGTTAGGTATGCCCTAATTCTAGTTATGTTATCAACATTTCCCTTATAGTTTTGCTTCCATTTCGCATTTTGCATTTTGCATTTTGCTTTCTTCAAAATCAAATAAAAAATATCACATTAAAGAAATCCAACTTAAATTACTATGTTACAGTTATAAAGAGCAGTAGCATCTAAACCTAGGCCGGAAGCCACAAAAATAATGAAATATTTAATATATATCTATATATCTATATATCTATATATATATATATCTATATATATATATATATATTGCTAAACTATTCCATCCCGCAATCGTTCGTTCAAAAAAAAAAAAAAAAAAAAAAAAATTAAAAAAAAAAACATTCATCAAACATTATAATCATCATTGTTTTCATCGTTATCATTAATGTTATTATAATCATCATTAATTTTATTACAATCATCATTATCCTCATTCTCATCAACGAGACCTAGTCGCTTGTATGCTTTAATGGCTAATACTAAAAACTGATATTGAAGTCCAAAAAGTGCTTATGTGAGCCTATGTCAAAAATATATACTAAAAAAAAACACTATATAATATATATATATTTATATATATATATATATACTAATAAATAAACAACATTTTTTGTATGTTGTCATCAAATTTCTTCTTCTTTTTTTTCCTTTCATTTTCTTTTCAAATCGAATCGATTTTTCGAGACTTGCAAACGTGTTTTATCCACAGCTGCACACACACTTTCTCTTCCCCTTTCTCTCTCTCTCTCCACCCCCCCCCCCTCCCCCCCTCACCACACCCACTCTTAGTTATTTTCTTGTCGTCCCCTCCCCTGGCTTACCCTTCTTACGGATGCTATCATCATTCGTTGGCGGGGACATTCTTGCTCTGACGCAGACGCGCCAGCCGCTCCTGCTTCTGCTTAAGCTTGGCCTTCAGCTGCTGACGAGTGAGGTTGAGGCTGTGCTCCTCACTGGTTAGATGCTCGCACAATTTGGCCGCCTCACGCAATATGTTGACCTTGGGCGCACGCTCCTTGTCCCGTATATTGGGTATCTGCTTCTTCAATGCCTCGAACAGATTCTTGAGTCCGATGCGACGCTGACGCTCCATATCGTTATGCAGATTACGCTTCTCAATCGTATCCACCACATCCAGGCTTAGCTGACGATTTAATGCGCTGCTCATCATGCCGCTGTTGTTATAGTTGCTACTGCTGCTGCTGATGGCGCCGCTGTTGCTGCTGCTGCTGCTGCTGCCGCTGCCGCTGCTGTTGCTGCTGCTGTTGCCAACGGGAATTTGTGGCTTCAAATAGACATCATCCATCAGTTCGATTGAGTTCACCTTCTTGACGCGACTCTTCTTGGCCGCCGCCAGGCTGAACGTCGATGACGACGACTTCATGCCCTTGATGGAGGAATATGTGGCACGAACCGACGACGTCACTGCACAATCGTTTAAGTAATAGCGCTTGCGGCTTTTGACCTTGCCATCGACGGCCATCATTGTTGTGGCTGATGAACACTCGACGGTGCTGCTGCTGCTGCTGCTGATGCTGCTACTGCTGCTCAGCGATAGACTGTCCGGTGAGAAGGTGGCGGAGGCTGTGGCGGCGACATCGGAACGCTGATAGGGCGTGCTCGATGGCGATGGGTAGCGCGAATTGACAACGGACTTAACGGGACTGTTGCTGGCCGGCGTATAGGGCAGATCATACTGGGCGATTCTCAACTTCTGTGGGATGCGTGCACCGCTCGAGATTTTGTTGGCGACCTTCGTTTGCAGGGCGCGACGATCGCGATCTGATGGATTTGTGGGTAGTTTCTTGTCATTGAGTGAGACAACATCGATTTCCTCATCTGATGATAAAAAATACCAAGAGAGACAGAGAGAGAGAGAGAGAGGGAGATAGTGTAAATTAGTAACGAGTAGCAAGTAACTTATTTTTTGTATATAAATATAGATAACAATTGTAATGTAATATTGAACAATAAAAGATAAAGATAGAGAGTAATTATTAATGTGTGACGAGTAACGAGTGACGGATGACGAGTGACAAGGCAAGAGCGATTAGTAACGCGCAAAGGGAGAATTAAGCATAAGCAAAAAAAAATGCATAGCCAGACAATGATCAAGAACAACACAATAACGAGTAGCGAGTGACGAGTAACGAGTAAACATTAAACACTGATGAGTCCCAGACTAACAACGATCAAGAGCCATAAATAGTACCAACTGACGATTCACATGTGACGAGTAACTAGTAACAAGTGACGAAAGTATCGAGTAACAAGTGACGAGTAACGAGTAACCAGTAACAAGTAACGAGTAACGAGAAAATATTAGTAACATCTGATGAATAGCTCCATCTGTATAAATAGATATACATAGTTTCTTTGTGGGTTTCAAGAAAGCCCTGCAAATGTCGCGACGAATGTCAACGACAGGTCAATGACTACACCACACAGCACAGAAACATGATGATGTCATTGTGTTTGCTGGTTATTGAGTGGGTGGGTGGTTGGTAGTGGTTTGGGTAGTGGGTTGTATAGTGTGGGGAGTGTTTGTGGCAGTTTGTGCCCTACGCAAAGCGGATTAGTGTGTCAACGTTGTGGGAGACAAGTGGCTTGACGCCACTCTTCCAGCACAGTATCAGAATTCAGGAAGCAATAGATTTTCCGTCACACAGACAAAGAACAAATACTCACACACACACACACACACTTACACACACACAACAAACCACCCAAAAGCACAACCACAACCAAAATGAAGGCAACCTTACGAAGAATATCGACTTGGATAGAATATGCTTCAAGCAGTGGGTGGCGCTGTTGGGCGGCTGAGTGGGCATAGATCGCTGATAACGTTTATATGCACAAATGTCTCTCTCTCTCGCCCTCCTCCTCCCCCTCTCCCTATCCCTCTCTCCCTCTCTCTCTCTCACAATCTCACTCTTTCTCTAACTGTCGTCCAACCCGCCTGCCAACCGTCTTTGGCGGAATGGATTTCCAGCTTCCGTTGTTAATTTGGCGCTTCCGTTGGCGCGCGCGTCCATCGAACCAAAGCAAGCAAAGCAAAGCAAAGCGATGCGACGCAGCGCTAACCACAACAAGCAGCAAGCGGCAAGCAAATGTTGGCCCAGCCCTAAACTTGAATGCTTCTCTTAATCAAATTACAGAAACCGCCAAAAAAAAAAAAAAAAAATAAATAAATAATAAATAAATAAACGAAATAAGAAATTTATGCGACGCAGCTCTTATCACAGTAGGCGGTAAGTAGTGACGACACTAATCCTCTTCCCCCCCCAACACCGCCTCCCACCCAAAAAAAAAAAAAAAACCAAGATAATAAATATTTTCACAAATGTTGATTATATCTATATTTAAATGTGCCTTTTCGAGCCTTGAAAACACAACTGTGCAAACTACAAAGAAACACAGACAAAGAGTGTGTGTATGTGTGTGTTTGTGAGAGAAAGAGTAAGAAAGAGAGAGAGAGAGAGAGCAGAGATTAAGCTTATTAGTTAGCTTGTTAAATTTGCTCAATCAGCTTCCGTTCTTCCGTTTTTGCAACTGACATTTGAGATTGTACCAAATGTTTGTAGTATAAACAATTGGTACATTTGTACCAATTATCGAGAGTAGTAACACAACTCAAGTGCAAGTTGTAAGTGGCAAGTGGCAAGTGGCAAGTGCAGCAGAGCGAGCGACCGCAAATGAGCCAAATCGATATCCACAACACAGAAGAATAAAAAGAAGCAAGAAGCAATGCCAAACACAGAGAAGAGAGAAGCAAAAGAATGGGGCAGTCAGCCAAGCGTTGCCATAGTGTGCTGTGTGGCAACCATCTACCTTTGGCAACATGTTGCATGCATCGCACCAACAATAAGATGCATCTTCATGATTATGATGAACATCATTAAGCCGTTGGCTGGGCTAGACAAGCAGCAGACCGACCAACCAACCGACCGACCAACCAACCAACCAACCGACCGACCTCACCCAAGGAGACCGCAGTGAGAATGTTCTTTGTTGCTACCCAACAGCCATTTTATATATATATATTTTTTTTTTCTTGTTTGCAGCAGCAGCAGCATCCACAATGTTGGAATGCGACTGTTACCAGCAGCAATGTCGCTCGTCATTATCATCAAAATGCTGTGACACAGCACAAAATGTTGTAGTGCACTTTCTGTCGGTCAAATGACGAAGATGGAGATGAAGAAGGAAATTGAAATTGAACAGGCAGCCAGACAGAGAGAGCGAATGACGTTGCCCAGCAGCGAACTTCATCATTACTGAATGCATTCTGCATTCATTCATTAACTGGTATTCATTCCAAGTCGTCAAGCAAGTCACTTCGTTATCTTTGAAATATCTTTAGCATCGAAAGCTGCGCCAGTATTTCTTAGTACGTATTTTAAAATATTTTTGTTTACAATTGTAACAGTTTATAGTTTGAAAATCAACTTCGGTGTGGGGTGAGGTGTTTTGTATATTATTTGATCGCAGCAACAAGCAAAAATGCAATTGTGTTCGTTCCTCAATAACAACAACCTTATAAACATTGCAAATGTTGCGCAAATCGATCTAAAGAATGCAAATTGTTCACAAACTGTCAGAGGAACCGGGGGATTTCCCGAAATTAATTACAGTATGTGCAGCACAAAAACCAAACAGCAAAAAAAACCAATAAAAAACAATTATAACACACAGCTAAGTTATGGTAAGGGTGGATAAGGGGCGGGGAGATGCATAAGTGCAGCTGTACCAGTAGCTAACTGTCTACATAGAGGGGGAGCGGGTTGCAGTTGACGCTAACAGAAGAAACAGCAACAACAACAAAAAAAACCAGACAAACTCGTTTGCTGCTACTGCAGCACAAAAAGCTTGGCAACTATTGTTGCTAAGCGCGCCAAGATCAAATCAACAACAGCAACAACTAAAATAGTAATAATAATCATGATAATAATAAAAAGAATAAGAGTAATAATATAGTAATAAAGAGCATAAAGCAAAGAGGAAACAGCTTTTTGTTGTGTTGTTGTTGTACGTTAATTACAATTGCAAATAAACGGCAAACGCAAACACATACACGAACAGACATACGAACACAACTTAATAAGTTGCGCAACTTTTATGTGTAGCTAGCTAGCGAGCAAAGAAAAGAAAAACAGAGAGAAAGAGAAGAAGCATTGAGTGCAATATATACACATATATATATATATATATATATAAACACGCATATTAACAGCGCTGCATGCTGCCCTATAAAAATTTGCATATTGAGTTTAATTGAAAAGCAAAAACACAAAAAGGGAGAGACAAAACATGACAAACAAGCAGCCACACAGTCTGATAGGCTGACAGGATATAGCATAAAATGGACAGTGCAAAATGACAACAAGTGCATTGCTCAATTTATTACTGCAAGAAGAGAGAAAGAAAAGAAGGAGTGAGAGGTGCAGTCTCTTCAAATCTCTTAATCCATCTCCCACCCTCTCCCATCTCTTACACAAGAGATGCGGGAAATTAACGACAGAAGTAAATGTTTATAGCAACAACAACAGTGCAGCGGGTAGCAGCAACGACGCCATTGCCGCCCTCGACACGACATCAACACAATAACTTGATGAAACAAGATAAAGAGAGAATCGCGACATATGCATATGGGTTCTCTCTCTTTCTCTCTCTTTCGTGCACACATATACGATGCTTTGAAATTTAGCAATGTAAACACAAGAAGAACAGAAGAAATGTGCGAACGAAATCGAAATTTGAATATAAGTAAAAATGGCATATGATGTAATATTCGACATGAGGAATTTCGAGACCATAAAAAGACACTCGCTCTCTCGCACGCACAGTGGTCACTAGTCGTCTGTATTTTTATTACAATTTCAAGCCAACTGTGCAAGCACAAGACTTAAAAGAAAACCCAAAAAAAGACAAGCATCAAATGGAATATATAACAACAAATAAAACAGACGCGAAAAAGCAGCTCGGTTCAATTTATACTACGCCCACGAAAAAAAATCTTGTTGCTGTAAATTGTTTAATAACATTTGGCATTATCTTACGTTCTGTATGTCAGAATTCCAATTTGACAATATCAACACCAAAACGGGAAGTACACAAAAACCAAAAGAGGAGGAGAAGCAGCATTCCTGTGTCTTAGAAAAAAAAAAAAAAAAAAGCACTGATACAGACACCGAACGGAGCAGAACGGAGAAAAACGGAACGAAACGATGGCAACAGACACATAACAATGATTTCATTCCATATCATTTCTATTCCAACACAGTTAATTTCCTGTTTTTGTTAAGCTTTTATAAATATTTTATATATTTGTATATATATATATATATATGTGATAATTGTTTGTTTAGTATTATACGAGTTCCGTAAAATTTAAAATATTCTTATGACATGCATGACGACAGCAATTCGCATTCGCATTCGCATTCTCATCTGTATTTATATTTACATTTACAATTTGTTATTTTTATTATGTGTTATTTCTTATTTGGTAGACACTGTACACAGTGCTCACTAAACTGCGTTCCCACGCTTGCAGTACAGAAATCAAAGCAAATTGCACACAAAAACGAAAAAGAAGAAGCACAAGAAGTCGAAGAAGACGTAAATGAGTAACATGTATTTCGTCGTCAACATGTGTTGGCAACATGTCGCTAGCAGCAGCACAACCAATAATCATAGTTGCTCTAGGACAACAACAACAAAAAATTACAACTTTTTGTGGTTTTGCTACAAGCAGAATAAAAAAAATAAAAAATAATATAACAAATCGCATTGCAAATGAGCAAAAGAAAGAGTTGCTTCCGCTGCTGCTGCTGCTAGCTGGCAGCATTCCCACGCGACACCAATTGCAGCTTGTTTTTGTTGTTGCATTTCGGTTGGCTACAAGTGCAGCTTTAACTGACTGGCGCAGCTTTTGTGTGTGCAACTTGTTGCCGCAACAATTGTATAATTTGATTCGGCGTTTTTTCTTTACTACCCCTCTCCACTCTCTTCGGCCTTTACCACTGGAATGACTCATACTTTAACCTAACCCTTTTCAAATGATAAATGTCACCAAAATAATAAAAAAAAAAACAATATAAAAAAAGCTTACTGATAAAAGAGCGTAATTATAATAAAAATGTCGTTAAAAGATGATGGACAAAGAAAGGGGGAGGGCAATGGCAATGGCAATGGCGCAATGCGGCAATCGTCTATTGCTTACACACACATACACGCACACACATATACCACACAGCATAAATTATGAAAGCAGCAAAGGCAATAAAATGTGTCTGGCAACATTTCGGGTGGAGTTCGACAACAAAAAACATCCGTATTTTTAGTTTGGGCGTGAAGCAACCTTCCTAAACCTTGGCAACATTCTGTCGCGCAAATATCCAAATGTACCCTTCCATAAATACATATATATATAAGAATGTATTTATATATGTATGTATTTAAGTGTTATGTGTACGATGCGACGGCGCCGCTTAAGGCAACAACAACAAAGCATTCAACACCAAAAAGGGAGGCTCGTTGGCGTCGGCGTCGCCAAAATAACCAAAATAATAAAACAAGACACAAACAATTATATTTCGTTTGCCGAAAATTTGATACCCTTTCAGATTTCCAGACTAGTGTGTGGCATATGTGTGAATTATTTAATATCAAGCGAATATTTTCGACATTTTCAATATGAAGGAAGTCAAATATTGCAAGCCTTATTACAACATAAAATGCCATAGGTAAGTGTATAATAATAATAAAAGTAGCCCGAACAGCAAGAGAGTGGAGAGGAAATGAGAGTAGAGTTGCGACCTTGAGCATAACAATTTATTGCTTCACGTTTGCGAATAGGCAAACAACACACACAATGAGCGCGGGAGAAAGACACGCGACGAGAGCACAGGCAGACTGTTAGGTAGGCACAAGAAGAGTGTAAAGAGACGAGACGAAACGCACACGCACGGGCTCGAAAAAAAACCGCCTAGCAACAGCGAGCAACGTAAGAAGCATACGCAAAAAGTAGACGTCATCACCACACAGCCTTTGGACCATTGTTAGAGCTTTTGTGTCTGTCCGCTAGGTGGCGTTTCTTTTATTGTTGAGGGGTTGTGCAAATTTTGCGCTCATCGCTATCATATAGAGTCACACGCATAAGTTAAACTACGCAAACGCAATACGAAAATATGGTACAACATATTTGGTCTGGTTCTTTTTTTTTTTTAGACACATATTTAGATTTGTCTGCATAAACATATGTATTTGGGTATCTGCCCATAGCAACACACGCACCGTCTCACTATTTTTGGCCAGTTTTATTTAATTGCTAACGCAAACAATCAGCAACAGCGATAACAGAATACTTAAAAAGCTCTTCTCATAAGCATTCGCAACGTTCCTGTTTTTTTACGTTCTACGCACATTTTTATGATTATTCGACCTTGATTCAGTTCATTAACATTTCCAATTGGAATCAGTAACAAAAATAACGCATACGCCACGCAGTAGGCAGTAACTTAACGTAAGCAGTGTATCAATTACTTGTTGTTGGTATTCTATTATTCTTCTACGCATACGAAAGAAAAGGTGCGAAAACTACTACAAAAAAAATCACACACTTACACAAGACAGAAGACAGAGGCGCCAACTAATGTCAAACACAGCTGGTGGGGCTTTACTGGGCAGGCAACAGAATAAGAGGCGATCATGTGTACATTTGTATTAATTTATATATACACAAATGTGTATGTGAAAAGTGTGATTGATAAAACTAACCAGACCTCTCATACTGTGCAACTGTACAATTGAATTCTGTTCGAATCGATCTCTCTTTTTCTTTCACCTGACGATCGCAACTGTTATAGGCCTAATGAATCGTCACGATCGAGCTCGCACACGCGTAACGATAAGCTGCCCAACAACTGCTATCAGAAAAAATAAAATTTCGCACTTTGCGCATTTTTTTTATTATCTCACGCGCTTTTTTTTTGACCGTCACAACAATCGCTTAATCACACATATATCATATAGCACAAAAAGCAGCAACAGCAAAAATAAAACACATTTTATGATGTGGGCGTTTTTCGCTAATAGTGGAATAAATATATAAGTAAGTGTGTGCGGGGGGGGGGAGGGGAGAAATAGTCAACGAAATGAGCGCGCCTAGTAACAAGACAACACCCAAAAAATCGTATAACAGCATCAAATGACACCGACGGCAAAACAGCATCAGCAACAAAAACAAGACGAAGATGACATCGGCAGAGAACAAGAAGAACAAGCAGTGTCGCAAATTAAATACACTCAAATGCTGTATTTGCATACAAAAATATGTCCAATTAAAAATAATAATAAAAACTAAACAAAAAAAAAATTAAAATAAAATAAAACTTTTTAAATCCGAGCAACATTATTTGTCCCATTTTCTGTAAAATATTATAAACCGTTAACTTTCGTTTCGATGATTTTATTCTATATTTACCGCATTGCACATTTTGTGTAGCAAAATTAAAAAAGCTTCTGCTGTTGTGCCAGTGTTTTTTCGAGTGTCAGTGCACTCGGCACACAGCTAGCCAGCTGGCCAGTGATTGAGTGAGCGAGAGAGTGCCTCTCGCAGGTACTCTTTACCTGTGCAATTTTTGCCCGCATTGGTGACGTTTGACGTCAAGGCATCGTCGGCGTCGCCGCTTCGACAGTCTGTGTGAATGTTTTGTTTTCGTTTTGATAGAGGAGGGCGCAAAAAAGGTACCAATAACAATTGCAGTAAAAATAACAATAATAATGGTACACACAGTAGATATGAGCAGCAATAAGGAAAGAGAGCCACGCCAACTAATGTATGTATGTGCATGTGCATGTGTGCGTGGGTGTTTGCATACGTGTGCATATGTATGCACAGCTTGTGAATGAAATAGCAACGACAAACGTAAAAGCTTTACGCGCCAAATTGCAGTTGTGTTTGTGTATACGAGTGCAAATAGTAGTATTAGTAGTAGTAATAGTAGTTGTAATAGTAGTAGTAGTAGTAGTAGTAGTCGTAGTATAAAAGCAGAAAAGTGTAAAGTAAATAAATGCGAGGGTCGCTCAATATGTTTCGTGTTTCGGTTTTAGTTATTGTTTTACTTTTTTTTCTGCACCAGCAACGGAAGCAACAACGCCATTAGCAACCAGCCATTGAACCCAAAAACTAAAACCTACACTGACGGGAGCACTGTGTTAGGAAGGGAAACATGTGGTCTGTATAGGTTGCGCTGATGGCGCCGCCGCAAAAAAAAAAAAAAAAAATTAACGCCGGCATGGGCACAGACATCCTTGAAAAATGTGCGGTTTTTTTTATACATATTACATGTATATATTTTGGGCGTAGCACAAACTGCGCAAGACGACGCATTGGGATGCTCTGGCCAAGTGAGAAGTGCGAAGAGAGGATGACGCCATAAGGCCGGCAAAGCAATATTTATATATATATATATATATATATATATATACAGAATAAGAAAGAGAACACATAATGAGCCATGAAAGCCACGCGCCAATATTCGACGGGCAGCAGGGGGAGGAGAAGTGGGGTTGGTTGGTTGCTTGTGGCGCATTGCAATGCGTAGGCAACAAGGCGCCAAACGAAATGGCAGGAGGTGGGGGAGGGTTGATTTGGAAAATCAATGAAAGCTTTTCACCCACAGAACAAACATCGCAACTCTCGCCGGGTAGCAGCGGCAAGCAGCATGTGGGCGGCGCAGTAAAAAAGAAAAAGACCTAAAAACAACAGAAAAGTTTACTACGTTTGCTGTTGACGTAGGCGATCGATTTTTTAGGCGCGTCATTGCCGTACGCCCACCCACTGTGCCGCCAGCAGCAGCAGCAGTCATCGCAAACCAACACACTAGTTGAATGTGCACGTAAAAGCCTAGGGAAGATGATGGAGGAGGGAGGAGGACCAGGAGAAGGATAAACGGATGAGGTGAGAATGCACATTTGGTGGGTGCGCAACAATGAAACGACAACTGGTGAGAAGGCGAAAGACGGATGAGGGGACTATTTCGCAATAAACATTGGCAAAGAGGAATGTAGAAAAATAGTGTTACAAAAAGTAAGCAAAAATCAATTATAAATATAAACAGCAGTTGTAAAATAGTTGAATATAACAGCAGTTGCAGTAGCAGAATAGAGGGGAGGGGACATAAGCATAACATGAATTCAATATAACGGCTATTGCAGAGTAGTAGTGATGTTCATGTAGTATAACACATAGTCAAAATTATAACAGTCATTGCTCTTATAACAGCAGAGTGTATAATTGTTGGTGTACTCACCGGAATCGGAGGGCGTCTCTAAATTGGTTTCCATTTCATTGCAGCGCGTGTAGCTGTGATCGCTGATGTGACGCATGTAAAGACTGCCGCAGGTGTTGTCGTTGGTAGACACCGACATCGAATCGCCCAGCGAGCAATCGCCATCATCTGAATCACAATCGGAACTGGTCGCTGTCGTTGCTGGCGGTGACAAACTGGCCACAGCAGCGGATACATCAACATTAGCCGCCAGCCGGGCAACACCAGCTGAAGCTTGTTCCTGTTGTTGTTGTTGTTGCTGCTGCTGTTGCTTGTGCTGATCGCTGAGGACCACCTCGAGGACATCGCTGATCTGAGTGCTTTCGACGCGATAGGGCAGATCGATGCGCTCCTTGCTGGTGTTCTGGAGTTCGCGACTCAAGTGATCAATATAGTTGGCATCGGCACAGTTCGTCAGCGAGATATTATTGCTACCCATGACGCAGGCACGCAAATCCACATTGTGTCTAAACTCGGCCATTTCACAGTCATACATGCCACTAACAGAATTAAAATTGCGAGTTTGTCGCTGATTCTGTTGTTGTTGTTGCTGTTGTTGTTGCTGTTGCTGCTGTTGTCTTTGCTGTGTGTTGCTTTTGCGCAGGAGCGAACCGCCTGGCGGTATATAGGGCTCTAAAATATGCATTTTACTATCGGAACGCTGCTGCTGTTGCTGTTGCGAATTGCGTCCAGGTATTGAAATGTTTGCTGTTACTGTTCTTGTTGTTGTTGTTGTTGTTGTGGCTGCTGCTGCTGCTGAAGCACCGCGCACAGTTGACCGGCAACTGTTGCTGCTGCTGTTGCTTAGCTTGTTGTACTTGCTGTTATTATTACTATTGCTATTGCTGCTGTTGTTGCAATTGCTGTTGTTGCTGTCGTTCTCATCGTCATCGTGATCATCGTCGTGCCCGTTGAGTGGCTCAGGCTTAATCAACAAAGTGCTACCAGTGACAATGGATGGAGGCACAGCGGTACTTTCGCAGTAGCTGGATGCAGCCGAATTGGTGTTGTCACCAATTGAGCTTAGGTTACCGTTACAAATGTTAATGTTATTGTTGCTGTTGTTGAGGTTTGCCATGCTGTTGTTGAAAGCCGACCACATGCAGTCCACGTTGCGTATCTCGGGCTTGGTGTCCATGTCACTGGTTAAATCATCGGCATTGGAAATGCTTATCGAACGTGCCCTATCCGCATCCAATTTGGCAATATCATTCTGTATGCTGGGCAACCGATTGACCATATCCATGCCCATATTTATGTCGAGAAAGTTACTTAATTCGAGTTCGTCAAACTGTAAACAATATCCAACATCGTAGTCGAACTCGTTAACAGCCGGGAGTGCTCCACAAGTGGAAGCAGTCAACATTTTGTTTGGGTACTCCATTTTATTCATGCCCCACAAAAGTGTTAATTTATGGTTGCAATTGTTGTTGTTGTTGTTGCTGTTTGTCACACAAAGAGATTTTGATGCTGCAAAGGCGAACGAAATAAAATATGTAATTAAATACTATGTTAGTTAATATTCATTAAATTTCACTTGATATGAGTAAAAATATTTCAATATTGAAAAAAAAAAAAACAAAAAAAATATATATATATATATATATATATATATAGTTTTACAAATATTTATATATTAATATTAAGCTAATATACATATTCACTTAATTTCATTTTTATTTTTAAATACATCCTATTTCTATTTTTTTTTTTTTTTTTTTTTTTTGTTCTCATTCTAATATACATACATATATATATAAAATTAATATTTATATATTTAATACACACATGTATGTAAATGCGTATTTATATAGGAAAATAAAACCAAATTCGCATTTTCATACCACCAAATTCTAAATTTAAACATCCGGAAGTTCGAATTTTTTTTATTAGGAACGCAAAATCTTATATAAATATATATAGAGATTAAAAGTAAAGATAAAATTTCAGTCGACATTTTTGAAGCAGCACGAGGAATAAAAAAAAAAAGTATATGATTCTTTTGTTTTAATTTCAATTTTCATCCCAAAACAATTATCAGTTCAGTTCAGCAAAGCTATCAGAGCAATGCACAATGATTCACATTATAAATAAATTGTTAGATTTTATGTGTTTCCCCTGACACTTTATTGACTTAGCAACACACTTAGGCATCACACACAGTAACGGTATAAGTCGAATATAAAATATAAAAAAAAAATTCACTGACTTCTTTGCATACGATCGATCTATCTCTCTCATCACTTTAGCGGGCCTTTTTCTATTTTAACGATATTCTTTGGAATTCGAATTGAACTTTTTGCGTGACTGCTTTGTGCGCTCTTCCCGCACGTCACATTGGCACTTGCAACTGTAAATCCGTTCGTCCATCGCGGCGCACCGTAAAGGAATGCGAAAACGAAAAGTGCGCAACGCTGAGAACTCGTCGCGCGAAACTTTAATTTGTGTGTAGGACTGTGTGTCTATTGCCGTTTTTTTTTGTATTGCTTGTTTTTAATTGCAAATTGATGGAAAATGGGAGACGGCAAAAAATACACAAATATATGTGTGATTT
Source organism: Drosophila longiperda (assembly GCA_035042125.1). Taxonomy (NCBI): domain Eukaryota; kingdom Metazoa; phylum Arthropoda; class Insecta; order Diptera; family Drosophilidae; genus Drosophila; species Drosophila longiperda. The sequence continues at coordinate 310,253 of JAWNLV010000105.1, forward strand.
TCATTTGTAACTTGTATTAATTTGTATATATTCTTATTTTTTATTTTCCACTAATTAAACTCACCTTTACTGCGCCGTTTTTAATCCAATTTATTGCTGCTTCGTTTATTTATTTTTTTTTTTTGTATATTTTTTATCGTCTTCACAGAACAGCAAAAAAAAATAAACATCGACGAAAAAAAAATATAAAAAAAATACAAATTCTAACAGTGCGTACAAATATCAACTGTTAGCAATAGCGAAACATGGAGAGCAAAAAAAAAACAGGTAAAATATTTGTATGGTGTCGTCAAGTAATTTCGGCGTTTGAAAGCTTCTACTAACTATAGTCGTCGTCGTGGAGCTCGTATCAGCAAATCGCAAATGAATTAGCGGCATCTATTGCCATTTGCTATTGCGGTATTGTTCTTTTCTTTTTGCACACACAAACGTACACTTGCACATACACACATACACAGAAAGAGCAGACAGACAGACGTCGTTCAAGATCTGACTACGATTGTCCACTATTTGTCGTTGTTGTTGTAGTACAAAGTAGCGGTATTTTATTTTACTACCTGACTGCTGTGTTTATTTCGATTACTTTCCAATTTCACGTTCACTTTTTGTTTTTGTGATTTGTAAAATAAAAATTACAAATCCTTTAGAAAATGTTTTCAAAATAGTAATTGAATTCAAATTTTGTTGTCGCTAGTCCATTTTACAAATTTGTGTTATTTAATTTGCAATTTGTTTTCTTGTATTTTTGGCAATCTTTTAAAATATATATATTATTTTTTATTTCAGTAAGTCCAGTAGGAATTTTATATATATATATATATATTTTTTTTTACCGTTTATTGTAATTGTGTTATTTTTTTACATTAATTGTTGTCGTCTATTGCTTTGCCTATTTAGGGTATTTGTGGTGTATCAGATTATGTCTTATTTATTTATTTTATTATTTTTTTTGTTGGGCGGGAAACAGCCAAAATCTACAAAGACGAAGAGCCAACTACGCGTCGCACGTCCAGCCTCGCCGAAGTCACAAATAAGAGTGCGTTCAATTCGTCCACAGCGACCGTTCGACCTAAGTTGGAGCCCTATCAGCTGCCGATTTCACTCTTTTGCCGTGGTGAGTTGGTGAGGATAAAGCCGAGTGCTTTACATTGAGTTAAAATTGAAATTGTTAATGTGAGCGGTGTATTTTTGTGCTGCTTGTTGTTGTGATGTTGCTTTTGATGTTATTGTTGTTTTTGGTGCTGTGAGACAGAAAACTTGCAACGTAACAATAACTCAATTTTAAATTTCATTAAACAGCGTAACGAAAGCAATTCGAGTAACTCACGTGTCGCGCTCTCAGCTCAGTGCTCTCTGTTTATTTACCTTTGTTTTTGGTCGGTGCCGGCCGGCCGGCCGGTCAACTGACTTTGAGTCAATTCGCATATTGGGCATGCTCACCCACATGCCTCTCTCTCTGGCTGTGCGCGCGTATTTTGTGTGCACCTTGGATCATGATTGTTTTGAGTGAAAATCGCACTTTTGTTTACAAAACAAAATGCGTTTGCATGCTGTTATTATTGTGTTATCGAACATAAACAACAACATTTAAATAACAAAAAAAATGTGCATATACCAAATGCTTTCCGCTAAATTTCTGTAGTCTGTACGTATGTATTTGTGCTATACCTTAGGTGATTGTGGTACATTGCGTGCGTTGCTCAACTTCCACACACGCATCCCACCACTTCCCACACGAAAATAGCAGCTCTATTAAACAGTTAGCAACTCCAAAGATGATTAAACTTTGCGCAGACAAACTGAAAGAAAACACAAAACCAACACAAGCAAAGAAGTTCAGAATAAAACTTGACAAAAACAAAAATAAAAACGAAAGAAATAATTTAATTGAGGTAGGTTTCACACATGCATATCTAGTTAGGCTAGCAAAAAGAGTATTCACCATTGTCCCATATCAAATTTCATCGACTGTTCCAGTTTCACACAAGTGCTAATGACGAATGAAGAGGAGGCGAAACACCCGAGAAGAAACGCAAAGGGCAAAGAGCGTATTTACACCTTAATAGGAATTACATATAAAACATCAAATTAAAAAAAAGTTTACAATTGTGTACATAATAAATATATAAATAAAAAAATTAATAATATTCACGTTTTAACCATGTATGTGTATTGTGTGTGTGAGGTTATGTGCGTGTTTGCGTTTATGTTGAGATTTTGACTGCTGAAAAAACTAAGGGAATTGTGCAAGAATAATAATATATATTATTACAACATTGCCCATAAAACAAAGATTGCTTTAAATAATTGTTTGCATATTGTGAAAAAATTTGTTGCATTTTGTGATTCAAGTTTACCCGTTAAGATTTCAATTTTTCGTGTTTTGTTGAAAAACACAAAGAACAACGTTGATTGTTCGCATTCTAAATTATAGTACCGTTTGTACACACTTACACACACACACACACACATATTAAATTTAATACATGCTAATTTCTGTGTGCGTCTGCTTTCCGTTATATTGGTCAAATTCGCTTTCGCATTCGAATCCAATTTTATTTCGATTTTGTCGAATTTGCATTTTTCACTTATGCGCGTCCATTTTTGTTGCTTTTTTTTTTGTTCTTGCTGTTGGCACTTGGCTTCGCCTATGCCAATTCCTAATTCGCGTACGTTACGTGCACACTTATTTGTCTGTGTTTTGTTATGCCCGACACCCTTTAAACAAAACTGGACCAAAGCATCATCGACTTGTATGAAACAACAAGTATTACAAGCAGTCGATATGGATGGAAATTAGTATACTCAAAAATAGTTAAATGAATCACCCACATACCAATCACTTATTTATTTATATATTATATTTATATATATTTACTTTATAGGGTGTTCTTCGGTTGGATACACTTGCAGTTACAGCACCACTTGGTTGCCTTGTTTCGAGTTCGCAAAGCAGGCAACGTCGACAGAACATAACAGAATAGTTCTACTGCAGTGACAAAAACAACACCACAACAAAACGCAATCAGGTAGCCGCGCATTTTCTGAGTTTACATTTCATTTTTTTGCGCACTTTCTGTTTAGTTTTGCCTTTTGAGTTTTTTTTTTCGCAAATTGCGCTCCTGCGTTGCTATATATATATATATATATATATATATATATATATATATATATATATATATATATATATATGTAAGTGTATATATTATATGTGTGTTTGTATTGCACTGTTACTGTTGGCATTTTGTGCAATTATTTTGCGCGTGTGTACAAATTTTTGCTCTTTCTGCTTGTTGTTGTTCTTGCGTCATTGCCATTTTCACAAAATGCATTCAACGAAAGCCAATTGCGTAAATAAATGCAACAAGTGCGGCCTGTAGTCAGCGCCGGCGTTGGTGTTGGCAACAGCAGTAGTTCTTGCTTTTCTGTTGCTCCTTTTTGCTCTTACTTTTATTACATTTCTTATTTGCAGAATGATAAGATTTTTTAACCAATTCCGAAGTGGCTTAACATAACATAATGTTAATTGCGGTTTTCTTTTGTTTTTTTGCTTGCAAATATCTTTACAAGTGTGTAAAATTCAAAAATTGGACAGAGCTTATCGCGAACACATACACACACACTATATACAAACAGCAAATGGCGATAGGCTACATCTCACCCTTTCGCTCTCGGCCTGCTGTGTGTGTGCTACTCCAACACTTTGTGTTCCTATATATATTTAATAGCTTACACGTGTGGCAACATTGTAATAGGGAATGCAGAGTTCGTCAAGGGGTGGGGAGTGTGAATTTCTTTGACACGCTGTTACAATTTACAGTTTGCAGTTGATAAGTAGGCGTCGGCGTTGTTGTTGTTGCTTTGGCTGACAGGTATTGCTGTAATTGCAATTTAAATGCGTCGCAACAACTGAGACTAAAATAATTTGCAAATATAGAAATATATGCATTCATTCATATGTATATATACATATACAAGTATATTCATCGCTCCACTCTAGCCAACTGTCTAATTGTTGATAAGCTAAGAAATACGCAGTTTTTATGGCAACATTGTTATTAACTGCGTTGTTACGTATTTTTCCTGTAAAAAGCACAGATTTTCAGAAATGTTTAAGTATTACACAATACGTACATCTGTGTGTTAGTATATGTGTATCAAAAGTTCATCTCTGATGTTTGAATGTATTACAATATTAAAAACAAAATAAGTAAATCCTAAGGAAAAAATAAACAAATTCTGTAAATATTTCCAATTTATATGCATATGTGCATAGACACACACACACCTTCATGCTAATAGAAGAAAACGAATAGTTCATCACAAATAAAGCGCAAAAAAGATCATGCATTTGGCGCTTTTTACTTTTGTTTTGCTTTGCTCGTTTGTCCATGGCGCCAGTCAGCCATTGGGCGTTTTTGTTGTGCAAATAAATGCAATAAGCTAATTAAATGGCAAGAGCTTTGGAAGCTGCGCACATGACCATGTACCTGTACATGATTCATGGGACTGGTACTGTGGGCGTTAAAGCTTTTCGAATTTCATAATTTTATGCTTACGCTTTGATGACTTCTGGCAAATTCTAAAGATCAGAATTATGACCAAAACAAAATTTGATTTGCTAATATTTTCGCAATCATTTTGAATTCATTTAAGAGAGAGAAAGAGAGACGGGAAGTTCAAAAGGATTACGCACAAGTGTAAAGCAGCAGTAAAAAGGGCAACTAAATGAACAACACAAGAAGACATGTAAAGAGAGGAGAGAGAAGCAGCAGCCAGAATATACCCAACATGAGTAAACACAGGCAGAAAGAGCAGCAGCTGCAAAAATAGGAATACGCAAAGAAGATAGCGGCAAAGACAATGCCGAAGACGCGCCGGTTGTGGTACAGTCGCCTCATACACACATGCAAGCAGACAGTCATACATCCAGCAAAAAAGGAGACAGCAAATGCAGCGTCGAGCTTTATAACGGATTGGACCTGCACAGATTCTCAACGAGAGAGCAGCACAACGCACATTTCGTTTGTTTGGTTTCGTTTTACGAGCTCTACCAGCGCCGGCCAAGAAAGTGACTCAAAACAAAAGCGAAAAAAGACATGGTTGCCGATTCTCGTCGCTCTTGCTCTCGCTCTCGCTCTCACAGCAAGCCAAAGCTTTAAGAGCGAAAAAAAAAACAAAATTTACGTCGTTGTTGGATCTTGATTATTCCTTGCCGGTATTTCACAACGTGTCAATAGATGTATATATGTGTGTACATATATATGTGTATGTATAGATGCATTTTGATATGTATGTCGATGAGTGAGGCAGGCTGAATTTCACCAACAATTGAAACACAAGCAATTAACTAATTATAGAACTCATAGGCCAAGTTGGATATCAAGCAAAATTCGTGCAAAACCAGCGCCAAACGCAAAGACGAATTGCGAGTGAAACGGCCGAAGCTAAAATAAGCACCACCACAACACACCACAGCGCATCACACCACACACTGTCGTGAGCGTATGAGTTGAGTTTGAATTGAGAGAGTTGATGGTAGCGTATGAGCGAGCGAATGAGTGAGAAGCGGCATTTAAGTAAATTCGCTGCATTGCTTGGCAGCATGTTGCGGCAACATATATCAATGTATATATACAGGAAGTGCTGCACAACGTGGCGATGGTGGATTAGGGGGCATGGCTAGTGTGTGAAACTTTTGATAAACTTTTCGAGATTTTTTTGTTGTGTTAATCAAGGTCACTTGCCACTTTTCCAATGGCCCTTTAGCGCATAAAAAAGCGGCAACAAAATTAAATTAAGTTAAATATATAAAAACGTTCAATGGGAGTTATTATATTAATGTTGCTGGAGGGGAGGTGGTGTGGGCTACACACACACACACACACACACAAAGTTAGCCTTATTCCTTTTTGTTGATTGTTTTTGGGCTGTCTGCGAAATTTGACACAAATTTCTTAGGTAGAAGTTTTGTTGCAAGTGCATCGTGGTGGTTGTAGAGGAGGTTAGAGGTGGTCGAAGTGTGGGTAGCAAGAACAAGAAACTTGCCAGACATCAAAAAGGAGCAAAAAGTACATTAAACATTGCCAGATGAACCAAAAGTAAGAGGAAGAGAGAGAGAGGGATATAGAGATTAAGAGGAAACATAGGAAAGGGCGAGAGGAAGAGAGAGAGTGAGAGAGAGAGAGTAGGAGGATGACACAGGCATATGGAGTGGTATGGGTAGGGGTGTGCGGGTAGCGCCATTAACAAAATCAACAATCTTCGTTTCAGTCCTCGCTCTTGTCGCCACCAATTTGGTTGTGAAGGTCACGAGAAACACACACACACAAACACATAAACAGACACACACACTCACCCACACACACACACACACACACACACACATACATACACGAAGCTGGCGGCATGAAACTGTTCCTGTGGGATGTGTTGCATGCATCTTGATTGCGGCGATAATAACAAAGTCTGTGCTGGCAATTGATGCCAGGATTGGGTTCCTCACTCAAATTGCTGGGATTGCTGAAATGACGAAGGCGGCAGCCAAACATCGGCACACCTCGTCGGGCGGCTGCCCAGTTGCCCAGACAATCTCAAGGTCACGTGTGGGAGCAGACTTAAAGCAGTTTCAACAATTGCCTAAAATTAACTGTATAAAATTTAATTTATTTATATTAAAATTTGAGGGAAATTTTATTTAAGCATAATCAATAAATACTTAGGATAAATAAACATTAATTAGGTACAAATTAATTAATATAAAATAAATTAACAAACCAAAAATCATCGCTACATTTTTTTTTTTTTTTGATAATTTTTTATTAAATTACTACATCAATTTTTAATTATAATAAAGTTTTTTTCATTTCGAAATCTATTTATGGATTCTAATATTTTACAACGTTTAGTTTTAACAAAATAACAGTATTTTAGAGGAGTCAAAATTTTGTATTATTTTTGCCGAATTGAGTCATTTTTCAAATTGAAGATTTTGTAAACATTTCAATTTTATTGATACATTTTTTGTATAAGTTTGACTTGGCTAAAACTCAATTCAGTTCAAGTTTTGCCAATTATTATTAAAATATGAAAAATTCAATATAGAAAATTAAATATATTCAGAGTTTGATCTATTTGTATGACCATAGCTGTATTTACATTTAAAAAAAACCGAAGAGTTTTTCCAAATAATTGAAAATATATCTGAAAACAAACAACTTTTTCAACATAAATAATTATACCAAAAAATAATAATTATATTATTTAGAATCGAATAGTCAAATTAATTAATTTAAATTCATAAAATATAAATATATAATAAAAATTAAATATAATAAAATGTTCATACAAATTGACAGAAAATGCGTATTTAATGCAAAATGTTTATTTCACTTATTTGGTGTATTTGAATTTTTGACTTTACCATTGATTTCGACGATTTACATTTTGGCCTAAATCAAAGAGTATTTTTAACTATTTTTTCTAACTTATTTTATTATTTTTTTAAAAGATTGATAAAACAACGGAATTTGCAGGTGTTAAAATGATATAAAAAAAATATATATTTTGGCATTTTTCAGTTCTCTGTTGCACTTGCAACAAGCTGGCCGTTGCAACCCGGTCAGCAGAGGGTAGTCAACAGGGGAAAACTGCTGCCAAAGTGGCGCACAAGTGCCACCAGAAAGGACCCACTCGAAATTGTGCTGTAAGTGCAATGGCCACCAAAAAAACTAAAAAAAAAAAAAAAAAAAAACAAGAAAACAAATCACAAACCAAGGCATGATGGAACTCCTGAATACCCTGTAAACGAGACTCGAATACAATAAAAATAAATAAATTCAATTGAAGACGCAACAAGCAAAGTGTATAAATTGTCATTGCATGTGTGCATACCCGCTGCACTGAGCGCATTTACAGGGTATAACACAATCGACGACAGCCGACATAAAAAAGACAAAAAAAAAAAAAAACGCCCCCCCGTTTCGCAGCAGCAGCCACGAATTCTGCCTCGGCACTTGTGTCCTACTCGTCAAAATGTTGCACTTGAGGTTATCTATGGAAAATCATTAAACACACACATGCACACACATGCACACACACACAAACACACACACACACACACACACACACACACACACACACACACACACACACACACACACACTCACACACACACATTTGTTGCGCCGATACGCATGAAAAGAAAATCGGTTTTGCTGTCAATTTCTTGCTCACTTTTCACTCTCTGTTTCACTCTCTCTTTCACTCTCTCTGTCTCTCTCTCTCTTTCCCCCTCTCTTTCACACTCCCTTCTACACTTTTTATTTATTTATTTTTCTTGAATTTCCTCCATAAACTTTTCAGTTTAATAACAATCAAAACTCATTGAAAATTATCGAAAGAAAAACTGAAATTTTGCCAAAAAATTAGATTAATTGAAGCCAATTTTGTAAGTTGGTTTCCAATTCGATTAAATATATCATTTAATATATTTAATAAAAAGTTTAACAAATATATGAATAATTTAAAGAGTTAAATTATATATTAAAAGAAGAAAGATTATTAAAGAAGAAAGAATATTAAAGAATATTTTGAACTTAAATATTCCATTAAATTTTAAAAGATTTATTTTTTATTATCATTAATTTGACTTTTAATTTGTCATATTAATTGCTTAAAATTTGCATCTATTCAAATTTGTTGACAATTTGTTATTTGCATTAAAGAAATGAATTATTATTAAAAAGTTGAATCAATTGGAAGTTGGCCTAAAAGAACTCGGCTAACACAACCCAAACTGTGCAAAATAAAAAAAGAACTTGGCTTTTTTTAGGCATAGAATTTTATTACATCACCAGCGATTTTTATGTTAATTATATATATATTTTTAGATGGGTTAAAACTCACATTAATCTTAAATATTTCAATAGAATCCATTATTGTCACCGATAATGGGCCAAAATATCGAGAATTAAACGCTTGTCATCATTTAAACTTGGCTTAAACCATTTGAGATCCATTAATAAAATTGCTAAATATTAACAAATTTTTTTTTTTTACTCTACTATTGAATATTTATATTTTTAAGATTTTACATATTAAAATAATGTATTATAATTTGAAAAAAAAAAGTATGATTTTAGCGAAAATAAATTGCATTTCTAAATTTTGAAATATTTTGTATTTTTAAAAAATATCTATTTCGAAAAAAAAAATAGAGTACATACTTTTCTAGTTGGTCAAAGTTGTTTTTCCCTTATAATTATTAGAAAATGTAATCTTAAAATAATGAAATTTTTTTTTTGGTTTTCAGGAATATTTTTAATTTATGGTGATTTGTGTAAAATGCAGATTGTTAATTATTAAGTGTTTTATTTTTTTATTATATTATTTTTGTAATTTATAAACCGAATTAAATAAAATTTCAAATTTTATGATGAGGTGTAGACAAATCAAAATTGTGACTGGTGAATTAGCCAAAAATTGTATCATTTTGGCGCTGCAACTATTTCCGTGGTGAGCCGTGACCTTTTCTCCGCTTGATGTGTGTGTGTGTGTGTGTGTATCTATCGAGCTATGCATATATATATATATACATATTTCTGTATAGACACTCTACGATATTTTTGGCCACCCTTAGAACATTTTTACAACAAATTTAGAATGCAGTTTGTTGGCACGACGACATCTTGGATGGTTTTTAATTTTAGCCCACCTGGGGATTGGACAGAGAGAGTGTGAGAGTGTG
>JAWNLV010000105.1:322500-327500 GCA_035042125.1 Drosophila longiperda
CCATTGCCCAGCAAAAGGCGAAAGATTAATGAACAAAACAGAAACAGCTCATGAGAAATGGGCATCAGACAGCAGACAAATAGTTATGTATATATATATATATATATATATATAAATATATATATATTAAGAAACACCAAACTTGAATCGGGACATGGGATGATGATGAAGCAATGCATAATTGAGCAACATGCTGATACAGAAAGTGTGTGTGAGAGAGAAAGAGATAGGGATCTTTTAGTAGATGGGTCGCACTTACTGTTTCGCTGGAAGCTTACGAATCGTTGAGCAAAACAAAAACACAAAGCTCAATAAAGCAAACAATAAAGCGGAGCTTGCTTAGAAGGGTAAAAGTAGACAAAGAGAAAGAACAAAAAAAAAAGAAAAAAGAAAACACTATGATAATCAAGCTTGTACATATTCACAAATGTACATACATAGACATACATATGTATGCATAAGTTGTGCATGTGTGCATTACCTAATAAAGAACGCCAGGCAAATTAAATTATTACATGGTTGACCCTGAAACTTGGACAACGTTGCGTATGTGTCTAGCGAGCTGGCACAGTGGGGCAAATACAATTTGTTAATGGTGTAGAAGAAGTAATGACAATAGACAAGGAAACTTAATATTTTTGCACTTAATCACTCAATATAAAAATGTACAATATTTCTTCTTTTCATAAATTCACATCTTTGGATATGGGATTTTGAAATAGATATAAGGGAAACATTTATATACATATATAGAGCAGGACTCATAGCTTTCCCATAATAAAAACAACAACAATAATTACAAAATTGAAGGCAAAATGGTTGAAATTTTTGTATAATTCTGATCAAAACTGCAAAAGTAATTTAACTAATGTTTTTGAAGGAATCAATTTGTCTAAGAAGATTACATAATGTATGATCCTACGAATACAATGAAATGAGCAGAAAGAATTAGACGAATTGTATAAATTCACTATAAAATTTTATTTTTAAGATATAATATAATTAATTAGTCTATATAAATTAAATTTAGATCTTCGAGTAACACTTTGAAATAATTAAAGTCGCGTTATTGCTGTGTCTGTAGAAGACTCTCACTTTTAAGTAATTTGATCGATGTGTGTGCTTATGTGTTATGTATGCCTTCGGCCCACAGTGCGAACATTTCACACGTACGCATTTTACGCAACATTTGCTTTTTTGCGCCGCTGCTGTTGCTGTGCTGGATTTGCTCGGTGATATCCCTCAGGTTTTTTCGGCCCTTCAAAACTGCCAAAGCACAAACAACAAATGATTATATTTGTTGTTGTTGTTGTTTTTTTAGCTTGAGTTGAATGCTGGCAAAATGACAAGTGTATGGAAATAGCCAGAAGTGGGACCAGATACAGATCGAGTTTGTCGCGTGTGGCAATGACGCGTTAAATATTGTTAGATTGTGAAATTGGTTGGTTGGTCGATTGATCGGTTGGCCAAATTGTTCGATTGGCACATGCGCGACTAAGAGGCTCTAAAGGTTGTTAATTTTGGTTAATTTAAAAGGGGACAGGTGAGGTGAGTATGGGGCATCGATCAATAACCTGAAGCTGTTAGTTGAGCTCGATGATTCCACAACTATTTGTACACACATACAAATGCATACATACATATTTGTTTGTGTGTGTGCGCGTGTGTACACAGAGAGAATGGAATTTATATGATTTAAAAGCGAAGATCGGAAATCGTATAACATTTTATTGTATAAATATAAAAACTTGAATTTAGTTAGATGAAAAATACATTCTTACTTTGCTCATATTTAAGTAATTTATTTGTGATTGTTGAGCATTCGGTTATTAATTTCAAATATTTCTTGCGTATTTCTTTTTTTTCGCAGTGTATGTCTGTGGCACATTCCAAAGATTTGACAAATTCCCAGCTCGCCGCTGGTGGCAAATTCATTAGATTCGTCATGCGTTTTGGTTCGGGGCCAATGCGTGCAAATTCTTTAATTAAAATCTCGTATATATAAATACAACTATGCTATAATATTTATATATATGTGCATACTAAGAGTATTTCTGCATATACATATATATATATGTATGTGGAAGAGCATGAAAAGTGCTGTCAAAATGAAATACGATTAAAACGGAGCAAAACGCTTTGACACCCGACTACGTCTTTTGTTTCTGTTTTTGCTTTTGCTTTTGTTTATGCTTCTGCTTCTGCTTCTGCTTCTCTTTCTGCCTCTCAGCTTCAACATCAACTTTAGCTTTAGTTACATATACAAAGCAAAAGCTTTGGCTTTGGCTTTGGCCTGGGGGGCTTTTGCTCCTCCGCTTCTCGCGTGGGAAAATACTCAAAACCGCAAAATTTGTTGCCGTTAAATGAACGAGATAAAAACTTATGAAAAACATGCAGATAAATAAGTAGGAAATACACTGCAAATCGACGTCAAAATTAAAGTCCCTTGTTTTGCTCAATTAAAATTCATAACCAGCATCCCTTAAATAATCCCATTTATTTCAAATAATTAATCAAATTTTTAATTTTGTGACAGGTGCACAACTTGGCAAAAACCGCTTAACAATTTATTATAGGTATTACTTATAAAGGAAGTTGAAGCGTTTCCCATATTAAAACTTCGCACAGTGAACATTTAACTTAGTTTTTGTTAAATAAATAACATAAATTGATTTTTCTATGTGAAAGCGTATTAAATGTTCGCCACGTGAAAAATATTTTTTTTTCCTGATTGCGCAAAATTCTTTGGTTCTCATATTCAAATTTTGGCAGTGTAAAAAATATTACTTTATTTTTTTTGTGTAACATAAAACTACAGAGATTTTCAAGTGCACGATATGTAACATATAATTTGCTGATTCCATAATAATCTTAAAGGGGGGAATGGGGGGAATTTGCGGGAAATGGTGTATTTAATAGGTGGATGTGTATATATATATACAACTCAATAAACTGTTGACATCGATTGTAATATTTACACGCGTTAATTTGAGACCATTTCGTGGTTATAATATAATTTGAGTGCCATAAATAATTGCCAGGGGCAGCTAAGAATGATGGCAACACTCTACAATTGGCCAATTAAAAACGTTTTAAAAAAAAACTATCATATTATTTTTTTTTTTATCAATAGAAAACTCCTTAAAGAATTTTGATTCAAAATGGGATTTTATATTTTCGTTGGGGTTTGTTGAACTCCAGTTTTTTATGTTTAATTTATATATTAGCAATATTAGACTTATTAGCGTGTTTGCTAGACTTTTTAAAATATGTGCTTTACTTGATTCAAGCCAATAAATCTAAAAAAAAACCAATACCAGTAAATCGCCATAATAATATGCCATATCCAATTTATTGGAGCTCATCAAATTCTAGCTAAAAATTGGCAAGTTTGCAAATTGTTTGTTAAAAGCAATTTTTGCACTTTATTTACGTATTATGGTTTTTATTATTATTATTATTATGTTTTTTTTGGGTACATATTATTTCATTTCCAGCAAAAGAATTTTTTGTTTTGCTTGCGGAAAATGCTTTTAATATTTAATTAATAAATAACAAAAAAAAAAAACAAAAAATGCTGTGTATATTTGCGATTGTTGTATTGTGCTCGGAAAGCAAGTGTCAGCAAATTCGCTTAAAATTCGATTTCATTTCAAGCGGACAGACTTAAGACTTTTGGTAGAAGTCAATGGCAATGGCAGTGGCAGTGGCAGTGGCAGTGGCACTGCCGCTAAATTGCGCCGCAAGTTAACAGCGGGCTATCCATCAGTCAATGGCTGGCAAAAGTGCTTCGAAGGCCATTTCGTTTTGGGCCGCAGGAAATGTCACCTTATACCCTATAGCCACAGTCAAAAAGCTGCCCCATACATAAAAAAAAAACCAACACACACAGAAAATGAAAAAAAAAAAACCATAAAAAACCAAAAGTAAAAAAAGAAGAAAATAAAAAAAACGAACTTGGAAGCATTTTTAATTTTGTCGATTTCCATATTCTTTGTCGATTTCTTTTGCGCAGTTGGTTATATTTTTTTGGGCCTTAACTTAATTATTTTTATGGCCGTGCATTAAAACATAATTACCACCACTCAGAAACTATTTTCTAGTCTCTAAAACTCTCTCTCTCTCTCTCCCTCTCTCTATCTATCTTTTCTCTGTCCCTTGCCTATATCTCTAGGGAACTGCTTATGTATTATTCAGTGACCATGGAATGGAAATCTTTTAGAAAACAAAACTAAATTCTTACCATAGTTTAACATTTGTTTTTAGTTTTTTTTTTTATATACTTTTTATTTATTTTATATTATATGTATTTTTTGAGTATTTCCTTTCAATGAAATCAAAATTAAATTTTTTTTTCTCTATTTTTTAATTACTCAAATGCTAAATATAAATGGCAAAGCATAAGGGATAAATAAAAAATGTTAAATTCTATTTATGCATATAGACAACAATTAAAAAATATGTTGCGGGGTTGCCAAATGTCAAAAGAATATAGAGATATATAAAGATATATATATATATATGAGTAAAAATCAAAATTAGCATGAAGTCATAAATTAAAGTCGTGTGAAAACTAAACAAACATTTTGCTCAAACGCTCGACTGAGACATACCCTGTGGAAAAAAAATACCTTAAACACCTTGTGATAATCTTCTAGTTTAGGAACTAGAAATTATCGAATGAGAAACTTGTTTTTTAACTTTGTCACAAATTGAAATTTTTTTTAAGCAAGTGTTTGGCTCTCGGCTCAGCTAATTTCAACCGGTCTTTTTTTGGTTGCTTTTCAATGTGGACTGTGCGTGGCAAGGCGGGGCGGGGCAGACAGGGCAGGGCAGTTCAGGCTCGAATCTTGAATATTCATTCATACATGGCTTATAAACATATCTTGATAAATTACATTGTGGTTGGCATATCTGAATCAATAAATCTATCGAAATGAATTCACATTCAAGTTATGATTGAAAAGTCATAGTCAAATTTGTTGAATCAACAGAATGTT
>JAWNLV010000105.1:335000-440000 GCA_035042125.1 Drosophila longiperda
GAAAACGAACTTCAACAAATCCAAATTCCCCTTGGCAACAAAATGCTCTGTGTCATTTTTCAAATGGAATATTTTAGTTGAATGAGTGTTGTAACAATTTCGTACATCATTTTGATCTTAGTTGGGTTTATGGCACTTTTTATGAAATCGAGATGACATTGTACTTTATATATTATTGTCGGCTGACCTTCAGCAACAGTTCTCCATTTGGATTATTGGAATTTTATATTAAATACTTGGCTACAGTTTAGAAATGAGTATATCTTTTACAGCCTTTAAATTTAGCAGCCTTCGAGAATCAATCAATTTTCAATTAAAAAAAAAAAAAAAACTAGAATCATCAAAGTTGGGAGAAAACATTACTAGGAAACTCCTCCAAAGATTGGTTGGAATATTTTTTTTTTTTGTCTGCCAAGTCTCAAAAATATATATATCTTTCATAATTTTAGTGCTAGAGAGGGCTCATTAACAACTATTTAGTATTTGAGGTACACCAACCCAAAGTCGAGACTACCCCCCCCCCCCCCCACAACTTGTTAACTGTTGTCAGCTTTGGTATTGAACTAATTTGAATTTGTGAATGATTTCACTTGAATTTCTCAGGATTATTGGATTGGATTTTAATTAAGGCTTATCGGAAGTGCCTTAAATCTGTTCAGTTATAATTTGCGATGGGAGCTTATCGAATTATGATAAAAATTGAATTTATTGCACAGTTTGTAACACACTTAAAGCAAAAGTCCGCTTAGGAAACTTCAGTATTTATCTGTTTGTTGGGCACTACTATGGGGACTATCATATAGCTACCAAAGCTACAATCGATATATATCGATATATTAAAAAATCTTGTAATACGTTTCAAAATGTATTTTGGCAGCCAATCGGGGTATTTCAATCTCGGTGTGAAGTTCTTTCTGGCTTTTTTTTTACTTATCAATGAAATTGTCAAATTGACTTTAAGTTGTGCAAATAGAGCAGTTAGAAACTTCGATTTGCTAATCATTTATAGCCTGCTACTCAGGCAGCTGGTAAAATATTTTGATGTGGCATGAAATCAAGGGGTTTACGGGCAGGGGGGGGGGGTTGGCAGACGCCTTGAGATGCACAACAGTCAGTGGCAGGGCTTATCAGAGCTCCAAGCTGTTAGAGTTGAAGTAGTACGTGTGTGTGTGTGAGTGTTTATATGTGTATGAGTGTGTTTATGTGTGTGTGTGAGTGTGTATATGTGTGTGTGTGTGTGTGTGTGTGTTAATGAATGTGTATATTTGTAAAAATTGAGCAATTCAATGTAGACTTTTACGTATTTCTCCCAGCGAAATGTGTGAATTTGTGCGTAGCTTGCGGTTACAAGTTATTTATCAGCTCTCCTCCCCACCCATCCGCCACCTACCACCCCCTTCTCGAACCCATTAAGCAAGCATAATCTTCAGCTGGCCTGCCCTTATGCATAACCCCGATTTCCTACATCGCTATTGCCGCTGCTGTCCATTCAAAAGCGCTGCTTGCTTCCGCCCATATTTGCAATTAAAATTTAAAAAAAAAAAACGCAAAAAAAAACTACAAATAAATACGAAAACAAAAATAGAGTCTTTCCGAGTTTCGCCACAAAATACTCTTGCCACAAGCAATGGATATAAGCCAGACCAATTCGTTTGTGGCAAATATTGTTGTACATTTGCCACCATTGCGTTTAATTGTTGAGCTTTACATCTGTGTAGAGTTCTTAAGATTGGGTGTTTTTTTTTTTTTTTTTTTTTAATCGTATAGCATATTCAGATGTGCACTACATTTGCCTATTTTTTGTAATTGTTGTTGTTGCTGTTTGCTTGCGGGCTCTCTCAATGCCAAAAGTCAAAGTCTGGATTAATCATCAATCAAAAGAAAAGAAAAAGAAAAAAGAAAATGATAAAAAAAAGCAGCATTAATTAATCGAACAAAAAAAAAAAAACACAAAAGAGAGCTGGAAGGGGTCGAGGGGGGGGGAGGGGGTACGGTAGACTACACTTTTTCTATATACCGCCCACAGATCTTTTGAATTAGCTTGCAGAATGTCTTCTTTTGGAAAGTTAAAAAAAATTGACGTAGTTGAAAGTGTTTTTTTTTTGTTCTTCTGTGTTATGTTTTTATCATCAAATATTGTAACAATCAAGAATCGAAACTTGAATATCATTCTATGCCCCTCTCTCGCTCTCTCTTTCTCTCTCTCTCTCTGTCGCTCTCAGAGGTCTCTCGTAGTTTTTCTCTCGTAGTTTTCGCTTCCTTTGTGCTTTTTGTTGTAAAATTGGCATTCAAATTCCACTAAATCATGATAAATTTATGCTAGTTTTATTGCTATATGTTTTGAATCTCCTTGAGATCGGTCGATGACTAGTAATTAAGACTCTTAATTGAGTCTATAGCAAACTGATATATATATTATATTTGATGAGCCTTTCAAATTCATTTTCAATTAAATGCATTTTTTTTGTATTGCATAGTTCTTACATTTTATTCAACGAATTTTGCTATTAATTATATATTGAGCTGTATCAGTATTTATTAAACTATTTTATTATGTTTTTAAACCTACATTAGAACTATTTAATGCTGCAGCTGATTTCAAGTTAATGAATGCAATTAATTATTAGCATATTTTTTTTGTAGATTTAAGATTTATGCTGAAAATTTGTTAAATTTCAATTCAAAAATTAATATATTTTTATTTAAAGAAAATGATTTTAGTTTTTAGATTGAAGCGTTATGTATAATTATGAATAAATAATAAATATATAAAATATAATAAATTAAAGTAATTTATAAATAATTATATAAAATATAATAAATTAAAGTAAAATAATAATAATAATATAAAAAAAATAAATTAAAGTAAAATAATAATAATTATAAAATTTAAAATAATATAGAAATACATTAAAGTATTTTTGGAACTCGACAACTTCTCATCCCCAGCCAATAAATATTTATAAACTGTGCACCTCCAGAAAGGTGTTCACTGTACCAAATATCAAGCAACACTTATTTTACATATATATATATATATATATATATATATATATATATCAAATTTCTAGGCAGACGCAAATACGAATTGAAACAGCTATGAAAAGTAAAGCTTAAAAAAATAAAACTTAATAAGTTTATTAATAGTCAAACACTTGTTGATCGTAAGCAGATCCTTTATATATATGTATATATATGTTATATATATATGTAACATGTAGCATGGGAATTTACCAAGATGTCGTCATGCTCAGTTAGGCTCTTCCGCTAAACATAATCATCAACTGACATTATCACTGACGCATTTAACAGCTCGTTTTATGTGTGTGTGTGGAAGGGCATTGGGCAGGAGGGGGGGGGGGTGTGAAATGGAAGAAGCAGTCAGCGGAGAAGTTGGCAGTGTGGAGTATTTAATGTTCAGTACGCTTTATCTGCTAACCCTTGCACAAGGTCGGTCGACCTAATCAGCTTCCTGTACAACAAATATTCAGAATGAGACGGGAAAGACGCAGACTGCGACTCCGACTCCGATTCCAATTCCAACTCCGACTCTGAGTCAGACTGAGAACATCTTATTTGACTGGGTGTTGTTGAGTGTGCAACAACAGCATGTTGCATGCACGACGGGACGTACTTCAACTGCAACTCGATTATTTTATTTTTTTATTTATTTTTTTTCATTATTTTTTATTGGGTTAAGCTTGCGGATTGGGATCCCACGAGAGGCAAGTGACACTCACGATTCTTCCGTTCGTGTCATAAGCATTTTGTGCAGTTGCTTCAATTTTTTTTTGTTTTTTTTTTTCGGTATTGTCGTTTTTTGGAATTGCGCGCAAATTTGCAGCTGTAATTAAAAACAAACGCAAAGTGGCCAATGGAGCAGGCGAAGGAGTCGGATCTGGAGCTGGGAAGTTGTCGTGTAGTTGTTGGGCCATGTCTGTGCTCGGTGTAAGTATTTGCCAGGGTATTGGTGCTGTTTTTTTTCATATTTTTTTTTTTTTGCTTTCGCATATAATTGAAAGGAGTGAAGTGGTTTGTACGTGCGCCACATGCATGCCATATGTCTGGCCCCGACTCCGGCGACGAAGACCAATTTATTTTAAAAACAAAATGCAGGTCACGAAATATTTAACCCGAATGCAAAGGAAAAGAGCCAAAGAGGCAAGCAGGCAGGCAGCATGCAGCATGCTGCATCAGGCAGCAGGCAGCAGGCAGGCTGAGAGGCAGAAAGCCAGAAAGGCAATAACAACAACCGCAAATATGCTGGCAATGCGACAGACTCAAAAAGAAAGTCCAGCCAATGGTAAAAATTGCCAATAACTGACAAACACACACACACACACATACACACACATATACACATATATATATATATATATATATGCATTTACAGTTAGTTTAGACAAACATTTCATATAGAGCATGCTAGATTTGCCCCTATACACAGGACAAATGCCAAGAAAAGTAAGAAAAATAAAATTAAAAAATATATATATATATATATGTATATATCTATATATATGTATATCGTAGTGGTATATCCTCTCTCCCACAGTCATCATCCCCTAAGGCGCACTCACTTTAATAACCCGCATAACACGGCGTGTTGCATATTTTTTTTTTTTTTTTTTGGCTGTTCCTGTTCTCCCCTTGGTCCACAAATCGATCGATCTTTGAATGGACCAACACAATATTATTACAATCCCATAACTGCATACATATATATAAATAGATATTTTTAGGGTGTGCTTACCCCACCTCTACACTTATAATTGTCGAATAAGTCGATGTAAAATATTTTTTTTGATTAGCCCTTAGTGACCAACGCATAGGATATCAAAATAAAATAAAATAAAAAAAAACATCACACCTAGGGAAAATGGGTGCTTAAAATTAAAGGTATTTTTTAATAGTTCTTTTAATAGTGAATCTACATTAAAACTTAGTAAAGCTGAGTTCTTGAAAGAAAAAAAGAGTTTTTAAAACCAGACAGAAAAAATAATGAAATTTGTATGCTTTTTTACGTTTTGATATTTATGATATTACCCCGATCTTACATGTGAAGTCGAGGAGGAGTCTTTAACTCACATCCTAACGGATTACATCGCCCTTGCCAGGAGAAGATGCAGCATCCTAGGGAAGCATTCTATGAATGTCAAGGACTTAGTAACCCTCGACCCATCAAAAATCCTGATATTCGTTCAGGATCTGGGGTTGATGGAGGAGCTATAAGCTCAGAAGGGGGCACAATATATATATTAGGTCGCAATATATAATAATAACATCGTACAGTTGAAGTTTCTATATATATATTTTCTACAACTTTCATTTCTATATAGACAAAAAAAAACAAGATTTTCAATTGCTTAGCACACATTTGGGCTAATTTGATGTGAGTGCAGGATTCTTTATAGATGCATTGATGTGTCATTTTAGGTGTACTTTGTGTGCACACACTCACACACACACACACACACACATACACATTGTAGGGTGTTGTTGTTCAGTTTGCCTTCCCGTTTTATGAGCCATTAAATGCTTGTTATGCAGCAATTTACGTTTTTGCTATTTTACGAGTTTTTAATTTTAACACTCACAGCACACACACACACACACCACACACCACACACACACCGCATAAAATATTTCAATGATGAGCCCAAACAAAATTCAACTCCATCCCTCTCCCCACTCCCACTCCCACCACTAAAATGCCCTGCTCAGCCCAGTCTGGTACAAAATGTGGGCATGTTTATTGTCGCTTAATTGGCGAAAATAAAACATTGCCAGAGTCCAGACACATTTACTGTTTTTTTTTTTGTTTTTCGATTTTGTTTTTGTTTTTGTTTTTTTTTTGGCTAATTATGTAGTCAGAATTATGAACATTGTAGGCTCGTTGATTGTTTTTTTAGTGCTTTTTAGTATTTATTCGCTGCGTAGATTAGAAGGTTTTAAGTGTTGAAGGGTGGTGGGGGGGGGGGGTACACAAAATTCGAGTCTGTCAGTTTTGGTTTTAACTAATTGCCGGATTCCAAAAATGTTCAACATTCAAATTTCGTACATTCACATTCCTTACTATACCAAATCCTCTTTTTGGTCCCAGTCACTAAATTTCTAATTTATATATAATAATTTAAATATAAATGTCGATCGGTTTCATTTTGTGAAACTAGTAATATAAAAAAAAAATGATCTGCAAACAAACCAATAAATAAAAAACCAAATTTAAAAATAGTTTTTATTTATATATGGAAATTTAATAAATTATAAAATTAGATAATAAACTATTCTGAGAAATCGGTTTGTCTCTTGCCTTAGGGGAAAATGTAAATTATAAGAAGTAAGACAAAAATGACGATTTAAGCGTTATTTGAAAGTGAGAGAATTTTGACAGTTGGCCAAACTGATTAACTGATTGCACTCATTTGCAATTGTGCGTGTTGGCAACAGGGTATCCAATCAATCGGACACACTTTGATGGGTTGTGTGTGCGTATGTGGCGAACACTCAGTTAGTATTAATATTCATATACACACTTTTGGACGTTCATCAAGAGGTCTTCGACCCTGAATTAGTCAAAATTTCCATTGGAAAATGCGCGCCTGACACTAAATAGATTGACAAGCCAAAAAAGCTAAGAAACATTTGTCGCGACAACCCAGACAACTAACAGAAATAGTTGTCACAAAAAAAAAAAAAAACGATTCTACGCCCACAGGCGAAAAGACTTCTTTTTTTTTTGGTTTTTTTTTTAATATGCGATATACATATGAGTCGATGTTGGCCATGTTTTTTCTCAGTGCTGCAAAGCTCTGCTCATTAAGTCATTTATCATTGGGGGAAAAGCCCAAAAAGTGCCCGACTCTCGCGCTCTATATTGACGAAACTAATTTGAAAAAAATAGTGTACAAATAAATAACCGATATTTGATAAAAAAAAAGAAGAAAAAAAAGTCAACTTAAATGAAATGGAACCGACATTCTTGAAGTTTGATAGCGAAACTATTGACTGCCTAATTACTTATGAGCTGTACGGGTAACTATACAAACCGTATGAGAAATACACCCCACACAGCGCCCTAACACTAGACACTCCCCCCCCCCCCCAACACCCACCACACACACACACACACACACACACGTGCAACATTTTGCAGTTAGCGCACTTATTGATATTTCTAACGAAAGTGAAATTAAAAATGTTGTTACCAACTATATATATGTGTTGTGTACCAGTTGTTGTGCGTGTGTTGTGTGTACAAATAAGGTCACACCCCTGGCAGTAACAAAAAAAGAAGAAGAAAAATGTGAAATTGAAAAAATAGTTCAGCCATATAAACAACTTAACACCTGCAACAAGTGCCATTTTTTAAACTTTTATGTGAAACAGAAATATAGAAAAAGTAAATTAAATTTTGTTATTTAAACAAATTTTTTTTTTTATGAATTAAGCATGTAGAAAAGTGTTTAAAAAGAAGATAGATATAAAAAACAAAGATCAAGTCTGTATAAAAAGTTAGTACAAATCGAGAATCCATATATTATTATAATAATAATTATATTATTTTAAATTAAAATCGCTTTTTGAGTATTTTGAAAGTTTGCTATGGGAAATAATAGCGTTACACAACACTGTTAAGTGTAGAGCATCTGCGTCAGTTGCTGGCTGATCGATATTCAACACAACTCGTGGCAAATATTTTTTTTTTATTTTTAATTTTTTTTGGTTTTTTTTTGCAATTGCTGCTATTTGTTGTAACACACTATTAGTTTGGCACTATTGTTGTTGTTGTTGTTGTTGGCTTTGTTTCAAAACGTCAAATGGGAATACGTTTATTTGTGTCAAGAAAATCAAAAGAGTAACTGTGTGTGGGAAGGGGTAGGGGGGGTGGGGTGTGCTGCCAAAAGGTAAAAGAAGCATTAAACGTGGCGCACTTATTGTGATTAAAGGCGATAAAAGACGAATATTTTGTTTGCCTTTCAATATTTTCAGTTAGTTTATATTTGATTTTGTGTCTTTTTTTTTTGGTTTTTTTTTTTTTTTTTTTTTTTTGGTTTGTGATTGTGAATTGTTTGACGGTGGGTTCAATGACATTTTGGTGGGCGATAGACGACATGTGCGTTGTCGCCACCCAACTGAAAATATGATCATCATCATCATCATCATCATCATCATCATCAACATCATCATCAACAAAAAAGCAGCAACAGCACTTTAAAAAAAAAATCACAAGTTATTTGGATAGGCTCGACAGTGGCGAGTCGTTTAGGAATGTGTCGCGTTTTTGGCTCACTCTCAGCAAAATTGCAGATACATAGATACATAGATACATAGATACATACATATATACATTAAATACACACACACATACAATATGATATGCTCTATGTATATATAAATATGTCATAAAGCGTTGGTCCAAAAGCGCAGTCAAAAAGGCAATAAAGTGAAAACAATTTACCAACGCGACGCGTGCCCCCAAAAAGAAAGTCTGAACCATTGTTGAACTTCAGCAGCAGCAGACACAACAACAACAACAATAACAACAACAACAACAAGAACAACACATAAAATACATTTTTTTTTTTTTGGGTGCTTTTTTGTTGTTTTGTGAAAAGGGAGGAGGCGGGGTCGTTAGATCATCGTTGGGTTTGGTAGATCTGTGTTAATGAGCGACTATTGCGACATTTTTGTTGCATGCTGCTTCTGCAGCTGCCACCGCAAAGATTTAAGCCACATGTAAATTTTTTTTGTGTGTGTAACTACTTAAATATACATTTATATATATATATATATATATATTATAGGTTCTGTTCAGGTAAGCAGAAATAAATCTGCTGCTGCCCCCCTGCCAACATAGGGCTCAGCTTTATTGTCACCGAACCTGGACTAATTATGTGCCACACACACACACACACACAGACACACACAGAGACACATCTGACCGCAGTTGGGCAAAACCTTTTAGCGCTTTGCTCTATGTTTGTATTAACAACTTAAGTACAAATTCTTGCCACACAGGCAAACGGTAAATGTACCTTTATCGAGGCACTTTTCACTCAGGGTTTTAGGGTTGTCTTTCTTGAGAGGTGTCTGCGTCTAGGCTAATCCCATTGATCGCCTGTGGCAAGCTGAAGTGGTGTTTTTTTTTTTTTTTGTCATAAATAAATATGTGTTGCATGATTGATCAGTTTTGTTGCAGTTTGCAGATTTGTGCATTGATTGATGGCCGTTTGCACCCCTGCAGTTTTTTTTTTGTTGTTTTTTTTTTTCATTTTTATCAGAAAATTTGTTGGGCATAAAAGGATTCAGTTGTGACTCTATAATATGCATACAATGTTTGTTGCTGCCACACTTGAGAGAACTCTTTTGCATACTTACCACTCATGTTTGTTATTACAAATATTTGAATTTTTTTTATCTTATAGTATTATGTCGAGTTTGCTTGAGATTAAAGCTGAATAAAATGCTGAATAATAAAGTTGAGAACTTCCGCTAGGAACTTGAGGAATATAATCAGGGCTGTTAAATATGAATTTTTTGCTGTAATATTTTTTTTTTTAATTTTTTCCAATTCCTGTTTGTCATGTACAATAGTAATCCAATATATAAAATCCAACTTCTGTTAGAAGATCATTCAAAAAGTTTAAACTACCTTCGAAATTAGTGGTTCAACACAAAAAATCCATATTTTTACGCTCAATTCAAAAATAATTTTCAGTTATTTCAAAGTTGATTAAACTTCAACTCATTTGGAGATCTACGAAAGATCTTATCTGTAGGTGGTCTTTGAATCCAATTTAAATAAAATATCCACTTTTTTTTTTTTTTATTAAGCTGGTATGGAAAAGATTTCGCTGCTTTTTAGTTCATAATTGTGATTCTCATATATTTTTTTTTGGGCATTTTCAAATATTTTAAGCGGCAATTGAAGACTGTTTACAGTTATTGTGGTAACTTTATTAGTACTGAAGATAACAGTAAATGAACTTTGCTATTAAATTTTCTTTGCTTAGCAAAAATTATAAAAATTATATTTGTATATTTTTTTTTTCTTATTTCTTATGAATGAATGAATTTAAAAAAATTTAACAAAATTAATTAAGTTATGTGTTTTTTTTTATGATTCTTTCTTCTTGCAAAGCTTGTTAAAGAAAAAAAAATTGTAAATAAAACTGAAATAAATTTCAGAGGTCGGTTTTCAGGGTATATCGATACTTACTCTAATTGTTTTCTTTGAGTAGATGTGGCAACACAAAGAAAGTAGAATTTCGTTCGAAAAGAGAGTTGATTTAATTTTATTTATTTATTGTATTTTTTTTTTCATCTTTCTGTTTTTGGGGCTCTTAGTTGGGATTAGTTGGCCCATCAATGGCTGGATCAATTGTGGCCGATAATCAGCTTTACATCGCGTGCTGCCGCTTTGGCCTCACTTGAGCCCACTTAAGTTGGTACTTTGGACACAATCAGGCCAAAATCCCAAACTCCCAACATTATTAACGGGTCTCAACTAATTATGATTGGATTGGTGGCTCTGGTCTGGTATGGTCTGGTCTGGCGCAGGCTTTTGAAGTAGGGCGCGCACTACTTGAGAGATTGACAGAGTGGAGACAGTCAGATCAGTCAGATCGCTGCCACAAAACAATAACAGAAGGGGCAATACGAGCAGCAGCAGCAGCAGCAGCAGCAGCAGCAGCCATATGGTGCATGCCCCCGAGGACACGCAAGTGCAAAGCAATTTAGCATCCATCATACTTTTGTGGATGCACGAAACTAATAAGCGACAATGTTGCCTGAGAACAACAACAATAACAACAATAGCAACAACAACAACAACTACCAACTGGGTTGCTTATTACGCAGCTTGGTGGGACAAAGGATCAACAACAATAAGAAACGTGTTTCTCGAGTTGCTGCTCAAAAACCACTTTTCGTCCACTTTTGTGCCGCACAAGCTGTAAGCTTCTGTGTGCTTTCGGCTTTGTTGTCGCCCATGTCAATGCCAATAGACCGGCCAATAGAGAAAACAGACACGCACACACACACACGCACACACACACACACACACACACACACACAGATATACAGAAATATAGCAATAACGTAAAGAAAACCGCTTTCAAACGCAGACGCCGCGTCTAAACAAACTGTCTGGCTGTAGACAGGGAATGGGGAAGGGGATGGGGAAGGGGGTAGGGGGAAGAAGGGGGAACAATTTACCATTTACCATTTACTCTACTGCCACAACCTGGTCTGTGTATATTTTTGTGCTTTTGTTTTGGTTCTCTTTTCTATACGAGAACTTTGCAAAATGTGTTTTTTACATTGTTTTTGCACAACTTGCCTGAGTCATACTCGCAACCGGTAGGGGCAGACCGAGGCACCGTACACTGAATACCAAAATTAAGCTGAAGATGAAGACGAAACAAACGCCTGTTGCCTGCTGCATGTTGCCTGTTGCTGCATGTTGCCAGTTGCCAGTTGCCAGTTGCCAGTTGCCAGTTGCCAGTTGTTTGGCTCAACTCAACTCAACCTCAACTGTACTTGCCGCTGACGCTATAAATTAAAATTATGTTGTAAGCACACATATATACATGCATAATAAGAACATACTCATAAACACACACTTACACACACACACACACACACACACACACATACACACACGAGAACAGACGCCGGCATTATCGATGCGGCAAGCTGTGATCCGGTTGCCTGTGAAAAGCAAAAGCAACCAGACAAAATTTATCTCCCAAACACAGCTCCACGAATCTGGAATACTCTTTGATATACATTGAAGGATTATGCTGGACATAAGCAATTTTTATTTCAAAATTGAAAATGCCTGGGATTTGCAAGCTTTGAGTTGGGAGACAGTTGCCGATGCAAAGTTCAAATTTCAAATTGAAATTGCATAGAAAATTGTTGTTGAAGCAAAAAATGCAATTATTTTGAAATGTTGCTTGCACAAATGTGGAGTCAATGGGATTTTGGCCTGTACAAATAACTTGACCCATTTATAATTCCAGTTCTTGGTTTTTTTTATGTATTCAAATTTTAATTAAATATTTAAAAAAGGTGTTGTAAAATTGTGTTGCATTTGCAAATAATTAAATTTAAAAAATTTAAATCAATCCAAAGTTGTTTTTTTTTTTTTTTTAATATTTTCTATTGCATTAAATTATTTTTAGAACAATTTTATTTATTGTGTACTAAAATTATTTAGTTCAACTTAAGAAATAAATGCAAGAATTAAAAAAAAAAATTACTAAATGTGTTGGCTGAATAAATTCAAGATTTTTTGAACATGGAAATATAAACAACAAAAATTATTATTTAAGGATAAGAATACGATAAGAAAGTTGATAGGCCAGCTGAGGGAGGTAAGGGTAACTGGTGGGGCGTAGCAAAACGAAAGGAAGATGACAACTCTGACGACGACGACGGGGACGTTGCAAAAAATTGCAGCTTGCAACATTAACATTTTTTTTTTATATGTGAGTCAAAGTCGAGCCAAGACGAGAGCAAAGAGCAGAGCTGATTCTAATGATCAAGTTGATGTTAATGATGATGATGATGATGATAATGATGAAGATGATAATGATGATGATGCTGTTGTTTGTGGTGATAATGATGGGGAGAATGCTTCCCATATGCAAAGCTTGGGCAGACGATCTCAACAATAACAAGAACAACGAATGGAAGCAGATTTTGAGGCGCCTCTCCGGGCATTGTGCTGCTTTGTGAAGGAAGTTGTTTTGCCAGCTCCTGCAGAAAGGAAGTTGCACCCGTTTTTTTTTTTTATTTTTTTTTTGTTGTGCTTTGTTTTTTTTTTTTTGACAGTGTCTTCAATTACAATGCATTAGCATGCAAATTGTTTTGAAAATGTTATTGAACTTTGTCCAGAGTAAAACTGGGCAACTGTGAAACGGCAGCAATGACAGATTTTTAGTGGTGGCACTTTCATATATATATATATATATATATTGCTGCAACATTCTCGTATTCCACTCAAATGCCAACGCGGCGACATCTTCACATATATATATATATATATATATATATATATACCCTTATATATGATCCCATGTGTTGACTATAATTTTTTGTCATTTTTTGTTTTTTTTTGTTGGTTGCCTTTTGTTTTTTTTACAATTATTTTAGTTTAGGCTACCCACTGGGCAGGCAAAACCAACACATTACACTTACAACTCTCTCCCCCCCCCCTCGATCTGTCTGCCACTGTCTCTGACACTTTAATTGTTTTGCATTTTAGCACGGCAAACACACATGTTAAATACAATATGCGTAACGATCCTTTATTTGAATCAGATTGTTTTTTCTCCATTTTCAATATTTATTACTAACAAATGACAGCTAAAAGTGCCTTGTCCAAGTATCCACTTACAGTCAGTGTTCCTTGGCTGTGACAAAAAAAAACACTTGAAACTTGCTCAGTCGCAGATCATTTGGCCTGACAGTTTGCCAGTGTGTGTGTGCGTGTGTGTGCGTGTGTGTGTGTGTGTGTGTGTGTGCGTGTGTGTGCGTGTCTGACTGTGTGCCTGGCTGTCTGTCTGCGGGGGTCACTTTTAAACAAAAGATTTAAAAATATATATTGTATAAGTGGCATGAATCAAATTGTTGACTTACATTAGGTTCTTGCAACACGTCAAATTTTATTATGGTACGCCCATTTATAGGCGTACCCAGAACATATCAGCTAAGGAGCAAAATAGATATATATATATCGATTCCTTATCATTAATTCATATTATATTTCATTTTCACTATATTAAAATTAAATTAAAAATTTCTCATTTCACTTTTTGAATTAAATATTATTATTTTATATTTCATAAATAACTATAATACATTTAAATAAAAACATATAAAATTAATTACTAATACAATGGAATTATATAATATTATTTTTTTATTGCTTGTGTTTTGGTCCCGATTTCGAATATTTCATTGTGATTTATTCCAAAACAAAAGACTTTGTTTTGTGGACACAAATTGATTGACTAGAATTTGCTACAGAAAATGTAATTAAAGTGGCAAATATGATTGTCATTCTTAAGAAAGATTCAATAATGACTGTCGCATTAACTGTACTTCAACAATATGGTCAAATTGGCTAATTACAAATTGACCAATTCAACGCACACAAAACGGAACTAGTTCAATGTCTTTTGAGTTGTAGTAAATTTGATTTCTGATACATTCAACAACAAATTGAAAAGCTGTGTGAATGGATATTCAATTTTACTAAGTGGACATCCATCAGTTAATCATATTGCATTTGAATCAGGACATTGGTATAATTTTAAAATTAAAAACTGGTTTTTGAGGTCCTTAAACAAATTGATTTTCATAGAATGTTAAGCGAGTGGAAAATCAGCTAATAATATAATTTTAAAGTACAACAACTCTTTTCAAGTACTTACATAAATAAATGTATTCTTAAATGAGGTGACAAAAAAAAAAAGAATGCTCATCTCTCGATATATATATATTTATCCATATACCCTATGTATACGTCAGTTAGTCTGTTGACAGATAAATGCTATTTTATTACTTTTTTATACAAATATATATATTTTTTTTTATATGTTTTGTTGCACAACATTTGTGAAGTGACCTAGATTATTCTTATGGCAGCTGTGTAATATAGTGGTCAGATCCGAGACCAAGACGAATAGGTGCCAAGCCCAAATAATGTGAGACGCTCAAAACAAGAAGCAATAAACGACATACAAAACAAATATGTCTTGCTACTGTCAACAGTATCAATCGGAAATTTCGATTCAGAATACATTTTGGCCCAGCAAGAAGGGAAAAATAATCGTTAACCTTTATGTAACCGCAGCATAGATTTGAATACGTATGGAAATTATTGTAAGCATTTATTAGTCACAAAAAGAAAAGCGCAGTTAAAAAGAGTTTCATTTCCAATGAACAAATTTATATGTAAACGATCGAAAACTGATCAACATGCAGACATACATACATACGTACATACATACATACGTACATACATACATGCATTGTGCATGTGTGCTTAATTAGATGAGACAAAATTTTCCACGAAGAACGTGTGAACGGGAAAACCTGCAAAGGTAAAATAAAACAAACAAAAATAAAAAGAAGAACAAGAACAAGAACAACAACAACAACAACAACAGCAACAAGCACCAAACTGTAAAGGGAACAAAGTGCGAGGGAGAGGAAAAATGTCAACACATAAAGATTTTGAAACAGATTTTCGTTTCGATTTCAGTTTCAGTTGTGGATTTTGTTTTGGAGTTTCGTTTGCCGTTGGTTAGAAAAACTTAAATAAAAACAGTTGACGACGACGACGAGGAGTCCAGTGATAAGGTGAATCAAGGGGAACGCCGCGTCGGCATATTAACATAATCAATGAAGTATTGAAAATGTGTGTATGTATGTGTGTGTGTGTGTGTGTGTGTGTATTTGTTGCTGCTGCTGCTGCTGCTGCTCTTTAAGGGGCTGAACTACTATCTTAGACGGAGCAGGGGTAAGACATAGAAATGGTCATAGTTAATACTTGAATGCACTTACGGAAAATTTTCAATCAGCCGTACGAAAGCAACAGCATTTAGGCAATTGTGTGACCCCCTACCGATGAGACCATTTCGTTTCTCTGAGCAACACACACGCACACACACCGAGAGACCGATCACAAACTGTTATTTGAGTAAAATAGGTTGGAATTGCAGCCAAGTGAAGTGACAAATTAGGCAGACAAGCACTTTCGTTGGCTGATTGCCTGTTTGCCTTGTTTTTGTTTTGTTTTTTTTTTTTCAAAAATATCTATGCACATCCATGCTTAAATATCTTGAGCAAAGGGTAAGCCGCACATCAATTGCTGTGGGAAGGAAACGCTTAGCACTAAACACTTAAATGGCAAAAAAAAAAAGAAATGAAGAACAAAAATGAAATTAACAATACAAAAAAAAAATCAATCCGAAATGTACATCCAAAACTCAGGCATTTCGTTCTTATCTGCTGGCCCATAAAGTGCCAAAAATTATGGCAAAAGGAAATTGGAAGCCGGCGACGATGTCGGTTTTGGATGTGCGAGACGATTCTTGCATATGTAGTAAAATTGTAGTAGTCAAGCACATCCGAATTTCAGGTGGGATTTTCATAAAATGTATTCCTCATTGGTACAACTCTAATCCGTACAAAGCGGACACACTCGGCATCAACTGTAAACGTTATTCGTCTGGACGCTGTTATAATTATGATTATTTTTATTATTAATGCAAATGATTGTTTTAATTTTCCATATGTTAGAAAACACTCTTAATTTGCTGTGACACGCCCTAAAAGTATGCTGTTGTTTTATATATGCCGTTGCGCTCCAAAGTATGCAACAGTTTTTGGAAACTAGTGCAATCGATTCTAATAAGAAAACATAACAAATCTGTTTCAAGAAAAGGTCCAATACAAAAATATGATTGTCATTCCTGAAAAACGATTGCTCAGTTATTTATTGTGTATTGGGTGGATTCAATTATGACTGTCGAGGAGAAGCCATGGCAAGCATTTGGTTGACTTCTAGCTATCTGTAATTCAATAATATAGTCTATGGTAATATGGTCCTGGATTCATTGAGAGAAGGGTAAGAAGCGTATACAGGTTATTGTGCAGTTGTATGTAACAGGCAGAAGTAATCATCTCCGACCCCATAAAGTATATATATTCTTGCACTGGATCAACAGGCGATTCGACATGTCCGTCATTCTGTATAAGCACTGGGATCTCAAAGACTATAAGAGCTTGAAATTTGGAATATGTGGTTCCGTTTCTCGATTATCGATACATTTCTGATGGCAATAAAAGCCACAATTTTAAAGGCAAACCTAACACATAATATGCATATGCATATTAATCAACTGTATATCCTGATTTCATCAAGATCGGATAAGAAACATTCAAGTTATGGTCAAAAATATATTCTCATATTGATCTCATTTCTACCTGCAGCCACAACTATTGTTTGTATGCGTAAGTAGGCGAATGCATGTGTGAGAAAGAGATGACATGATATTTAATGCTAGCATCAATTTACTTTTGTGTGTATACTGAAGTATCCCGTTGCGTACGATTGCCTGTACGTGTGTATGTATATGTTTGTGTATTTGCACGTATTTCTAGCCAGCCAATTAGGAATCAGTTTGGGCTTGTATATATATGTATTCGCTCATTTGTTTCGTTTTACTCTTCAGCGCCTGTGCCTTCAATGAGAAATGAGTGCATTTGCAGAACTGCTCAAATTCGGGTGTAAAACTTTTTAAAGGAAGTAAAGAATATTTTGAACAAATGCGTATACCCTGAACCCCCTACGATAGGGGGTAACACATTCAACACGCAACGTACTCGTATTTGTGTGCAACGACTTTGGCATTACTTTTACCGTTAGAAGACTCAAGTTTAAGTTTGCTAACGATGCACCTCGCCACCAATTAAGGAATAGTTTTTATATATGAACTTTTGAATTCTTTGTATTATATATGTTCTGGTTTAAATGGGCACTTATTGTCGGCAACTGTGAATTCCAAGCCAATTATTTATTTGCTAATTGGGATATTGGGAAGCGTTTTAGTTCTAATTGTAATGATCATTATTCACTTAGTGAAACTTCGAGTTCAAGGCCCACACATTGTTTCAGAGCTACTGGATAAGGTTATCTTAAAGCGGTGCCAATGACTCGACTCAGCCCATTACATTTTTATTACATTTTTATTGTAAAATCGACAATGGGATCAATCATCCGAATAGTAGCTTATGACCTTACTATAATATAAATAAAATTAACAGAAACACATACACATAATTACACCCAAATAACGGGATCGAGTATTACGATGTTTTGGTTCCGAGTTTTATTGATATAAATAATACCAGATTGGGTGACTGTGTTTTGAGCAAATTTTAAAATTAACAAATATATTTGCGAAAAAAGGAGTATTTACAAATATTATGTAAGAATCGTTCTACAATTCCACAATTTATTCGGAGTGTACAAAAAAAAAAAAAAATTTGTATCTTGTTTGTTTTGTTTACTCTAATTTATTATTTATAAATTCCGAATATAACGTGTCGGCTTATTTATTTAATAGAAACATGTTTAATTGATTACGTTCCATGAATTTATAAAGATATATATATATATAAACTTAACATTCGTTGGATTTCAATTACGTTCGCGAATTTGTAATATTTTTGTCACGCCTTTGCTTTTTGGACACATAAAATACACAGAACTTTAATACATTTTCAAGTTAAAACTCTCTTTAATTCAGCACAAATATTTGCTAAAATATTACAAATAAATACAAGAAATAAAAAAAGAAAAAATACAATAAAAATACAAAAATAAAATGTGCCTTAATAGAAATGTTCAATAAGACAAAAACTGGGCACCTCAAATTGTTGATATTTATAATTAGAAACACAAACAATAAAAAAAAATAAAGATATATATATATATAAATGGGGATTTTGTTTTTTTTTTTCCATCAGTTATTTATAAAGCAGGGGCAATGTGCAGTGTGGCTTGGTAAGACTGGGATTGTCCGAATAGAGTGAAAAGGTTTTGGCATTCAAATCGAAGAGGCCAACGGCAATTGTTTTGACCACCTCATCAGTTCGGCCATTGTCGCGCCACACACAGAAGCATCCACCAGTGACATCACCAAGCATATTGCACACATCATGCTCGCTGCAAGGCGGCTTGAATGTGGCAAAGGCGCGCATTCGCGACACACTGGACTCGATCATCAGATCATTGGCCTGATCCAAGTGAATGCGCTCAAATCTGTCAAATTGAATGGTTAAAAATGCATGAATACGTGACTTGTGTCTCAAAAAAATTCCAACTGGCAAAACATACTGATTGACATGATAATTGTGAGAGCCCAGCGGCACCTCCTTGATGCTCAGATGTGATTCATTCTTTCTGTCCGGATTTGGTGCCATTTCCACGTTGTAAAACATTTGCTTTGGATCGCTGCAAGATTTTTAAGCATATATCAAAAATATATAAAACCTTAATGATTGCCGCCTACTCACGCCAGAAAGGAGAAGTTAATGGAACAGGCATCGGCGGCACCAACGCCAGCATCTGTAAGCACCCTGAAGGCATCATGCACATTGCTTGTGGCAAGCAGTGCCCGTGTCAGGAAATGACGAGCTGTTTTTTTAACATTGTTTAACTTTCAATTTTAGGCCACAAATTATATAAAAGCTGGGTGGGGGGGAGTGGCAACTTACGTGTTTTACCGCTGCGCAGCAGCTCGGCACTAATTGTATTGATGCTAAAGATTAGTCCATGATGATTGTGGCTCATTGTGTAGCCAGGCAGGTGACCAGCATAGCAAAGGGACATGAAATGCTCCTCCTTTACATTATATTTGCCCTGCGGCTTGTCACTAATAATGTGCGCCACCACAAAGTAGTAATGATTCAGCGTCTCCGTGAGGGCATCCTCAGTGTGACCCAACAGGCGCTGGTCAAAGAAAATTGAATATAGAGATTAAGTTTGCCAAAATATATATATACATATATATATATATATATATGCTTACACATTGCTTCTGATTGACAATGATTGAGGAGCAGCCGGTGGGTTGATTCTTGCTGCGTGGCTGATGCTTCACTGCCTGTGGCAAGATCTCGTCCAAGTGTAGTAAAAACAACTGTTGGCAAATATCAAATTATATTATATTATATATATATATATATATTATATTTATTTGTAAGTTAGCTTTAAAATAAATGTGTGCTATATTTCCGTTTTGAAAAGAGATTGATTCATTTATTTTTGGATAATGATTCATTTGTAATTAAAGACTATTTAATGGATTTTAGTATGGGAATTATATATATGTACATATAATTATAATTACATATATATAATTACACATTCGCTTAGAACTTTTACTTTTTAGCATTTTAAATATTTCACTCGCTTTTCGGAATCTGCCCCCATAATCGACCTTTATAATAATCTGGCTGAGACCTACAGGAAACAGTGGCTAAGATAAGATCAGAAAGTTCTTTAATGGAGTTCAGAATGGGAATTTAATTTAATTATAATTACATATATCTCTAATTAGACGTTCGCTTAGAACATTTACTTTTTAGCATTTGAAATATTTTAATCGCTTTTTCGAAATCTGAACCCATTTAGAATGGCCAAAAGGGTCATAATAAGATTGTGCCAAATTATGTAACAACTTTCAGCGATAATAAGTGTTAATGACAATCGACCTTTATAATGCTCTAGCTGGTTTCCTGGTCGAATTCTTCAATTCAACATTGCCTGCATTTCATATAAATCAATTTATTGCTATTATAAAGTAATGATCAACTTCAATTAAGTTAGTTAATGTTGGAAAATGTTATAAATTAATTACTTAATTTTATGGCAGAGGCGAAACAAGATTCAATCATTAGATTCTTGTATGCAGAATGAAATACATTGAAGCGACTTCAATTCTAAACCGGAATCAGTTAACAAGGCGCAATTCAATATTCAGTTAGTTCAAATTATGCAAATCGCATAATAAGCTGATAAGATTCATGCAGCTGTCGTCAGCCAAGGTTGAGTGCACCTTAATAAACAACTATTTAATTATCAAAAAAAAAAAAAACAAAATAAATTAGAACAAGTTATTGGCATGAAACATGAAAGTCACATTTCTAGAATTGAGAAGCAGTTATTGTATATTAATTTAGCCATGGTATTGAATCGCAGCACTTGACACTTGAGGAGAAGCCAAAGCATGATTTTTTTTTTTTTTTGTTGCACCTGAAATGTTTTCTAGGTTTCGTCAAGCCAAATCGATAATTTGTTATTTTTGTTTTTGCGTGGCGTCTCCTTCACTTGGCCACTTATCAGTTGCAGTAATACACACATATGGTCAAATTGGCCAACGCAAATTAGTCATCGCAAGAGCATTTAGCGTTGCCAATAACAATTACACAGTCCAATAAAACGGAACTAGATCAATGACTGTATTAAACAGTTTGTTTTTTTTTGGTATTACAGTTGTAATTAGCTAAAATTGGTGCGACTAATTGCAAATTAAACCAAACATTTAAAGATCTGTCAATTAATTTACGTTCCAAACTAGTCAATTTTCCGAGCTAGAAAAAATTTCTAAATAATTTTTTTTGTTTTTTTTGTTTTAGGTTTATGCATAGAAAAATATGAAGTATACGCAGCAGCTGGCAAGTTTTGTGAGGCACTGAAATGTGTGAGAATTTTATCATTTAATTTAATTACAATATGGATGAACAATTGCATTTGTTGCCATTATATAATAATCGTCATTTCAGAATGGTTATTATGTTCACAGTGGCTCATTATAAACGAGTGCGAATCGTAATTACTATTTGATTCCTATTAAAGTGCAATTAATTTTTACGACTTTAGATATTTATATATATATATATATATATATATATATATGGCTACTTGTATTGCATTTGGTGCTGTCATTGAATTGACAACTTGCAATGTAAGAAGCAGCATGGGGGTGGTGTGTGTGTGTGTGTGTGGGGTGGTGGTGAGGAGGGGGGTGTTGGTGTGGCACACTAATTCACAGCACGCAACGCAATTGTGTGCAACGACTTTGGCATTACATTTACCGTTAGAATACTCAAGTTTAAGTTTGCCCCCGCAATTTTTAATTTTAATTTTTTTGGTTTTTTTTATTTATTGTTTTGCTTTTTATGGATAATTGAAACAATTATGTGTTTGTATTTGTTTTAATGGCCACTTAATTTTGCACAGCTGGAGTTCTCAGCTCGAGTGCTTATTATGAACGAGGTGGCCTATGTTGTACAGGGGGGGGGGGGGGGGTTTGGTGGGGCAAGGTGGCAAGGTGGCAAGGTGGCAAGGTGGCAAGTTGGCAAGGCGTCTTAAAAATCGAGTATTGGGTTACAGTTTTCGTTTTGTATATGGCTCACCTTGTGAAACTCCACCTCGGCACCATCGGCAACGCCCTCCAATTCGCGGATGTACTGCGGGAAGCTGCACTTGACAGATTCCAATGTCTCATTGTAAATTTGCCCTGTAACAAGAGTAACAAATATATATATATATATATATATATGTATTTAAAAAGCGTAAAAAATAAATGATATACATAAGCACATCAATATGAGGCAGTGACACAGAATTTGGAGTACTCACTGCCTTTTGCGGTGCCATAGAGTGGCAAGTAGGTCTCGTTCAGTGGCTGCGATAAGATCAGAAAGTTCTTGATCATTGAGCCAAAAGTGCGACCCTGGAAAGCACAAAATTATTATTATTATTATTATTATTATTATTATTTTTACAACTAAAAAATTAAAGTGGCTTTCTAAACATTCCATTCGAATGCCAATATACGCAGATAGACATTTATATTTCTATATTTCTTATATTTCTAGTTTTTTTTTTCATGATGCTGATCAAAAGTATGAAAAGCGTTGTATTTTGTATATATTATGTGACCAATATCAATCACGACTGATCGCAGTGCAAACAAACAAAACGGTTCGCTAAAAACAACAATATAAATAAAAAACTTATTGTTATTATTAGACAATATTGAAACTGTTGTAATTGATCGGCGGGTGGAGTTGGAGTTGGAGCAGAAGTACAAAGAGGTGGTGGAGGAGGAGGAGGGGGAACTGCCATTGAATGGAGCTGAACAAGGTTGATTCACCAGTTGGGTGGGTCGCCAATTGACATCGACTCCGGATCAAAGCCGTTATTGAAATGGATTCCGTGCTGTTGTTGTTTGCCCTTGATATTGGCCATATGTGCAGTTTTCACTACCAATTCTAATTTCGGTTTAAAACACACAAACAAACATGTGGCACATGGGGCAGCCAACAATTGGGTGCGATCATTTTTTGTGTGGCCGAAGGTTAAACGGGAACTGGGTCAAAAAAATCTACCATGTTGGCGAAAGTATTCAAGAAAATAAAGAAGAAAAAAAAAATGCATATGAAATAAACAGGCTAAAATTAATTATATATTCCTGATGCCAATGCAAAACCTATTAAAAGTAAATAAAAAGAAAAAATCGTAAATCAAGAAATTATTATTATATAAATAGAATAATTTTAACAATAGAATAAGGATCTTTAAGACTGTCGCTTTTAATTTTTCTTTTCAGTTTTAGCAATGCAAATTTGAGCTTGTTAAATGTATAATTTTTTCTTCAAAAAATTAAATTTTTATGCAGTCTTTTTTCTTTACTGTGTACAGGTCATTAACATGCACATACAAACGGATCCAATGGCTTTTGAGCTTATCACGACCAGCGTAGCGATTTATCTATATACTATATATAAATATATATATATATATATGTATATGTATATGTATATGTATGTATATTTTCACAGTTTAAAGCGTTGTAATTGCACAGCCTGATAAGAGTGTACAGAGTATTTGTACACATTGTACATTTTATAGACATCACTTTAATCTAGATTACTAAAAAAAAATTAATCACAATAATAAAGTATGATAATTAAGAACATCGCAATTAAAGTTAGACTATTTGGTTCTGGATTTAACTAGTCAACTTTAGGTCTTGGCTTGTTGGCCAATTAGAGTATCTAAATTTTGTATTGCTCAATTTGCAAACATTTCAGATTTCTTTTCATTAGAAAGGCTTCTTTTTTTTTTTGGTTAGAAATGATTGTTTACTCGGCTAGCTAATGTTTATTTTGAGATTGTGAAAATTTAATTACTCTAATATATGTAATGCTAATTACATATGCAATGTTCATATATTACATACACATTTATATATATATATATGTGAAATTTCACAGATCATTTGAACTTTCTGCTTGAATGACAAGCAGTTTGAATTTGATAATCAGAAAAAAAAAAACAATTCCATCACATTTGAAATGCAATTGAAGCATTTTTATGAATTATTAAGTTGTGTAAATTTAATTACTTAATTAGCATATTATATTTATTTCTTGTTTTCCATTTGATGTTATTTTATTTATATATTTTAGATCGGATTTTAATTATCGACTATAAATACACTAGCCTAGTTTAAGCTGTACAAAAGTATAATTAGATATTAATATTTAGAAATTTTCTTTATTTTTACCATCTACTTTTACCAAAGTTCAAGCATTAAAAACCTTAAAAGAGATTTGTTTTTTTTTTATATTATTAGGTTTGCGTGACTGTGCCAGGCGTGTTTTGTGGAGTTACCTGAAAGGTCAAAGGGCGAAGGAATAAGACTGCTTACCATATCGAAGCCGACCTCGTAGTGAGTGCCACGGGTGTAAAGAACCGGAATCGCCTGACGACGAGGCAATATCTTGCCGGAGGACATGTTGCTCGACATTTGATGGGCGTGGGGACAGGCACACATGGTTTTCTATGTTGTAACTCCTTCTTTTTTTTTTTTACTTAGTATGAATGATTTCTTCTTCTTCTTTTGACTTATTCGTCGTGTGGACCTTTTTGAATAATGATTAATGCTCACGTTTGTTTTGGTTCTATTGTAGTACTGCGCCGATTACGAAACAAAAAAACAAAAAAAACAATGACAAAAAATATATATAAATAATAATTTAGCGCGAATAATTAGCAATTAATTAAATTGTAATTGCAAATGCAACAAGTTATCTAAAAACAATATTAATTTAAGAACAACAAAAAAAAAAAAGAAAACAAAAAGAAAGAAATTTTAATTGCAAATGCAACAAGTTCACTGAAACAATATTAATTTAAGAAGAAACAAAAAAAAAAAAAAATGAATTTTGGAAATAGTATCATAAACACGTTAAAGCAGTTGGGCTAATAATTGATTAAATAACTTTTCACCAACAAGTGATTTTAAAATGTTGTTCTATTGCGCTTGAAGGCAGAATTCAAACTGAGTTTGCCATGTTTTGGCGGCAGCAATTCGAGGTGCCGAACAACCACAGCAGAGCAGCAACAACAACAACAATAACAATAACAACAACAAACAATAAACAACAACAGACGCAGTGCAAGCAACACGAAGACAGCTGACGAATCGTCGACGTCAGACAAGCGTTACGATAACGGACAGTGTGTTGCACACACATACACACACACGCACACACGCACACTCATACACATATACATATACACATATAGATAAATATATATATATATATATATATAATATAAACAAAACCAGCCCCAACGATCCAAGCAGTGACTGCGACTGCGAAGTCGTCATCTGTTCAGCGATTTAAGCCAATCGAATTTGCTATATTTGCACGATATAATTTATTTATAATATGTTAATTGTATTTTTGAAAAATTACATTATTATCATATATGTGAATATTTATAGCAACCAAATGAATATATATATATATATTTGTATATTTTATATGACAATCCTAACATGTTCTTTGGGAAATTGGTTCATTGTATAATTGTAGAATTTTGCATCCCTGGTTATATATTTAGCATTGCAAACAACGCATCGTTTTTGCCGTCATTTCTAAGTCGATTAGATGGCTAATAGGCTTTTTTTTTTTCCTATATAGGTTTTTCTTCTTCTGTTTTTACCAGTTTTTCTACTCATTTCCTTTGGTCTGCAATTTCAGCCTTTATTCTGTGTTTCACCCTACAACCAAAATCACGTTAAGCATATTGGTTTCTATTATATGTTTTAAATATGAAAATGAAATCAGATCTGCTGATTTTGTGTGCAGTGTACAAACATTAATAGACACTGGGAATTAAATTCAGGTTTATTTGGCTAAGACAAAACAAACAAATAAATAAAACATTTAAAAAACCTGTATTTATGGGGAAGCCCTAAAACTGCTGCTTGAGCTGGGTAAGTAAAATTCTCAAAATAGTTAGAGTGGACACAATAAAAAATGGCAACTAGAACCAAATGGTTAAAGTCTTGACCAAATTCAAGGTAACAACAAATTTGCGTCAAATTCCTCAATATTTTTTTAGTTGCCAAAACTGGGTATATTTTCCACTGGTCATTCTAATTAACTTAAAAGCGGTCGGTTTTTGCCTCTGTTCTTGACATTATTATTGATGCGTCGCACTTACGTATACGTAATTCCAATTTTATACATATATATATATATATATATATAACATATATATATATATGTATGTATGTAATTTTGTTAAATGACCATGAAAGGTTAACTAATTTACCGAGTTTCCGGCTTTCCATGGCAACACTTTCTTGCTGTATTTATTCCCCTCGTTTTTAACTATTTTTACTTTGTTGTTGGTTTTCCGCCAAATAATCACATAACATAAAATAACACATTTAGTGATAGGGATACCATTTTCATTTCTATGTGACAACCTACTCAATGGTCAGTTATTAAAAATTGCCTCATCTCATCCATAAGAGCAAAATCTGACTGATCAAAAATGTGGCAGTAAACGGTGAGGACAAGTTTGTGCCAAAATCAGTATTTCCATTTTCGTTAGATAATTATACAATTTTCAAGTTATAAGATTAGATTTACATACATTTCGACATAGCTGATAATCATTTTAGCCCTGTCAATATTTAAATTTAAGTTAGTGAATGTAAATATTAACGTGTATATTAAACAACGAGTAACAATAATAAGGTTAACCTTCAAATTATTATTTTTTAGAACCTGGTTCTTAGCTAATTAATGTATGTTGTATAATTTGTTCATTGTTAATGTATGTATAAAAATTATTTGAGGAGAGATGGAGATGTCTTCAACACCACAAGATATATATATAATTTTTATATTGATTTACATTTTTTTTAACGCTTTACTTAAATCTTTTATTATAACTTATAAATATTCGTATATATATTCGAAAAGAAAACTTAAATCATGCGAACTGAATGCGAGGAGGAGTCCTCAATGCACATCCTAGCAAAATGCATTGCCTTGACTGAGAAAAAATGCAGCATTCTAGGGATGCATGTCATAAGATTCATAGATGTGGAATCCTCCAACCCAGCAAAGATTCTGGCATTCGTGCAGTAGCTTGGGTTAATGGGGGACCTATGGGCTGGGAAGGCGGCACAATAGACCTAATAGATCGCAGTGGAGGTATCCCAATTTCAAAAAGGCAAATAATTAGTGAACTGATTTTCTCGCCTTTAAGACGAATGTACTCCTAAATTTAAGGATTTAAATTATTTTTCGTTCATAATTTATTATTTCCATTTCGATGCACATGCCGCTTCTGTGATGGTTCGACGACAAACGCTGTCGAAATATATTAAAGTTAATTATTTTGACACTGCTAAACAGAATCCACACAGGCAACAGTTGAAAAAATATTATTGATTTTTATTTTGAGTTCCCTAAAACCGGCCGTTAAAATTGCTAAATATGTTGCGTCTTTATGATAAAAGGCTTAATGGGTTGAATGGTTCTATCCTTTCCCATAATTTATATATTCTATATATATATATATATTCTAGGGTCAACAGCCGACTCGATATAGGCCTGTCCGGAGCAAGCTTTATTCAAAACATTTTAAAATGCTATGGTGAAGTAAGCTCGACCATGAACTCTACTTGCAAACATATTCTTTGTATTTTAATATTATTGAATATTAAATATTTGAAATGTGAGCCGGATAAGAGTATAAAAAACAAATGCCACTCGTGTTCTTGTTCACAATCACAAACTGATTCAATTATTAATTATACGAATTTCAGAATGCTCAAAATGTTATTTATTTGCTGATTACTCTTTACTTGAGCATTTAACTCTTTGTATTAAAAATATTAATGCATTAGTTGAAACATGTACAGTTTGAATCTATTTTAGAATTAACAATTTACATTAAAATAATTAAATGCATAATTTTTTTATCATAGCTCAGACTGTGTACATTAGAACAAATTCAGCACCGCATTCAAAAATTGGCGGTTGATTTATTGAGTGGTATACAAATATATCGTAAAAACATCGCATGTTTCATGTTACAACTATCGCACAAATCATCGATAGGTTGGGCACTATCGATGCTAGCGATATTCACGCGCGTATTCGCAGAAGTTTGCAGCAAGCGCAATGCAATTTATTTATTATTATTATTGTTTATGTGAATACCAGAGCTAAAAGCTAAATGGAATGACAAACTGAATCCGCTACAGATTTCAGGTGAGTTGCTCTGATGATTCGAATGTTGGAACATAAAAAAGCCATTGCTTCATTAATAGACATGGAAACGCAGAGTAAACAAGTCGTGGAGCTCGACATCGATCCGGCAATGCCAAGTGCGTGCAGCGCCAGTGACAATGTCGTCTCCAGCGTCAGAAAAACGTGCGTCAACAATTTGGAAATGCATCAGAGGAATCTAAAGCTAATTAGGCTGGTGGGTAAGCACTCTGTGCTTTACGATAGCCGACATCGGCGCTTCAAGGATGACGCCTTTAAGGCGCAATTGTGGCAGCAGATTGCCATACAGCTGTCGTTGGAAATGCCCGAATGCCAGAATACTTGGGCAGAGTTGCGCTACAAATATCAGCGGCATATGCGACGCATGGCCAAGTATCATCGACAAATGCAGTCTCGCATTCATGCACTGCGACGACCCGTCATGTTGTACGAGGAGGATTTGCTGTTTCTCTACAGTCATGTGTCGCACCATCAGCCACCGCAGCCGCGACGAAACGGCGTGGCCGAGCTGTCGCCTGTGGATGATGCTGTGACCATTGTAGAGCAGCCGAATATTATAGACCTAGATAACGACTATTACTATCAATATAAGATTAGTCCAGATCAGCAGCGTCTGGTTGAGGCAGTGCGCTCCTA
This sequence comes from Drosophila longiperda, assembly GCA_035042125.1. Taxonomy (NCBI): domain Eukaryota; kingdom Metazoa; phylum Arthropoda; class Insecta; order Diptera; family Drosophilidae; genus Drosophila; species Drosophila longiperda. The sequence continues at coordinate 363,840 of JAWNLV010000105.1, forward strand.
TCCAGAGCTGTACGATGTGCGGCATGTGAACTATGCCAACTATAGGCATCGTGGGCTCATTTGGGTTGCCATCGCGAATGGTCTGAACGAGATGGCGACCAAGCTAATGAAGGACTGGCTGCTGCTGCAGACGCGGCTCGAGTGGGAGGTGATGCAAATGGGCGACAACAACTCTCAACTGATGCAGGCGCTCAGCTTTCTGGTTGCAAGCATACGCAACACACCGGGGACCGTGTACAAAATGTCGCTATATTTGTTTGATGGCTGGGTCGATCTCATCGATAATTTTGGCAGCGTCATGAATCTGATCAGAGCACTGAAAACGATGCCCGATCTCGAACAGATTGTCGACGGCTATAAGGACAAGACTTATAAGCAGCTGGGCTATCAAGCGCTTTGGCTGAGCGTCGCGGAGCAGGTGAATTGCAGCATTCAGCGCTGCGAGGTCACCTGGCTGTTGATGCGCAACTTCTATCTGGAGCTGGCCGAGATGCGTAAGGTTGGCTATCAGCTGCAGGATAAGTGGTACTTTGAAACCATAATCGATAGCCTCTACTCGTTGCTCTTCAGTCGACAAGCCGAGAAGCTTGCTGCCAGCGAAACTGTCGATAGTTCCCCGCCAGCCAAAAAGAGTCGGACAGTCGAATGCAATCCGCCTAATGCAATTCCGTCAATGTTATTCCCATTAACGGCACCATCACCACCACCACCACCAAAACCACCACGGCCTCTGACTATTGTCTATTGGCCATCGCAACAAGCAGCAAAAGTCATTTCCAGTACTTCCATTGCTAGCAGCAGTAATACGCTGACCAACAGCAGCAGCAGCAACACCACCACCACTGCCAGCACTACTCACATTACCATGCCTCTCATTTCGGCGGCCGTCAGGCCGTTGCCCAAGCCAGCTGCGTCAGCGACGTCGTCGGTGCACTCCAGTTCAGTCGAATCCAGCATTACGAAAGGTTTATCACTGCAGATTCCGTACACATTGCAGTTGACCAGTGTTGCCGGCACGGACCGACAGCTGCCACAACGCCCTGGCCTCCAGTCGACGATGCATACCAAAACGTGGACACCAGCAACCTCAAGTGTCATCACCTTGCCAGCCACTTCGTCGAGTGGTTTGCCTGTGTCACTGCCAATGGTAGCGCAGCCAAAGCCTGTGCACAATGACAGATTGCCTATTCTCTCGATGAACACATTGTCCAAGCAGTGTCTAACACCAGCGTCATCCGCAACCAAAACCACAACCACAACAATGGCACCACTGGCACAAACCAGCTCGTGTCCAAACCATCAGACCAGTGATGATGATGAAATTCTTTCAATTTTGCAAAAGAGTAGCAACTCCTCAAGAAATGGCATCAATATTGCAGCAATCCAATCATCGAAAGACGTCCAAGTGGAATTCATCGAATGCCCCGAATCGGGACACGTGCTCCAAATCAAGTGTACAGGTATCGCCACACCGTTTACTATGCATATGTTGAGTACGAAGAACTTCATCCGTGAGGTGTTGGCCGTGCCGCAGCTGCACAGCACGAATGCCCAGTTGGACAGTAAGTGTGCAGAGATCTGGCTGCAGTTTTCGACAATTTTCAATATAAACCGTAAGTGGATCTCTAGATCTCTATATATATATCGCAATGCTAATCATACTTAATTGCAGAGTACATTTGTCGCAGCATTTGGGCCTTTCTGGCCGACAATATGAATCTGTTTCCAAAGATAGCGCCCATGGCGGAGCTAATGCGTCCGTTTAAGGGCAGATTAAAATTATGGCAGAAATCGTATGAGTTTTTCACCACGTTTGATGAGATAGCGCGCAAGCATAGATGGGTGTGCCACAAGGATACATTGCCGCTACTAATGCAGGCCACATGTTGCCACCAAATTACTTATGCCCTGGGAGACAGCGGAGGCCAAGCGGCTGCTCACTGGCGAGTTGCTCACATCAAATAGATTATCAGTGGACGTGTCCCAACTGAATGAGCAACAAGTGCAGCCGGTGGCGACGCCATCACCAGACAACTCACTGCCAACAACTCCAACGCTTGATCTGTCAGCTGGCCGCGAACTGCCCAACATAGATGCTTACCAATTGACACGACTGATGCGCTGCAATCCGAATACCTTTGTCACGGCAAGCAACGTGGAAAGACGACACGCATGGACACGTGTCGCCAAGCAGATGAATGTCTCCTGTAAGTATTATGAGTTTAGTGGCTTAAACCACACACATTACAAACACACACACTTATTGCACAGATAGCGAATGCCGTTTGGCCCTGCAGCATGCTCTGTTCGATTGGCGCCAATTGAAGATCCGCGATATCCATGGCCGGTGCACGTTGTCGCGGAAGTACTATCGCCACATGGACGAGATCTACAATCAGATGGAGGACGACGATCTGGGTATTGTTGTGCATATGCATCCACCAGCGCAGCTTTATAAAATGGTAATGGCGCCAACAGACACCATTAATCCGCAGAGATATTTGCCCGAAATCAATATGATTACCTGCAAGCCCAGACTGGTGGTCAAGAACTGGGCGAACGCACTCAGCGCTCTGCCCGCAGGCAACCAAGACCAAGAACTCCTTGAACGTCTCAAGCAAATCTTTGCCAAATACGCGAACATGCCAATCAGCAGCAGCGGCGCAAGTAGCAACTGCAAATGCTGATCGCATTGAATCCTGGATTATTTAGTATAGCTTATGTATAATATATAAATGCCAATTTGTGATGTATGCATAGCCATCGGAACCTGCTTCTCGTCAACATATACTTAAATATCATTTTTTATTTTTAATCTGCTGGAAAATTATCAGTTTTTGTTTTTTATATTCACGAAGATGGAATGATTGATATTATTATTATTCTTTATTTTTTTTGGATAACATTATAAAGCACATAAGATTTTGAAACTTGTACACAAGCTAATTTGACTTAAGTATCCAATAGTTGTCACATTTGTTGGCTTAGCAGCAGCCGTCCACTTTAACGACCTGGTCAGCAGCAGGATTGTAGAAGGAGGAGGGGGAGGAGGAGGAGGACATCAAAATAAGCCCATTGAAACGATGATTGGATGATGATTTGATTGTGTAAGTGTATATCCTGTGTGTGTGTCCGTGTGTGGGCGTGTGTGTGTGGGCGTGTGTGGGCGTGTGTGTGTATAAGTGTATGCCCGTGTGCGTGTGTTTCTTCAAAAAGTCATTAAAAACAGCAAAAATTGCGAATTGGTGAGATTGACTTTAGTTCAACTGAATTATCGTCAACCAGATCTCTCGTTGGCCTGTCCACATTATATGCCTTCGTGCGCGAATCGTATATGAAGACCGCCAACTTACAGAAGAGACGACCCACGTTGATGTTCGCCATGGCGGATGTCTCCATGTAGTGTAATTGCAGAGATTTGGCATAGTGTAAAGCCGTCTCTTGACGCACCTGTCGCCCACTGTGATCACACTTGTTGCCCACGATAATTACGCGTACATTTTTATTTGCATGCTTCCTAATCTCGTCGAGCCAGTAGTTGAGCATCTGATAGCTGCGCCGATTTGTCACATCGAAGACGAGAATGATGCCGTGCACGTATCGATAGTAAACGGTCGTCATGGAATGGAAACGTTCCTCACCGGCTGTGTCATAGATGTGCAGCTGCATCCGTTTGCCGCTAATCTCAATGGTTTTCATCTTCACATTAAAACCCAACGAGCACATGTGTTGGCCCGTAAAGCGATTCTCCGTAAAACGTTTCACCAGGCACGTTTTACCCACACCCGCCTCGCCCAGCATCAGCAGTTTGATAGGCAAGTTTCTCTCCATTATTTTTCTTTAGCTCTCTTTTTTTCTGCTTTCAAAATATCTCTGTGAATGTACAAATATTTAGCTATACTAAGTTATACAAATGATAAAATTGTATAATATTTTACCAAAGGTAACTGAGTTTTTTTTTTTCAATACTGAATACTGAATAATTAAACTAGATTAAAATCAGATGTCTAAAATTTTTATTTAAAAGCCAATTTGTTTGTGATTATTGGAATCACATATTAAATTAAATTGATGAAGTTTATTCAAATAAAATGTAGAAAGAAATCAAGCCAGAATTCTAAAGACTTTTTAACTTTTTTCTTGTACAATTTTATATTTGCCACACTTTTTATAGCTTAAATTTATGTGGCACATTGATGATTATTTAGTAGCTGTGGCACATACATTCATTGCCACTCCTTCAAGCAGGTTAATTGCCAATTTTAATTTTCCAGGTTGTGTGTTTTATCAAATCAATATCAAAATTCAAGTGAACCAAAAACATTATAGAATAAATAGAAAATAATGAAAAGTACCTAAAAACTATCTTTTTAATTTACTGAAGAGCTCAGTGCCAAGAATTATCTGTTAAAATTATGAAATGTTGCGATTTTACTTTGATACTTTTTTTTAACTTTAATTTCTAAGTTACTCTGGAAAAAAAACGATGTACTGCCCAGATCCAGGTATATTTTGAACTTTAGTTTTTTTTTAGCACGAATTTCCAAATATCGGATAGAGAAAATGGTGTAACACTGATCATAATGACCCATATCCAAATGAGCAAAGATTACTCTTCAAAATTTCTCCTAATCCCAGCTAATCTTCATCCTTATTGCATAAAATTACTTTTTATTCACAGTTTGAATTGTTTATTGATTAAGGGTTTTTTTTTTATTATTAAAGTATGAATTTCTTTTTATTATAATTATTGTTGTAGATAGATTTTTGTGCTTATTTCTGATTTTTGTGCTTATTTCTGACCATAGCTCCTCCATCCATCCCGATACTTCTAGGAATTCATGATTTTTATCGTAGAATGGAATTTATTGTGTACCAAGGATACTTAATGCTTCCATAGCATATATTCATCTATATATTGATATATATAACTGATTAGTAGTTGCATCTTAAAGTGAGACATTAACATTAACATGGCTAACGACCCCAAAAAATTGTACTTTTGGCCAGCTGTGACCCCCAGACCCCATCAAATTAACATTCTAATGTGAATCGCTCAACATTGGCGCCACTTTATAAGCTCCATTTGCTGCACATCATCATCAACATCATCATCAACATCATCATCATCATCATCATCATCAGCAGCAGCAGCAGCAGCAATTTGGAATTGGAACAACGAGGACTGAAGAGGACTAAGGTGATGGCAATAATGTTTGCTCCCGGTGATTAACGCAATTAAACAGGTGCTCAAAATGATGTTTCCACTGGATTAGCCACATTTCAAACTTGATGAAAAGAGAGAGAAAGAGAGAGAGAGAGAGAAAGAGCGGGAGAGAGAGAGAGAGTTGCGTATATATTACTACAGTTGGTTGCTAGCCGCCCGCTAATAAGCGCAACATTAGCAACATGCGCCACCCCTACAACCTCAACCTAAGTCTCAACCTAAGTCTCATCCTAATCCTCCTCCTCCTCCTTCTCCTCCTCCTTCTGCTCCTGCTCATCTCATGCTTCAGCCAAGACAAATTCCACGTTCGCATTAATTCAATGTGGATTTTGAGCAACAACCATTAAATGTCGGAGGGGGTGTTCGACAGCAGTTTTGGGGGAGTGTTTAATGCGTGGGTCAGGCGGTGACGTTGGGGGGGGGGGGGGGTTGTGGGCGTCCTGACGTTAAAATGCCATTAGACTTACAATGGACTGCTAGCGCTGTGCGCCGCACTCCGATGATTTGTAGGTGTTCCGCCGTGAGATTAAACCTGTAATTATTTATGCCTTGTTTTCTGCAATGGGCCTTAATTGTTGCTGTTGTTGGTTGTATGGCTCAATGTGGTCAAGTTCCCAAACTGTTTAATGATTATCTAACAAATTTTTAACATTTGCCAATTTGAAATTTTCACTAGTTGCACTTTGACATGTTGTCAAAAATGATTTTAAATTAAATCAATCGCTTCTCATACAGCTGGCAAATATTTAACAAATTTGTTAACTGAAAAATGGCTTTGGTTTTTTCCTTTTAAATAGGGTTCTCAAAACAGTTAAATGTTTAACTTAATTAAGAATGATGTCGGAGCATAAAGACTGGTGCAATTGTATGGGTTTGTCCAACTGATTCACATGATTTTCGTTGAATATGAGCAAAATAATGAGGAGCCAGTTTCACATGGGTTTTACGACAGAGATGCCCAAAAGACCAGCAGCCAAAACCCATTGTAAGTTGTTTTTTTTTTGTTTTTCAATTAAACAAAAAAAAAAAAAAAACACATTTTTATTGTATTTTTACGTGCGTGTTTTTTTTTTTTTTTGTGCAGCCAAACCGCTAATTGCACAGTTTTTGTTTAATAAAATACAAAAAATATAGTAGAAAAGAAACCTATTAAATATCTGTTGTGTGACTGAGATGTGGCACATACATACGTTAGTAGCTAGCGGGGTTTGGAATCCGAGGGGGGAGCGTTGAAGAGTAGCAGTTGTTTTGAGTGGTGCCGAATTACGGTTACAATATTACTCAATGTTTTGCTACACAAAAAAACACGCCCCATTTGGAGGCACCACACTAAAAAGTCAACAGCAAAAACCATTAACGCTTGCAACAAAAAAAAAAAAAAAAAAAAACAAAACAAAACAAAAAAAACACTTGGCAAGCTGGTGTTGTATGTTGTATGTTGTTGTTTTTGTTGTTGATGTGGATGAAAAACAATTGAAATTGCTCAAACAAAGATCATTTGCGAATGAGATCGACGAGACGATATAACTACGACAGCAATATACATATATATATATATATATATATATAATATTTATACACAATTGTAAAATTTATCAAGATCATTAAAAGAAACACAAAAAATAAAATAATGCAAAAAAACTTATATAAGTATACATATAAATTTATACCTTTCCAAATCAACTTCAGATACTACAGTAAATATTTTCCTTGCAGTCCACGATGAACATAATATTTTCAATATTTATATAAATGCTATATAAAATAGACTTAAGCTTTGTTCGATTCCTATACCCATTATGCATATTCTGATTAATTTCTTAAATTAAATTTAAATTTTAACACATCTCCGATCGAGCTTAGCTTTGAAAAATGTATTTTACTCCTCAGGTTCTGTAACTTTTCTGCCTGATCCATATTTCCTATCTCAATCTTTATCGCTCCAATAACATTTTATTTATGTTTTTACTTAATTGTTAATTTGGAAGTAAATTTGTAGACATTTTTACTAAATATTAATTATGTTTATTTAATTTAAATAAAGCCCAAAAATTTGTAACTTTTAATATTTTTTGGTATTTTTTTCTGTTTTCATTTTCCTTTCCATTTTAACTTAAACTTTGCATTTTTATACATTTATAAACATTTGAATTTATAAGTTTTTTTAATCGTTTGTTTTTTTATTTATGCTTAGTTTTGGTTTGATCCATTTAAATCCATTGAAATGTTTTATTTGAGGACAACAACTGAAGAAGATTGTGGTCTAGCGAAAAGTGAAAATGCAGATAATGACTTTTATGATCCATAAAGCGTCGCACATTACAGATACTAGGTATACTATATGCAATATTTAAAAGTCTCTCCGTTGACCCACTAAATGTAATCGTGCGTAATCCACACAACAAGTCAAAGCAGAGCGTGAATCTGGTTTACGACTTGAATTGTGAATTACGGCTAACGAACTTTCTATGCTGGGGTACTTGCCACTTGCCACTTGCCACTTGCATAATCAGACCCGAAACTGAATCCATTTCACCTCTTCCCTATTACCCAACGATGACGTTGCATTTGGGGCAGTGCGAGGTAATCAATGTGGAATCTGCTCTGATTGCATCGGGGAAAGCACCAGAAAAATACACACGATGCACGACAAGTAAGTAAATATAAACATGTATATATAAATATATATATTTACATACATTTTTATATTTATATTTGTATATATAGTCTGATTGAGTATTTTACAAAATGATAGCGCAAGTTCAATTATATTGAACAGTGAAAACATTATAATTTTACCATTATTTTTACTTGCTTTGCAAGAAGTTATCAAATTCGAATTTGAATTATCCCGCCTTATCGCACTGTGCCTTAACGCCTTAGCGCGCAAAGTAACTATCGATAAATATCGATCTGCACATGCTGACAGAAACAACATAATAAGAGTTTAAAGCACAATATCTAAAAACAATACTTAAACTTATAAAAGAATGCATATTTGCATATAATGCATGTTATATATCTGATGTTTTCATTCAATCCAAACAAGTTATATCCAATTTCAAATACAATTATTAATGTATATAATAAATATTTTGAAAACTACTAAGTCATCATTTTGTGCATTACATGCATACAAAATAATTAACTTAAATAAATATACATTTATACATGTATTTAATTTGTTCAGATTAGAGCAAGCTGACACTAACATTTTTCAAGATGTTGTCTCAATGTAACTGAAAACGCAAGTGAATGCGTTTCGTGGTGAATGGCCTAGAGCAAAGTATAACGATAGTGGCAATGAAGATCTGTTGCTTGCCTATCGATAGAGGCATCGATAGCCGACGCAACATTAGTCTGTTGGCGCAATTGAATCGCGAAGATCGTGTGACTCTCTCGTGGTTTGGCGGAGAAACGGTCGCGAGTTTAAGTTCTTCGGCTAAACTGGTGCCAACATCTCTGATCGCGTTTGTTTGTTAATCACGTTTATATGAATGATTAAGTACGAAATAATTTTTGGCTAATAATTGCCTCCATTCGACTCGCTCTAACGTTATTGTTATTTTTCTCTCTGTGCGATTGGCGGAAGTTCCGGCAACGGATTAAAAAATTTTGTTGTTTTTTTTTTTTTGGCTTATTTTTTTTTGGAAATGTGACATAATTAAATAATATAAATAATTGTTATTATTTATATGCATGCATACATATATAATTGCCAAGGAAACAAAAACAGCGACAGCTGGCCCAACAACAAGTGATGAGAACACAAAATAAACTGTGATCCGCGAATTTGATGTGAAACCGAGTGTTTTGACCGAGGGGCGTAGTGAAGTGCGTGCACTTCGGAATTGGCGTAATAACCACAACAACAATACATATCTACATACGCATTGTAAGTGTCTACGCTTAAAGCTCTTCATGTCCCGGTCTTTGTCCCTCGACCAGTTCCTGTACCTGTGCCTGTCTGTCCACGTTGCACAAGTTCAAGTTCAGCTTATTTTACCGGCTGCTAAATTAACTAAACAACGGTTGTCGCCTGTCGCCGCCTTTCGCACATTCTTTGCATTAACGTTGCGCCCACTACTTGAACTGACGGCACGCTCTTTCCCCCTCCCTCTCTCCTGCTATATGTCTCTTTTGTTCTACTCTGTTCTCTCTTAAAAACGCTCTCCTGCATTTTGCTGCGTGCATTGCACCTTTTGCCTGTTCCTGCTATCTCGTTTTGACAGCGAATTGCTAATCGCCGTGGCATTTCGCACTCACACACACAGACAGACATACGCCGACAATACCACGCACGCAGAGAGACGTTAACCCCTCCTGCGCCACCCACTCACACTGTCACTTGCACTGGAGAGATCTCGTCATTGTTCTTTTACTCTTACTCTTCTCGCTTACACATTCACGCATTCTTTGGAATTTTTACTTAGATAAACAACAATTGATAAGTAAATTTCGTGTGTATATTTTGTATTATCATCGTTTTCGCTTGTCGCCCGCTTGTTTTTAACTTTTTACCTTCGTTTTTGCATTTCCCTTTCTTTTAGATAAGTCAACGATTCCAGCTTATCGCTCTTTCTTAACCACAACACTGACAATGGTAAATTACCAAAAATTTGTTGAGTACATCTAAATTAAATTACCTGTACCGAGATAGTCCTAATCGTATGTGTGTGTGTGTGTGTGTTTGTGTATGTTCATTATGAGCATTCGCATGCAATTTACCGTCGTCATGTTCTATTAGCTCTAGATAGAGACAAACATGTGTCTTATCAGACCGGATCCTTCGTTGCTCCATCAGGTAGAGGCTTCAATGTGTTTGCTTTGAGATTTGCGTCTTATATTTTAAAACTGGACTACACCATAACACTCGGCTCTACTCAGTTGTTGACCTATGTTATCTTTCTATCTTATCTTGAATTGAAAGACATATTAAGATTTATTACGCATTAGTCTTACAAAAAAAAAAAGATATTTTATATTATTATCGTGCAAATAAAATAAAACATAAACATTGCAAATAAAATGTACAGTATATAAAATAATAGTATAGTAAGAAAAAAAAACAGCTTTCCTTTGGCAAAGGCGTTATAATAAAATCAATCGCAAAAAGAAAAACAAGGAAAAATCACAACTGATTATCAAAACAAGTATAAAAATTTGTATTAGAAGTGCCAAAAAATGTATCCAAAACAAGATGAAGAAGCAAATAGAAGGAGAAAGAATTAAGTTTAGCTTGTATATATTCCGAAACCCATATTGATTTTTAGAAAAAAAAAATATATATATATATATATATATATATATGTGTACCCGTTCTAGTCACTCAATCGAATTAACTGTTTATGTTTCGTGAATTGTCTCAAGTTTGGCTAACTTATTGGCTTCCCATGGATCGGATAATTCAGTTGTGGCACACTTGTTCTTAAGCCTGTAATAAGTTGAGTCGATCAAGATCTATCACTCACAAACTCAAATTACACACATGAATCACTTAATGTGCCAAAAGTGAGCAAATTGCGATTAGTGTGTTGTCGGTTCATCTTTTTATTTTGGAAACATCTATTCATGTGGGCAGCATTTATGTCACTGCTCCCCCCCCCCATCCTCCACCACCCTCACATACACATACATCCCACTCAAATTGATAGACTTCACTCTTTATGGCCAACTGTTTCAATAGAAAGCCACGTTCGAAGCGTGCTCGCTCTCCTCGAGGTCAGCCCCAAAGATAATTAAACCGAATATCGAACTCGTTCGCAGACTTCGATCGTCGATCGTCGATCGTCGATTGGGGATTGTCGATTGTGGATCGTCGATCGTCAGCGTCTAAATATAGATTTCGACCATATTTGATGATAAATATTGGCAATGAGTAGCAAACAGTGGCAACCGGACCTGCCTCAACCTTCCCAGCCAGAAGTACAATGTGTATCTTCAACTACACTAACAAAAATAAAATGAAATAAATAAAATTAAGTAAATAAATAAACTATTGAATTTGGATCGAATAGGTTTATTTATTTCATTATTATTATTATAATTATTATTATCTTTTGTCATTATAAAATTACTTTTTTTTTATTTTGTTGCTTATTTGTTGTTTTGGAAATATTACACAAAACGTTAAAGCAACTTTAAAATATACAAAAATGCAAAATTATATAAACAATTAAATCGCAATAAATGATCAAAATAAATAGTTACTTATTGCAGCGATTTATTTGCAGTGTATCAGTGTAACTTTAGCTGCGGTTGTGGCACTAACTGTGGCTACCCCGCTGCACGTGTGTCTTGTGGTGTGCGGCAAGTCACGCCCATTGACACTGGCGACAGACGGCGCGACATGTCAGACAGCAGCAGCCCCCACGCGACATTTGCGACATGCCACATTTTTTCTGCCGCCGCTGTGGCCGCTTTTGCTGCTGTTGCCGCTGCTGCCTTAATAAGTTTTAATCTATTTGTCAATATTTCCTTGTTTAGTTCTCAAACATTGCACATTGCACTATCTGCATCTGTATCTGCATCTGCATCCCAGCACTCGTCTGTGTGTATCTTTTGGGCCCACAATGCCAGCGTATTCATAAACAAGGCGACTCCGTTTCCGACAACGACTACGACTATGACTATGACTCCAATACTCCGATTCTTACTGTTGACACTTAAAACAAAAGCACCCCACGTTTAGAAAATTGCTCTAATAAATGTAAATTATGTGAAAACAAGATAAGGTTTTCTAGTTTTTAGAAAAAGTTTCTAAAAAAAAGTTCTTTTGAATTTTATTCAAATTTTTTTAATACCTTCCTTAATGTTGAAATAAATTTTTTTAAATAGAAGAAATGGAAAATATATATAGAAAATATAAAATTCTGAAATAATTTTAAGATTTTTCAAAATTAAATATTTTAATCCAATATATATTTTGCGAATTCTTAAGATACGATATGATACAAAAATTGCACATCAAAATGGCAATTAAAGGAATATTCCTGGTTTCCTCTTCTTCTTTTTTTTGAGTGTATCAGCCGCAGGCTCTGCTGTTGCTTGGCTGCCACTTTGCCATATCAACTGCAAACATTTTGCAATGCCCTTACGCCCCTTGAGGCATATATATGTGTATAGAAAAATGTAGATATCGATATATATATATATATAGATAGTTATAGATCTGAAACTATTCTTTTAGCTTTCGCTCGATCGATGTTCTTTAAGCTTTGCAGTTACAATTTATAACATTTTGTTTTTTTTTTTTTGTATTTTTTATGTTTACAATTTCGATCGCAAAAAAATGTATATATAAAAATATAAAGATACATTTTTTATGTATGTCTGAAAGGGTATTTAATCTTCGGCAAACTAAAGATAAATGCAACTTTTTGTCTTTTTTTTTTTTTTTGTATCGTGCATTTTGTTTGTCTTCACTGATATGTACGAATGTGTTCCCCATTCCTCTCGTTTCACTACTCCGCTCGCCTTCTCACTGCTCCTTGCCACTCCTCGGTTCGGCTCAATGTTGGGCGGCAACGTTGGTGTTTAAAGTGCAAGCTGTCCACATTCTGTTGTCATATTTCTGTTGCATGTGTTCTTTTTAGCCCACCTCTTGCTCTCTCTTTCTCACTCTCTCTCTCTCTCTTTCGTTCTCTCAGTCTTTCTGTCACTATGTTTGTTTGTTTGTTTGTTTGTCGTTGCTAGTAGTTTTTGTTGCTACGGTTTCGATTTCGGTTTCTGTGGCAAGCTCGCAGAAAGTAAAAGTTGCATCTTCTGTGTGTGGCCTAATAGAGCTGCAAGAAGTAGCATGTTGCTTGTTGTTCTGTGTGCAACATCACCTTCTAACCGACGCAACACAATATTCCGAGAATTTCAATTGACATAACTTTGTGAATATAAAAAAAGAATATAGAATTTTGTGGATTTTACTTTCCGTTTGTTCTCTGCTCGAATTCGAATTCTTGAAACTATTTTCATTAATTTGCAGGCATTTGTTACCCGTTTGAATTTATCTTGGTATTTTTTTTATGTTTTTTTTTTTTTTTTTTTTGTCACAAAAGTCATCATAAATTGTGGTATAGCAATTAATTAGCATATCCAAATCAGCAACAGATATGAGTATAATAATTTCCATATGGAAAAATACCAGTTCTTTGTGGGCCTAATTGACATGGTCTTGGCAAAGTATTTGAGTAACTGACACAAATGTCGCCAGCCAATTGGAACACTGACCTTGCACACGCTGCTTTGCATTGTGGCAGCAGTCATAACAGCTATACTATCTAACAGATACCAACGGGGGCAAGCAACCATATCGAAACTCAATTCAAGCACAAGAGGACAATTGATGCGTTGTGTGTTGTGCGTTGTATGCATTTCAATTATATTATTAATTAATGCGACGATGACACTTTCATATTTCAATTGATTTATTGAGGTGTCAATTGATGCCTTGAATGCAAAGAATGCGAACAATCGAATCGAACCGAACCGAAACGATCGCCTTGGCCCAACACTTAGATAGATGCGGACACAGAATTTACCTTCAGTCTCAATTTACAGCAGGCAAAAACAACAAACAACTGCGACGTTGACGGCGACGTTGACTGCGACGGCGACTGCAACTGCAACTGCGAATGCGCTGCTCATGCATGACTTTTTGCTTATCAGCAGCAGAGGCGAGGCAAGTGGGCTAAGTTTGAATTTGAGAGCAGCGCGAGTTTATCACTCAAAAAAAAAAAAAAAAACAAAAACAAAGGCTGCTCTTGAGATAAGAGCGAATGTTTTTCAGCATTGGAAAACTAGAAATATATCTGTATATATCTCTATCTGTATTTGCCCAGCATCTCTGTATGTAACTGCATGCACACATAAATAACAAATACATATATATATATATATATATATATGTACATATATATATCTGGAGCCGTGCCTCAATTTGAGCTGTCAGCTGTTAGCAGCTGGCGTGTTGAACTGTCATATCTGTCCAATTAATATCTCTCTGTATCTGTATATAAACACAAATATCTCTATCTCTCTCTATATCTCTGTCTCTATCTCTGTCTCTGTCGCTGTCTTCAATTGCTGACTGAATATCATTTAATTAACTTAAATTTTACGCCGCTTTCGTCTCTTTTGTATTGTTACCTTAAATTTCAATATAACCCAACTCGATACTAATAAACAATCGTTCAGTTTTTGTTATTGTTTTTTTTTTCTTTTTTTCATTTTTGTTGTCGGTTCAACTTGAAACTTGGCTCTGAGATTTCATGCCTCACCAATCTGAATAGCTCTGGTTTTGTTGTGTGTGTGTGTATTGTCTCGTATGTCGCTTTTTGCTAATGAGCAAGGGTCCACTAAATGGTAAACACAAACAAGAAACATCAACAAGCTTGGAAAACTTATTGTCGCCAGTCTGAAATTCAAATACCCTTTAACTAACCAATATTTAGATTACTCAATCTGCTCAAATAACTCAAATAATATTCAGTTTTTTCTGTGTTTTTTTTTGTCCTATTTGCACATATCGATACAAAAATAAAGCAACGCAAATGGAAACAGCAGCACAGGTGAAGAAAAAGAGCAAATCAAATATTTTATAGCAGTAGCACAAGCTATATATTTTGGATACTATTGCCACTGTTGCAACTACAGAAAGCACAATGAACATTTTGTTGCACTATTATTGCACCTAGAATTGACAGAGCAGATCAGAGCGAAAGAGCAATAATTTCAGTAATAAGAAAAGAGCTATTAAAACTCTGATATTGCTATTTTTAAGTTTGTAGCTGAAGCAATAGAAAAATAGCAAACTATCAGTTATCATAGCATTTTCCATCATTGATTTAATTATTTAGTGTCTTTATTGATATAGTTTTCCCTTTAGATTATTTAAATCAAACAATTTAAATATTCGAAACAAATTTGATTTTATTTCCACATCAATTGTTTTGCTCATTTCATATTTATAGTATGATTAGAAACATATTTTCTGTTCTACTTTTTTTCATTTGCATGTTTTTTCCAATTTCCACATTATTCACTACCTTCAACTCGGTTCCAGACCAGCATATATATACACATTTTAATATATATATTTATATATTATAAATTTAACAAATTGGTAGTTAAATCGTAACGATCGTTGTTGTGTGTGTGTGTGATATATGATATATATATATATATATATATATATATATATGTGTGTGTCTGTTGCACCCACCAAATTGCAGTCAATGAATGCGTCTCATGACAAATTCAAAGCACTCGGCACACTGTGCATAGAGTGTAAATTATTTAGTACAAAATGTATGCATCCGCACAATGAAGCTTAATAAATAAATAAATAAATAAAAACTGCCGAGACAAAATCTCATTTCGTATGCATTTAAGCTTGAGTAATAAGCGACGATTGCGACGCGATTTTTTCACGCTTTATTCGTGTCACATCGTTTATATATACCCATTAGTTAAAGTTGTTCCGAAGTTGAACAACTACAACTTTAGGCAAAATTAACCATCTTCCACTTTATAATTTACATAAATTCTTTATCCATAGCCAAGCTTAGAAACTGTATTAAATTTGGAATAGAAGTTATCGCTTTTCATGCGCTTATCGAGTTTATCGATCATTCAGTTAATTGTGAACTTTTCGCGGCATTGGAATATTTATTTATATACAAATTGAAAAACCGACAGCAATAATAGATATATGCATCTTTCCCAACTTTCATTTGTCATAAAAAAGTCTGAGTAAAAAAAAAAACTTTTCTGCTGCATTCAATTTAAATTAAATTGCGCTGAAGTCTGAGTTTGAAATTGTGATTTGAATGATTCAAGTAAAAAATTCTTCGTTAATAAATCAGTCTTGTCTTTAAACACATATTGTTTAGTTGTTTTCTGCCAACTTAAAAACCAGTTAAAACCAAAAACCTTCAACAATATTAAACTTCAAAATTGACAAATAAATTTATTTCATTTTGTTTATATTGACACAGTTTGATTTCCAAAATCAGTATAAATATTTAAGTCCTTATGGACGAGTTGATAGGTTTTTTCAAAGATTTTTAACATGAAAATTAGTCCATGAGGTACGATCTAAGCTTGATCAACTCGGGAGACACATTAGGCTTACCATAAGATGGATTCCGGACCACTGGGAAAAATGCTGGGAACGAAGCGAGCGATGAGCAAGCGAGAATGGAGAATGGCAGGGAGGTCCCTAACAGGCCAAACAAAGAACTACAGAGGCGACAATGGAACTGGAAAGAGACACCAGAATTTCGGCAGGGCAGATGAATTTTGGGTGGTTATAATCAAAAATGATTAAAGCAAGTAATAACCATGGGGAAGAATTGGCAGGTAAAAAAAATGCAGCATCATAGGGATGCATGTTATGAGATTCATAGATATAAAAGTCCTCAACCAAGCAAAGAAAAGTCTGGCATTCGTGCCGGAGCCTGGGGTTAATGGAGGAGCTGTGGGCTCAGAAGGGAAGACTATAGACCTAACAGGTCGCAGTGCAGGTAACCCAATTTATAATAATTAATTTGCAAAAAGTAGACAGTGTTGCCATGCTTACGCATATATATATATATATATATATTATATTTAGGACAGGATTTTACAGTTTATTTTTTGAAAACTTTTATCATTTTTTTTTATTCCTATTTCCATCTACTCCATAATATTAATCAACTGCACAAACTTAATCAATATCGCTTAAAACATTGAATAATTTGAGTTATTTATATTTATCGAATTTTCCAAGGAGTAAAGAGTAACTACTAGTTGAGTCCTCCTACACATTTGGGGTAATGTTTTGTTATCTTTTAAAATACATTCGAATGCAATTCAAGTTTTTTGTTTTGCTATTTATCTACTTACGCATCGTGTTAATCGCTGGCACTTTAATTTCCAATTCAATCTCCGCACACTGCTGCGGAATTTTGAGTAGGCTGCTAAAATAAAAACATTTCTGAGCCAGTTAATAAAAAAAAAACAAAAAAAAAAACAACAAAAACAAACACAGAAATGATTAAATAAGTACAAATAAAAAAGGCATTAAACCGCCACATCAAAATAAATAAAATGGTTATGTAAATGCAAATAAAAATGAAAATGAAAATGTAATTAATGAGCATCAAATGCGGAAAATTGTGAAAAATGCCTGAAACAAGTTTTCGTTTTCAATTTTATTGCGGTTTAGGACAGACGGGCAGCCAGAGAGATAGAGAGAGAGAGAGAGAGAGAGATAGAGAGAGAGAGAGATAGAGAGAGACAGAGAGACATCTAGATGCAGACAGACATCGTCAAACATCTCGGCAATGTTTGGACAGTCTGATTGCTCCGTTAGCCAGTTGGCGAAGTTTTTAATTAAAAGTACGTGTAGCAACTGCAAAATACATTCACTTTTTTTCTTCTCTGAATTGCCTTAGCCGTAATCGTAATCGGTCCACACAGATGTTAATAGGCCAATGGTGATGAGCCACATAATATGATGAATTGATCAATTTTATACTCCAATCAACATCAAAAACACTCACTCTTCTCTATTTGAACAATCTTTTTTGTGATTATTGTTGCCTCGATAACATCTCATTTGATGTTGCATTACGAGATCAAAAAAAAAAATAAATGTTATAAGTGGTTTTCACTAAATTAACAATACTTTCGTTCCACATTCGCCAATTTATTAGATAACAATTGTTTTTTACACTATTTAAACTGCAAATTCGCTAGATAAAAAATTATGATCAATTAATTTATGAATTTTATTTTTAATTTAATATTAATTTTGGATTATTTATTTAAGTCACTTATAGTAAATGTGTTGCAAAGATCGGAAGATTAAGCCAAAAAATTAGATATTAATTTTGATCAAGTTACGCTCAAGTTTTGAGCCAAGCCCATTTGACAAGAACTTAAGCTATGCATATAATTTAGTTATGCAACACTCAAAAACAGTGTTGCCAACGCAATTGCTGTCTATCTATGAAGTATTTTTAGCAATCACTAACTCGTGTTAATCTTTTGTTTACAGCTGCCCAGCACGTTTCAGTCTCATTGCATGTGCGTATCTCTATCACTTTGTAAAGCTGTGTGTGTGTGTGTAGTGTGTGTGTGTAAGTGAGTGTGTGTTGTACATGCTACTGCCCACCTGCCGCCGCATAAGCAAATCGAGCACGTTAATTAAATGTCAACAGATTTCAAGTTGAGAAGCGCGCGGGACGCGAAAGGACGCGAAGTTGAAACTGAAACTGAAACCGAGTCAGAGGCAGAGGCAGTGGCAAAGTGGCAGAGTGGCAGTGTGGCAGAGGCACAAGCAGCAGCAGCAGCAGCGGAGGCTTAAGTGAAAAACGACAGCGGCGGAATTGAAATTGTGCAAAATGTTTGCATGACTGTCAAATAAATCATAAGAAGAGCGCAACATAAACGAAATAATAATAACAACAACAGCAACAAGCAACAAGCAACAACAGCAACAGCAGCAACAAGCAGCAACAAGCAGCAGCAGCAACATTAAACATGGTTAATGCTGTGATGGATGCCATTGCGGTAAGTGTCCAAGTGTCCAAATGTCCAAGTGTCCAAGTGTCCAAATGTCCAAGTGTCCAAGTGTCCAGTCTCTCAATATTTCGTATTCCATATCCAACTTCCAGTTGTAGTTTTGTCCCATATCCACTCGTCGTCGTTCCAGCGAACGTTTAATTTAATTTACAATAAATATGTATTTTTTTTTTGTATTTTTTTTTTTTGTATTTTTTTTTTTTCTGCATGATTTCTAAATTGAAATTGCAGTCGCAGCCAATTGAAGTTTGGTTTTGTACTTCAAACAAGAAACTCGACGATTGTCGTTTTTTTATACTTTTTTTTTTTATTGTTTTTGCTTTTATTTTTTAGTGTTTTTTTTTCGTTGTTGTTATTGCTTTTTTGCGCTGCTTTGCCCACATTTTCAATTTGAATTTGTTTGCTGTGGCAATTGCTCAATTGGCTTGCCTGTCTACATATTGGGTGTGCGTGTCTGTGTGTGTGTGTGTGTGTGTGTGTGTTTCTCTGTGTGTGTTTGTTGCACATTACACGCTAATCCATGTGTTTAAGGCCTTTTTTCTCCTTCACATTTACATATTACGTATGCATGCTTAAAAACGACACTGCACGCTGCACATTAAGTGCGAAATGAGGCGTATCCGTACAGTGCAAGCTGCTTGCAACACATGTGCCTCATTTCATTTTTACCACTTAAACCTGAGCAAATTACACACACACAGCCAATTTAGCATAGTTCAACGTTTGCAAGATATCAAAATACTGGAAAATTGTTTTCTCAAGAACAATAAATTTGTTGTTATTCTAACCAACAAATAAGAAAAATATTTGCAAACAAATATATTTTAAATTTCTAAACCCAAATGCATAGTTTATAAATAAATAGCTTTTTTTATTTAATTTATAACAATTGCTTAACAATTTTTGTGCACAAAACTGCCTATCGAATTTCAGTTTCTTTTTATTATCAAAAAAAAAAACTAGGCTTAAAACAACGAAATTGGTGAATTAATTCTGAATTATTTCTTGAGAAAAAAACTTGTTAAAATAATGTAAATTGGCTCACAGCTTGAAACTAATGACCAACATTTGTGGCATGTTTAAAAGCAAAAAAAAAAATTTGTTTTGTTTTCAGTTTTATTCAGCAATATTTTTTTTATTGTTTGCTTCAGTGTAACCCAAATAAAAATCTGTCCATAAAGCGACATTTATGCCAAAGCCAAAGTATTTATATGGACAATTGTAGGGCAAAATTGTGTCAGATAAATGGAATCGATTTAAATTCGCTTTTTTCACTTCTGTTTGGCACATCAAATTTGCATACAGCTCGCTTTTAGCCAAAAATAAAAAGGCCAAAAACTGTTGAAATTTTTTTTTTTTATTAATATCAACAAGCAGCAGCAACAACATAAAACAAAATATATTTATTTAAAAAAAATGTAAAAAAAATAAATAAATAAATGCGCAACGTTGAAGACAAAAAAAATAAATTAAAATAAAAGAAGTCAATTGAAAATGAAGTGAAACAGAAGTGGTACTCAAATTAGCACAGAGCGTGGGAGCCGGTTTGCTGTATACATTTTTTTTGGTGGTTGCACATGCAACATTTTTTTTTGAGGTTTTTTTTTGAGGTTTTTTTTTTTTGCTAGTCCGACCCCGGTCACGGCCCCCAATAAACCAGTTATTAATATGATTATTATTGGCCACATTTGTCGAGGCGAGAGTGGCGCGTAATTATTCGAGGCGTTGCAATATCGCCAGCCTCGTCAAGGCCTCCCCACTCGATGCCACCGGCCAACGGCGACCGGAAGTCAAGACCAGTTCGGGCCAGGCCCAGGCCCAGGTAACAATCAGTTAGTTGGGCTTTAGTTGGGCCAGCTTTGGGTAACGGAAATTCCTCACGGATGCCAACCAGACGCTTGGGCATGATTTGGCAAGACTGATCGAAAGAACATAACAAAAGCAATAACAACAATAACAACAATAGCAACAACAACAATAACAATAACAACAACAACAATAACAACAACAAGTGAGAACATTGCGTAACCGACTGCCCAATACTCTAAGATTAATTAAGTAATGTCATCTGAACCGGCCAACAAATACTGATCTTTGAAGGAAATTTCTCTATCCATATGTTTCACAGTTTGTAGAGGCGTGAGTAGGCGTGGTCCAGCAATTAGAGTAGAGCACTTTCTGAGCAAGCTATCATCCAAGTTGGCTGACTCTGAAATCTTGAAAATTGTGCGAGATATGCGATTTCAACAAATAAACCTCTAAGATTATGATTATGGGGGCAGGTGTAGGCGTGGCTATACAATTTTCTATCGATAATTACAAAATGTTACAGACTAATTACTAATTACTAAATACTAATTACTAATTACTATTTACTAATTACTAATTACTACTAATTACTAATTACTAATTAATATTTACTAATTACTAATTACTATTTACTAATTACTAATTACTAAATACTTCTAATTACTAATTACCAATTACTAATTACTTATTACTAATTACTATTTACTAATTACTAATTACTATTTACTAATTACTAATTACTAATTACTACTAATTACTACTAATTACTACTACTAATTACTACTACTAATTACTAATTACCAATTACTAATTACTAATTACTAATGCCGAGCTTTATGGTCCGTGGACCTGATGGTGGTACAGTTGACATTGTCAATCTTTAAAGGACATTGCCCTGAAACCTACCATCCAAGTTTAATAATTATAGCCCTAAAATTGTGGTAGATATGTGGCCTTAATCGTTTTATCGTTTTCCAAGCCATCCAGATGTAGCAAACCAATTTTGTTGCATGTTGCAATGCTTCACCTTTAGGGATGTCGAAATCAGGTGACGGACAGACAGCATGACGAACATTACACAAATCCAATATACTCTGAATACATTCAATAACAGTGTATAAAAAGCATATCAAATATGAGAAAATGCATTAAACTGGAAGAAAATCAGCGATGACAACGCGTCAAATGGCCAGTTTGATTGCCTTTGACTGTATCTGTGTGTGTATATGTGAGTGTATGTGTGTGTGTATGTGTGTGTATATGTGTGAGTGTATGTGTGAGTGTATCTGTGAGTGTGTAACTGTGTTCGTGTCAAGTCGATTGGTGTTGAAGACATCCGTTCATTAACCCACAAACCTGACAGATTTGCATACAACTTGATTACCAATCATTTTCCAGCGAATTACTCGACACTTTTCAACACCTTTGCAGTGGGTTATATACATATATATATATATATAAATATATAAATAATTATATATATATATTAATTATGCCTGTCTGCTTAAATTTGCGAACTAGTTCCTCAGATAAATTTAATCTTAGCTTTTTCTGAATTAGTTTCAGTTGAGGCTTAAATTACACCTATCGATATTGAAATGCATCGAATAAACACAATTTCGACACAATATACACAAAAATATAAATTTCCCTCATTTTCATAATTTGAGATTTTTCTTGTAAGAATTTCAGGTATTCAAAATGATAATCGCTTGCTGCGATTTCGAAATTCTATTTTATTTGAGGCGTGCATCATGTTGGCATTGTGATTTATATACAATTTAAAATTTTCGATTTCACCAGAAAACATATTGGAAAAGAATTTAAAACATTTTATTTATATTTGTAATATTTTAAAAGTATTTTTTATTATTGCAATATTTACAGCTGCTCAGCTCATTGGCCAGCGATTTGGATGTGATGCTAAATGATTTGCGTTCAGCGCCAAATCATGGAGCAACAACAACAACAGCAGCGGCAACAACAACAGCAGCAGCAGCAATAACAACAACACGAACAACATCATTGGCAACAACAGCAATGACAACGACAACCATAAACCAGCAGCAGCAACAGCAACAACAGCAGCAACAACATTCAAGACAATTACAGCTGCAGCATTGGAAAAGCATTAGCAACAACAACAACAACAGCAGCAGCAGTAGCAGCTACAACTACAACAAGTACAGCAGCAACAACAACAACAACAACAACAGCAGCAATAATTACATGCAACAGTCACGCGCACAATGCCTAACTGATATCAGATTGAGACCTGTCAAAACTGGCAGATTATTAACAACAACTGCAACAGCAACAACTACAACAACAACAACCACATATCTACAACAACAACAACAACAACAACAACAACAATTGAATGGCTTTCATCGTCGCCGCTTGTCAGCAAAATCAGCAACGTCGCCGCCGCAGTTGTCGTCGCAACGTCGTCCAGCACTGCGTCGACTGCGCAGCGAGCAGCAGCCGCAACAACAACAGCAGCCGCAACAGCAACAGCAACATGAGGAGCTGCTGGACACCGATGTTGATACGGATGCCAGTGAATTGGCCAATATGACGTCACCGCTGAGTGCGAGCGCTGCTGCCACGCGCATCATTGGACTCTCGCCGGACGTGAAGAAGCTGCAAAAGTTGCCACTCTGGTGTCGCAACAAGACGACCAACCAAAGCCACAACAACAACAACAACAACAGCAACAACTGCAACAACAACAACAACAACAACAGCAGCAGCAGCAGCGCAGTCAGCGGAATAACGGCGCAGCGTCGACTTGCAACCACACGGCAAATTCAGCTGAACAATATGCAACGCAGGTAAGTGCCCCAAGTGCTTTTAAGCTGCCACAGAATACAGAAAAGAGACACAAAAAAAACATATATATATAAAAACATTAAAAAATTTTGAATTTTTGCACTTTTATTAAAATTGGGCGCAAAATAAAAATAAGCGCAAAATTCGCAATATTTTCATAATCCCTTTGATAACCCCTTTGCAACCTTTAATATATATCTGCTTTTTTTAAATTTTATATATATAAGAATATATTTTGATTAATCTTGATTATTATTTTGCAATATTGCAGTTTTTATTTATTATATGTATTCCATTTAATGGCAGTTCTAATTTATTTGACTTAAGACATATTTTTAATTAGTGCTGCAAACAATAGGAACTATATATATATATATATGTATATATATTGTCTGTCGTAAAATCGAAAGTATTTTCAGATTAAATTTATATGATATTTTTTAAGCTGCCTGAAATATTTGTTTATGCGAAATATTGAAATATTTATTATTCAGTTTCAAGCAAAAACAGAAAAAATTCCATTCGAAAAAAACTTGGTTTTTAGATAATCACAAACAGCTAAAGTTTGGCAATTTAGTGCGTTATTTTGCTGAGTGTATGTTTTTACTGAATTTGCTATTGTTGATGTTTTTTTTTTTTTGTTATGATAATTTTGGGCATTGGGGCAGTTCCATGTGGGCAGCGAATACGTGGAACTTGGATTAGCAGCTGAGCAGTGTGACGGCAACTGAGGATGAGTTTGACCTTGTGCCGGGCATAGACCCAGGAAGGTGTTGCCATGACTCAGACCAACACACACACACACACACACACACATAGATATATGTGCAGCTTGACTTGTTTCGATGTTTCATGCATCGTTGAGCGCTTCATGCGAATGGCAAACCAGGTGCCCACTGCCAGTCTATCCAAGTCGATCCAAGTCGGTCTGCAACTCTGCAGGGGAATCAGCAATGGAGAGAACAATGAAGAATTCCTAATGCATTTATATAGTTAACATTTAATACATGTAATTACACGTCTCATTTAAATGTATCGCTTTGCATTATGGATAATTTGTACGCTTAATTTGCCTTGAACTACTATATATATATACATAGATATATATATCTATATAGATATATTCAAGAATGTTCTTTTTATGAAGATTTGCGTTGTGATTTTATTGTTATTTACCCTCGAAATAGTTTAGACACATTTCTGATTTGTACACATTTTTCGAGAAACTCATATTTTAATTGTAAATCTATATGATGAAACTTGAACTATAATCGGATTTTTGCTGCAGTTTTTATGTCAAAGTTAATCATATTTATTTACTAAATCTGTAGCTGTAAGTTTTTTTTTTTTTTTTTTTTTTTTATAAATTTATCTTTATCAAATTAAGACATTATTAAAATGTACAGTCTGCAAGTTGTGGGCATTCTTTGTTTCTTGTTTATTATTATTATTTTATAATTTTTCTCGAATTGGCTTAGTAATTAATTAAATATAAATAAATAAAAATAAAAAAAAATAAATGCAGATAATTGTTCCATTAAAAATGAGAAAAGTGAGAAAAGTGCAAATGTTTGTGACAGGCAGGAAGCATGCAACATATATATATATATATATTCTGAATCAGCATCAACTATCGAGTCGTTTTAGCCATTTCCGTCTGTCTGTCCATATAAATAAATCGATCCCAGAGATCTCAATTCGAAGCCCCAAAACGTGCATTCCATAAGCAGATCAAACTTATTTTATTTTATTAAATATCTTCTAAATATCCATAGTAATATCTGCAAACTATGTTAACTGTATAACTAATAGTCGATCTGTTTAGGCTATAACTTTTTAAAAGTATTTACAATATTATTGCCACTCATTAAACTAGTCATACATATATTTTTCCTATATAATATATCTATGATATATATAATATATTCTCTATCTTTATAATAAGCGCATTAAGCGGATAATTTGCAACCCCGTATTATGTGTTTTCTATATGCAACTCATTTGGTATTTAAAATGGTGGCAAGCAAAACTTTTCATTAGTTGCCGCTCAGCTGATATTTTTTTTTTTTTTTCATATTTGCTTGCAAAAGGTCAAAAGGCAACTGCATTTGACAGCTAACATAATCGATTGGGGAAGGGGTTTGAGCCAACTGCTAAATTTCGGCTTGTTTAAATAGCAACTGCTCAATGCCCCCCCCCCCCCCCTCTCCACAATGTGTCCAAAAACTAAACAGAGAAATATTTTTGTAATCCCCAAATAAGCGCCAAATGTTTAGCATATAAATTATGAGGCCAGTCAGCGGCAGACGAGGCAGCAAAACTACTATAAAACGGACACGCCTACCAACTGCCCCCTCCTCATCCCCCTTAAACCGGGTACAATGCTTTGCCTGCAACTGAATTTCAGCAGGACCATTTAGAAGAGGCCAACTCAAGACCCTCGTCGCGGTTAATGGTTGCTGTTGTTGTTATTGTTGTTGTTGTTGTTGTTGTTATTTCGTTATTTGGTAATCGTCGTAGGCGTCACATGAATTTGGCTCAAGACATTTGGCCAAAAAACAACACAGCAAACAACAGAATACAGCTAACAAATGAGGGGCGGGCCCTGGCAAATATGTTAAAATGAAGTGTTATATATTTTATGTGGTTGGCCGCAAAAGCAAAAGCGGCCAACAACAACAGCAACAACAACAATAACAACATGAACAACCAATAACAATTTACAGCAATATCCTTGACAAGAACAAATACAACGAGCCATAAACTTAAGTAAATATGAATATCTACAAGACGACCAAGATGACGATGGCTTCTTCACTTTGGATGGGCTTGTTGACACCACAGCACAGCACAGCAGCCCAACCAAGCAAAGCCAAAGAAACTCCCAAAAAAAAAACCACCAACTGAGGAGATGGGAAAGGGAGCTGTTTGGGGGGGGGGGGGGCCCTCAGATTGAGAGCCAAGTTTGCCGCTACAAAGGGTTGTGACTTTTGTGTCTTTAGCTATTTATTAAAATTGTTTGCCAACATAAACACACACACACACACATGCACACACATATGAATATATATATATGTGTATGGTGAGGGGTGTGGGGTTGCGGGAAACAGCAAACAGCAAACAGGACCAGCAAACATGAGCTGCGTAACTAATTTGCTTAAAGTGCACGATGGCTCATCAGCGACAATGATGGCACAGTGGTTCAAACATACACAATATATATACAATATATAATTGACAGCAGGGGTATTCAAATTGTAAATTGTAAAGTTCGAAGAAATTAAACATAGAAAAGCAAAAACTGCGAAGGGAAGCAAATGGTGAGACAAGAGTTAAATAATACACAGACAACACAGAGAGAGAGAGAGAGAGGAAAAGAGAGAGAGAGAGAGAGAGAGAGAGAGAGAGAGAGAGAGAGAGAGAGAGAGAGAGAGAGAGAGAGAGAGAGAGAGAGAGAGAGAGAGAGAGAGAGGGAGAAGTAGAAGTAGAGAGGTAAATGCAGAGAGAGATATAGAGAGTTGAAGAAATTAAGAAAAAAAATAGTTTTCATGTTAAATTTTCTCCTTATTTCAACAACTGCAAAAGAGAACCGATATATCCATATAATGATAGTGAATATAAAAAGATCAGATTAAATAGATATAGACACATTCAAATATAGTTAAAGAAATAATGAGAAAAAAATCGTTTTTTATGTTCAATTTTTTTTATTATTTATTTGTGTGAATATGAAAAGCTCAGAATAAAAATATATACACACATCCAAATATACTCTAAAAAAAAAGGAAGTTGGAGAAATAATGAGAAAAAAAATATGTTTTTATGTTCATTTATTTTTTGTGTTTATTTCTTAAACTTTAAAGAAGAACAGGGATATCTATATAATGGTCGTGAATATGAAAAGATTAGATTACAAAAAATATTTACTCAAAAAAAAAGGAAGTTGAATAAATAATGAGAAATAGGGATAAAAATGGAACATAAAAACCGATTTATAAAAACCGATTTATGTTCCATTTTTAGCCTTATTTCTTCAACTTAGAAAGAGAACTGAGATATCAATATAATGTTAAAGATCAGATTATTGTGTAACTATATAAAACTTTATATATATAATATCTATATTATAAATATAGACACATTCAATTCTATTATTGAATTATTCATATTTCAGTCTTAACGCATTTTTTAAATTTGTTTATTGCATTAACTCAATTTTTTTTCCTTTTCGCATTTGCTTCCACTTTAACTTGCTTTTTTTATTTCATTTAATTTTATTAAATTAATCTCTGCTTAGTTTTTTTTGATTTATTTTTTTTTTTTTATCTTTTAAGCTGTTTAACATTTTGCATCAGTTTGCAAATATTAAGTTTTTATTTTTTTTAAAGCTTCGCCATGCAACTCAATCAAATGCGGCAAGTTGCATACTGATTGCATTGCGAGTTGAACTTTTAAAAAGTTGAAATATTCAACTGTTATTTAATGTGTTTTAAGCCACTGTAAAACAAACACACACACACACACACACACACGCACAACCAAACAAACACATATAAACTTTGCAGCCGCATAAAACTTTTTGCTTCAAAGTGTTTTTGTGGTCGTCATGCGGGAACGGGAACGGGAACGGTGCCGGGGCTGGGGCAACCAAAATTGATGACGTCTAAGACGAGTTGACAGTTACGCCTGACGACGCCTGCCGACGTCATCATCATCATCATCATCATTCTCATCACAATGATCATCGCTTGGCTCGTCATTATCGCAAAAGTTTTTAGCAATTTGCGCGTTTTTCAGTTGTTGCGAGTTCAACGATGCGTATGAGCAACAAATGGGTGGAATCCCAATCTCGACTTAACTCGAGTCGCCTCAAAATGCCAGTGCGCAGTGCGACAGGTGTTTGCTTTATTAACTGCTTACCCATCCACCCCACCACGCCCCGCACCGACCCGCCGCATGTGGTTTTTTTTCGAGCTCGTTGACATGTAAACAGATTAACATAATTAATTTATTTCCATTGTTGTTGTTGTTGTTGTTGGCCAGGCCTAATCTAGCAGAAGTTGCTTTTGTTGTTGTTGTTGTTGTTGTTTGCATTGTTAGCAAACTAATTTGCGCTTTTTGTCGTCGCCTAATCAAATTAATTAGCGCTGCATGCGACAATTAATCAAAATGCATAAATATTTAAGTATCATGTGCGGCAATTAATGTGTGTACGAGTGTGTGTGTGTGTGTGTGTGTGTGTGTGTTAGTCTGTGTGTGTGTCTATGTGGGTGTGTTAATTTTTTGTGTTCCTGTTTCTTGTTTAAATTGCTTTGAAATCAACTATTTGTAGACTATTTGCTATCATTTAACTGAGTAGATAATTTAAATTCAAAAATAATATTCGAAGTCCCAAATATTTTCTACGATATGCGACTATATATATAATACTTATAATTTGATATATATCGGTTGAAAGATGGCTTTAAAACTGCAAATCATAAATAAAGTAAACTTTTGTAATTTGAACTCAGTTCTAAAAATGTTAATTTTTTTGTTTAACTTCAGAGTTGGATTAATCTAAATTCTATATAAACTTAATGAGTTAATAATATAAATTAAATGAAGACAGTTTTGAGTTAGTTAACTGCATTAATTTTCGCTTAAAATACCACAAAAATTACACTTTTATAAATTCACAGGTAACCAAGGAAAATATTTTGCTATCTGTTTGTCGACTATTACTAGTTTTGGCAGCTCGACACTTGAAAGGAGCCCTTCTGCTAAGCCAAAAACCTTTGAATATTTGGCTAACACACACACACACACACACACACATAGACACAGACAAAGAGGAGAGCACTCAATGGCAGGCACAATTTGGCGAGCACAATTGACTCGAATGTTATTCAAATTCAAATGCCAATCAAAATTCATATGAATTTGGCTGCATGATGATCATAACGCTTGTGGCATTAACAGACAATCGTATCAATCATATTTAGCATACAACTGTCACTCACTCAATGAATCAAATTGTCAGTTAGTCAATTCATATCGAGGTTAAAACTTCATCATTCGAATAACGAACAATATTCAAGCCAACTGACAACTCAGTTGAAATGTTGGGAAAGCTCAAATTTCGCAATTATGCAATGTGGCTGAATGGGGTGAGGGGTAGGGTGGGGAGGGGGAAATATGTTTATGGTTACTATTAAACTGACAGCTGTAAAATTGACAGCAGCCTTTTGGTCAACAGCTCAACTGAAGCGTCTCATTAGCCACAAAGTTCTGTCAGTTTTGAGCTCATTCATTCACTCGGGCACTCACTCATTCATTCAGTCCATTCACAATCTATTCACTTATGCACAGCCGCCAAATTTCCCCTGACAATAAAACCCAAGCGTCAAATACCCAAAGAATGACCAAAGACATAAAAAAAAACCAGAACGAAACGAAACAAAACTCAAACTTCGAAGAGCAGAGCAGAAAAAAAAAGTAGCTGTAAATATGCAAATTGAAAGGACAACCAAGCTTAGAACTGTGAAAGCGTCTTGGTTTGCATCCCCCCACACCCCTTCCACTCCCCCTCTCAAAACGCAAGCTGGCAAAGAACAAAAGAAAAGAGAGAGAGAGAGAGAAAAAAAACTTTGAGCTGACGTAAATTGCATATTAAATTTAACATTTTTCATATTTATGCAGCGGCGGCAGTCATAAAGTGAAAGTGACTCAAAAGGCATTTAAAGTGAGTGGTTGCACTGAAGGGGGGGCGGGTGGGGGTAACCAAGGAACAACATTTCAATTTGGCAAAATCTTCATTATGCTCAAGTGTAGACTGCAGGCAAATGGCGCTAAACGGAAGCGGAAACGTGCCAGGCAAATGCTGACCCAAACCCAAGTAAAACTTTCAATGAACAAAACACACACACTAGCACACACACTAGCACACACACCAGCACACTCCAGCTAGCCGCCATTCATTTGGCTATTGTCAGGCAAGGTCTTCATTGTCGCTGCTCCGCCTCAACCTGCTCAGGATGTATGCCGGCGAGCTCCACGTCGTCATCGTCTTGCCGTCTATTGTGCAAACTTTTATAAAGTTATGAAAAGTCATTCAAGTGCGTGCCTCTAACAGAAAGAGACAGCGAAAGAGACAGCGAAAGAGACAGCGAAAGAGAGAGAGAGAGAGAGAGAGAGATAAAGACATTGTTCGACGACTTGGCGACTTTTTGGAGCACTTTGTGCTCATTTTCAACATTGCCTTTTTTTTTTTTTTGGCGCAACAACTTAAGAAAGCGTCAACAAGAAGCAGAGCGGATCTTGAAGGGATGTAGAAGGGATGGGGGGGGGAGGGGCACAGAAGAGTGTTCACGGTCTGGTTTGGAGCCGTCAGAAAAACGTGCATGTCGACAAGGATATTGTCCTAAGCTGTGTGTGTGTGTGAGTGTGTGTGTGTCTATGTGTGTGTGTCTATGTGTGTGTGTTTGTTCAATGTCCACGATGTCATCGTCCCAAGTAGTTAGACACTGTAAATAAATATGAAATAATGGTCACAGCACTTTTGGCTACAAAAGAGTCTATCGAAAGCGTATTGCTTGTTGCATGCAACACAAATGCTGTTATAAAAAGTGATAAATACTTGTGCAACCCAGTTGGATGCTGCACAAAATTATGCAACTTAAGCTTAAATATATATTCATATTTGGCATATGTGGCTAAATTAAATCGTCTAATAAAAGTTTTTATTTTTTTTGTTTGTTTTTTTTATCTATATGTAAATATCTATTTAGAAATTATATTTATACATTTTTCAAGACAAAAAAAAAAAAATCAGAGTTGCTCTTTATGTTTTGAATTTTTTTACATAGATTTTTTTCGTTTCTTTTGCTTGCGTCAAACGTAAAAATTATTACTGAAAAAGCCAAAAAAATTTTCATAGTTTTCACAGCGCTTTTAATTTAAGTTTGAAACGATTTTTTGCAGTTATTAATAACAGTTATTTCGATTTATAATATAGAATATATAATATAAAAGATATAGAATATATATATATGAAAAAATCGGTTAACTCTTGGTGAGTTTTGTAAATAAAGAGCATTCCAGTTGCCGCTTTTGTTGAGTGTTGAGAAATGTGTCGTTTTCCCTTTTGGGGGGGTACGCTGGCAGCTTAAGTGTGCTTTGGCATTAGAGTTGACTGACGCACAGCTGCGCTCCCCACCTGTCCAGGAGCTGGCAATTTGGCTGCACTCTGAGTGCTGTTGCCAAAACTCATTAACCACACGCGTTTTGTGCCATGTTTAAACTTAAAGTGGACGAAACGTGGTGGTTGATGATGGCTTTGATAGCGACTCAAGTGGCCACCAGGCACAGCAGCGTTTTGCTAAGTTGGTGAGGTGGGGGGGGGGGGGCGTCTGGCACGCCCACTTACCACAGGCAGGCTGTCGCATTTCATGTGCTCAGAATTGCGTGTTTCGCCAGCAGCAGTAAATAATTTTTGCCAAAAGGTTGTTGAAACATTTAATAAAACCAATATAAATCATAACAAACACTTAGCACAAACAACAACAACAACACACACACACACACACACACACACACACACACATAGCCAGCAGAGAGGCAACAAAGCGTAACTAAAATTCCAAAGCGTTGCCCATTTTGGCCGCAAAAACTTCTGTTGCCGGCGCGCCGTGCACAAAAATGCCGAGCAGGCCTCCAACCGGCAAATGACAAACGTGTGTGTGTGCGTGTGTGCCTGTGTGCCTGTGTGTGTGTGTGTGTGTAAATATAACGCTCTTGGTTTGTGTGCTGTAAGCGGCATCAAAATGCTGCATTGCAAAGCGTGAACGCACCTTGCCCCAGCGCCCCTCTCTGTCTGTGCCGCAGTGTTAGTGTGTCTGTGTGTGTGTGTGTGTAAGTGTGTACGTGTGTGTGCGTGTGTGTGTATGTGTGTAAGTGTGTGTGTGTGTCATACCGGCTCGTGCATAGTTCCATGTCCATGTCGCCGTCATCGTCGTTGGCATTGCCAGCTTCCCCATGGCAACATTCAGTGCACATCAGCAACAGTTGCGAAGCACGACTAGCGCATACCCTGTATCCAATTGTGGAGCGCATATTTCAAGTTGCTGCATTACTTGAACTTGGCTTAAGCTGTTTACAACCCCATTTTGATGGCGTCTAGTAAAGGTTTTTTAGCTTAATTTGTACATCGACAGACAATTGTTGAAAAACTTTCGCATTTTGATTAAGTATTTTAATTTAATTAATTTTTAATACTAGCTTCACATCTTAAACAGTTTTTATTTATATAAAAAATTACTTGTTTTAAAGGTCAAGTTGCAAAACGCCATATTTTCATTGTTTTTTAAATATTTAAATTGTATTTGGGTTGATTATTTAATTAAAGAAAAAAAAACAACGAAAATTAATGGTTATTTCAGCAGATTATGAAATTTAGACAAATTAAAATTATGATTTTAATAAAGTTAAACAAAGTTAACAAAAATCGTAAAAGATTGTGGAAAAAATTGTGAACAATTTTTATTTAGAAAAGTATATATATATATATATAGATATATATATATATAGATATATAAAAAAATTATATATATATATATATAGATATATAAAAAAAATTATATATATATATATATATAGATATATAAAAAAAATTATATGTATATATATATATAGATATATATATATATAGATATATAAAAAAAATTATATATATATATATATATAGTCTTCAGAATTGTTGCCATATACAGCTAGATAATTGATATACCCGTTTTGTTGATTTTTTTGTAGGGCATCGAAATGTGCAAAAAATTAATTGCTGCGCATAAATCAAAAGACTTTTGCTCTCACTCTCTGTCTGAGAGTGACACCCCACGCTACACACACACACAGCCCCCTCCCCCCAGCACGCACACACACTCCACTCCCTCCATATATACACACACACACACACACACACACACACACACACACACACACACACACACACACACACACACACACCACATTTGGCATCTTTCTCTCTGCACTTGTTACTATTTCTGTTTTAGCCATTATGCATGATTCGCTGCGTTTGCTGCACACACACACACACACACACACACACTAACACACACATAGACATATTCCGTTTGTTTTTTTTTTTTTTTTTTGTTTACTTTGAAGCTGCCATCAAGGCCAAATTTGATGAGGTTCATGCACGGCAGCCAACTGATCAGAGCCAATCAAAAAGTGTTGTTAACCCGAATTGCCCAGAAATACGCTAACTGATTGCTGCACCAACAAGTTATAACAAAATAAAATTACACTAATGATCACCAAAGTTGCCATTAAACCAAGTCCAAAATTAAGACTTTATAAACGTATTTTTCTAGCAATCAATTGAACAATTTTCTGAAGAACTCAAACATTAAAATTGACAAAATGTTAAAAAGAAACAATTTCATTTTTTTTTTAGACTGCTTATTAAATTAATTTTTGAAAAAAAAAAATAAAATACTAAACAAACTTTAAAACAATAATATTTTCTTTATTTAAACGCAAAACATTTCAAAAGTGATCAAAGCATAAAATTTTAGAAGGCACAAAAACCATATTTTTTTTCATCTTAATTTTCAAAAATAATCGTTAAACCAATTTGAAATTGATTTTGGAGTCGGAACCGAGTTTATTGCCGATTGAAATTTAGAAACAAATTCGTAATTAGAAACAACATATATATTTTTTCAATATTTCGAAAATTACTGATAATATTTTTCGCAACAAAATCAAAAATGCTCAAAGCTATTCCATGTTAACAATTTTAATTTTCAATCCAAAAGTTGAGCTCATCTACAGATAACTTATGCAGCGATAAATCTATATTTCTTTGCTATACGATAGTTAATTATCAGAGATTTTCTGAACAGGGTTATATATATATATATATATATATATACTTTCTGTTGCCACAATCGTCTCTTCAATCAAGTTTTTCAATTGAGTGTTTTCATTTGTTATTAGAAATTGGAACTGGCAGCAGTCGCAAAGGGGGATGGGTTGGGGGGGACTGATGGTTATAGTTGGCAGCAGCCACAGCAGTAAAAGTAACCGTATTACGCATACGTCATGGGTGCCGGCCATTAAAATAACCATGCATTAAA
Organism: Drosophila longiperda; assembly: GCA_035042125.1. Taxonomy (NCBI): domain Eukaryota; kingdom Metazoa; phylum Arthropoda; class Insecta; order Diptera; family Drosophilidae; genus Drosophila; species Drosophila longiperda. The sequence continues at coordinate 398,412 of JAWNLV010000105.1, forward strand.
AATCATACGTCAAAAGCGACAAAAAACAAATAAAAATAATGGTAAAAAACATAAAAAATAAATAATAAAACAAATAAAGAAAAATGCTGGTAAAAAATGCACAAGCGATTTATCAGCGAGGCAGTTGAATTTGCCGTTGCAAATGCAGTTGCAGCAGTTGCAGTTGCACTTGCAGCAGTTAACAGCTGACTGTGAGAACTCGCCACTATTCAAATGCAATTTAGCAATAGTTATACAAAACAACAAAAAGTATAAATCTATGCTAAACCCACATTGGAACCGTCTCGCTGCGAACTCTTTTTTTTTTTTTGTGGGTTTTTATTGCGTTTGGAGTTGTGGGTCTGTTTCTGTGTCTGTGTATGGGTCTCGGATCTGGGAACTCCGGTCTCCGGTCTCGGGTCTCGGGCTTTAGCCCACGCTCACCGACAGTTTGTTTAGCCCCGCTAAGCCTCACACTAATTACACTTGCGCTTTTTACAAATCCGCAAAAAAACACCGCATTTTTCTTAGTCTCGCCAAAAAAAATACGCAGCTAAAACCAAAAAACCAAAATATCAAAATAAAGAGAAGAAAAAAAAAAACCACTTGGTAAAACTCGAACATATTTTCATTTTCATGGTCAAAATGTCAGTGTTGGTGCTGGTGTAGGGGGGTTGGCTCGGGGGGTGGCTCGGAGTTTTACGGCAGCGACAAATATGCAAATTCCTCGGCTCGCAATTTCCCTTTTTTTGTTCGCCCCGCTGCCATTTCACTTTTTCCGTTTCCGCTCTTTCTGAAGCACGCAAATCTTGATTTAATTTCCGACTATTAAGCTTAAATGCCAGCTAGCCAAAAATATTTGTGGCTTTTGTGCATACCAAAAAAAAAAAAGGGGCAACTCTCATTAAACACATTAGTAAAATAAAATAATCTATACAAAATTTGGTGTTTTTTTATATAACTATTAAACAGCAAGAAAACTTCTTTCAAGTGAAGTCAAAAGTTGAGTTTTGACCTGGCTTAAAGCTCGCTAAGCCATGGAAACTACAAAAGAATTGTTGTTAAAACAATTTCATTTTGTATTTTGCCTTGTTGACAATTTTTACTTTCAGTGCAGTTTTGTGTGGGTTTAGTTTAGTGTTAAGTTTCGATAGTACATGAATAATTCATGCTTACTTTCTGGCTAAATTGCAAAATGTCAAATTACATCATATTTTGTACAGTTTATGATTTGGCTTTTTGTTCTTGAACTTAGCCAAATTAAACACTGTTTTGACAACTTTTTTTTATCTATAGGTAAAAATTCGTAACTTTGCACAAAGTAAGCAGCTGCTGTCTTTTAGTGATGCTCTGCGCTGTTGCCAAAATTCACAAAAACTAAAAAAACACAAGAAAAGAAAAATATAGAAAAAAAGAAGAAATATTTGCAATGTTTTTTTAAGTTTGTCAATTCAATTAATTTTTACATAAGTTTTGTGTGTGTTTAGCTGCGCATTACACTGTTGCCAAACTTCACTGTTCGATGGGTGTTTGGGGAATGAAACCCCCCCTTTGGGTGCGAGCACTATTAGTTATTTATATAAACTTTGCATCGGGTCAACTTACGCCCAAAAATCACACGACAAGTGGTGGGTGGCACTGGTGCTTTTGACGCTTGGATGGCTTCGCCGGTGTGACAAATGAATTTGGGTCAAAAGTTGAGAAAATTAAAATGTGGAGTCGCCCAAAAATGAAACTCAATCGGAGGCGCCAAAGCGAAGTCGAACTCTAACCCGGGTGCACAATAATGATGTTGATGATGATGCCAAAGTTGCCACAAACATTTGCACGTCTCGATTTCGCAGAGTTGTCTTTGACTTTGGACTTGGACATGGACATGGACATGGACATGGTCGCTGGCAAAGTTGGTGTCACGGGACAAAAGGGCTGGCTGGCTGGCGATTCGCCACGCTTTGACATTCAACTGGTCTGCCGAATTGCAATTTTATTTGTCGATTCCGCTTCGACGTGCCACATATGCTGCACGTACCAGAACCGCTAGAACCCCAACCCATCCTCTCCATCCTTAAACGGGGGCCATTCAATTGAACGTTTACATTTTTTGGTTGTGGGTTTTTTTTTGTGTTTGGTTTTGTTTTGTTTTGTTGGAGCTCATCTTGAAAACATCCTCACAACTAACCAACCAAGCAACCAACTAACACAACAAAAGGGATACTAAAACGTTACAAAAGATTTACGCCGCTTTTTTTTGCTGGCATATCCTGTTCGACCCCTTTTCCCCCCCTTGTGAGTATAACCCCCCAACCTTTTCAACTCCTTCGACAGAGTCCCGAGACCATTACTTTTGCCTTTGCGGGTTTGAGTAATGGATTAGATTTTTACTTACTTGTTGGGTTCGCCGTCTGCTCCTGCTCCTGCTCCTACTCCTGCTCCTGCTCCTACTCCTGCTCCTGCTCCTGCTCCTGCTCCTGCTCCTGCTCCTGCTCCTACTCCATTGGTTGATTCCGTGCCGTTGCCTGATTTTTTTTTCTTTTTTTTTTTATATTTTCGCACTTGCCTTGATAGTGTTTCCTATACCCTAATTTTATGCCACATATTTTGCTGGTGGCAACAACAACAATTTTTAAGCACAATTTTTATAGAGTAATCTTTCGGGTATATCACTGGTTGTAAGCAGTTAGTTGACAATCCGATTTCCAATTTTAAATTTCCAATTGAAAATTGCATCTGATTATAAATAATTCAACTTTTCATTCATTTTGTGAGCGCACTCAGAGTTCGTTCTTCAAAATCGAGGCTTTTGGTAGAGTCTGTGGTAAGCTGGACTTGGGGAAACGGGGAAGCTTTTTTAGCCAACCCCTTTGCAACCACATTGGGCTGGAATATTAAATTCATTTTTGGGTAAATCGCATTTTTTACAAGTCTTTTTTGACTCTTCTTGGATTAGATTATCGCCCCACAGAAATTTCAACTAATTGTTTAAAATCTTTCCAAAGTTTAAATACATTTTTTAAACAAACTTTATATTTTGTCTTCTGTGACCTACTTTTTTACAAAATCTGATTTTTATTCCTAGAATTTGTTTGTGGCAATTTTTTGTATATAATTTTTTTCAAATAATGTTTTATTTATTTTCGTTTTTCTGTTACTATTCTAAAATAATAATATTATTATTATAATTCAACTCAACATTTGATTAATCAAATTGATATACTTTAGACGTGGCTAAAATAATTGTTGCGCTTGAATAAAAGCCGGAAGATCTGATATTAAATTTGGCTTAAAGCAGCGCAAAACTGAGACTCACTTGACACTGTCAGACACTGATGGTTAACCCAAGCCAGAAGCAACCTATTGAGACCCCCTTTGGTTGCCCAATACGTGGTCGCACTTTTTGTCACGCTCTACTTGGTCACACTCCGCTGCAGACTCATTGTCGTCAGCAGAGGGGCCGGCTGGGCCGGAGTCACAACCAGAACCCAGACACACTGCAAACACCGTCAACATCAACAGTCAACAGTCTATTAAAATGCCAGTCGAAGCATTGCGTACCAAGCCGTGCGACCTTATCAGTTCCGTGTGCACAGAAGGATGCGTCAATTCTCCACCCACCATCCAAACGAACCCCTTCTGCTAACACCCGCCCAGACCTGCCCGCCCACGCCATCCTTCTAAGAGATTCCTCCAATATTTTTCTTCTTGCTTTCTTCTACATTTTTATACCCTGAACTCATTGAAATTGGGTAAAAAGGGTATAATGGTTTTTGTGCAATTGTATTTAACAGGCAGAAGAAAGCATATATATATATATATATCAAGATCTACAGCCAAGTCGATAGAGCCATGTCCTTCTGTCTGTATAAACACTGGGATCTCAAAGACTATAAGATCTTCAAATGTTCAAGTTTGTATTATGTTTTCGATAACTGCTTCCGTTTCTTTATTATCGATACAAAAATATTGATCAACTGCCAAAGATCGGATAAGAAACACCCAAGTTATGGTCAAAAATATATTCTCATATTGATCGCATTTCTACCAGCAGCCGCAAGCATTTTCTGTATGCATAAATATGCGAGTGCATGTGTGAGAAAGAGATGGCGTGATATTTGATGCTAGCGTCAATTTGCTTTTGTTTGTATTCTGAAGAAACCCGTTACGTACGATTGCCTGTACGTGTGTATGTATATGTTTGTGTATTTGCACATATTTCTAGCCAACCAATTAGGGATCAGTTCGGGCATGTAAATAAATATATTCGCTTCATTTGTTTCGTTTTACTCCTTAGCGACTGTGCTTGCTCTGAGAAATGAGTGAATTTGCCGACCTGCATTTAACAGTTGGGTTCAGGGTATTTAGGAGTCGAGTTCACCCGACAACAGAATTACTTGTTACTTGTTTTGTTTGTAGTGCTGAGTGTTGTTCTCAATGTTTCTGTTGTTGCTTAACATGCGTTTTAATGTGACCCTTGCGGGCTCATAAAATTTCAACGTTTCTTTGATGGTTTTAGGGTTTTACACAGTAGTCACACACTCTCACACACACACACACACACAGAGGACTCTCTCTCTCCACATTTCATTTCATTTCTTTTCGCTATGCTGGGTTCTCCTAGGGTTTTTCTGTGTACTTCGATTGATTTTGATACGACAAATGACAAATAATATTGTCGGATGGTTGGGGGGGTGGTGGCGGTGGTAGGTGGCAGATTGCGACTACTTTTTTTTTTTTTTTTGTGGTGGGTGGTTCATAAAATGCGGCTGGGCCACAGGTAGTTGCTGTGGATGGAGTTGTGGGTTGGGTTTGGTTGGGTTTGCTGCACCACTGGAATGTGCTACAGATGGGATTTTGGGTTTAATGTGGAATTGGTCTCACAAAATGCCTTTACAATTAGCAATTAACGTTTGGGCTTCTACATAGAAGGTAAGGAATTTTCATGTCCATAGTCGCTCCAAACTGAGTTCATCAATTATTAACCAAATACCAGCTGCCAGTTGATGAAAGAATTGATTAACTTCGCATAGTTTTTGCTGCTTTAAATTGCTAGAACTTGATCAGATTGTGAACCGGGAAGGGATGGTCAATATTTGGGAACCTCTCGTTTAATCTATACATTTCTCTTGAGCTAAACTTCTACTTTCTGTCAGTTGAGTCTATATTTTTAACGTACATATTTAAATATTTATTTATCAAGTCGTAAAAATACCTTTTTATATTATTAAATTCTTTGACTTTATTCATTGGTCTATTTTTTAATACTATGTTTAATTATATCTTGTGTTTCCGGTTCCCAGTCACTTGTACAATCAGAAATATCTGTGTCGAAAAAAACTTGTAAAAATCAGTATTTTTCTTATCACGACTCATCTCAATTTTGAAGAATTATTTTGCTTCTTACATTAGCTTTTTCGTTATTTAGATTTATATTAAAAAACATTAGAATTATGAGATCTTAAATATTAGTAATCTAATTACAAGTTCATTTAAACATTTATAAAATTTTATTTACTAATTTCAGAAAGTATTACGTTTTCTACAAATGGTTTATTGCTTAGCAATGAAAAACATATGTATAAAAAAAAACCACAAAAAAGGGGATTCCAATTTTAATATATGAGTTTTCAAAGTGTATTCGAATTTCTCATCATGCTATGCATAATACTTACACATACCATTTCCGAAGAAGAGAAAAAAAATAAAAATAATAAAAACACTTTACACAATGATAACCGCAATCAAAAGTCTTTATATATATATATATATATATGTATTTTATACTCCCCTCATCCCCCCCACTCCTCCTTTCTCTGCCACTGTAAAACACTTTTCACTTTTGTTGTCGAAACATAATCCAAGTTTGTATCTATTTACATATTTATCAGCATTTTGCGGTATTTTTCTTTTTTTTTTTTTTTTGTTTGCCCCTGCTGGGGGGTTTGGGGCACTCACTGCCTTTTGGGCTAGAATCCTACGTGCCGCATCTTTTGGCTGACTCTTTAACTGCTTATGGGTTAGATTTATAGTCGCGGCTTTTATTTATGTCACTTTTGCCGTTGTTCTCGGCACCATTTTTCTTGCGGTTTTAGCATACTGTCTATTTGTCTGTCTGTCTGTCTGTCTGTCTGTCTGTATTTTTGTCTGTTTGCCCCGTCGCACAGCAACACGAAGACGTTGCATAAAATCAATTTCCTTGCCACTGCTCGTTCCGCACGATGATGAGGTAAAAGTGTTGCAAGTTTATGCTTGTTTTTTTCCATCTTCTTCTTCTTCTTCTTCTTCTTCTACTTTCTTTCCTTCTGTTTCAAAGACGACTCGCAGTCGTGTCGCTTGCCACAGCTGCCACACGATGGTGGCTAACTGGAGCCTTCGTCCAGGGGGTGGCACATTTGGCGCTCAGCCGCACGCTGTCTTGCATATTTAAGTTTTGTGCCCCCGGAATCCAAGGAGATCTCAAACCCAAGGCATTTCTCCAACTTCAACGCCATTTACACGTCCGGTTTTTTTGGCTCAACATTTCCGTTAGCTGGTTGTTTTCTTTGCTGCTTGTTAGTTGGTGCCTCATTAACTGCTCCTATTTACCGTTATCTACACAAGCATTTCATGCATCTTTCATTCACTGCACTCATTTCCGACCAGTTCCTGTGCTTTATGAACTCATCCTGGCAGCGCCATCCTAATAATAATGAAGTGGCCCAAACATGATAACCCCTCCTCTCCCTCTCCTCTTCTCTTCTCTCTAGCTAGCTGTCTCACTCTTTGGGCCAATTAGCAAAATGTGCGAATTTATGTATATATTTTGTGTTAATTTCCGTTTAATTGTTTAATATGTTGTTTGCATTTGCTATTAGCATCTTTCCGCTACTTATTGTTACTACAATTATAGCCTTATCCGACCGGTTTCCCTCTCCTCCCCCCCACACCTCTGACTCTCTCTCTCTCTCTCTGGCAACCATTTTACTAATTGTTGCAAGTGTTAGTCAAGTGGCCTGTCAGTGTGAATGTTGCCCAGTATTTTCCCATTTGCTTAAGGGTGAGCTGCTGCTTGTGGCATGAACAGCTCGTTGACTGCACAGGTAAGCAACACAACTCATTTAGTTGCTAGTTGCAAGTTGATCAAGTAACTCTCGAAACAACACAGACACAATTTAAAATTAAGTCACCTATTTATATTATATAATTAGGCATCTATTATTTTTAATTCAATTGATTTTATTTTCTTCATATTTGTTTTTTATTTAAAGTGAATTTTATAAATAAATAATTTTTATTTTTAATTTTATTTTCAATTTTCTTCATATTTGTTTTTTATTTAAAGTGAATTTTATAAATAAATAATTTTTATTTTTAATTTTATTTTCAATTTTCTTCATATTTGCTTTCTTATAAAGTGAATTTAATATATAAATAATTTTTATTTTTAATTCAATTGATTTTATTTTCAATTATTTTCATATTTATTATATTAAAGTTAAAAAAAAAATTAACACAATTTGTTCATAAGATTAAATACCGTTACAGACCGGAATCAAATTGCCGACAAACAAAAAAAATATTTAACCACCAACAGAATAATAGATAATATTCTAACATAAACTGGTTTCAATTCCAATTTGAGCAACTAGAAAAACTACAAAACTTTTTGCAGTTTTTTCCATTTGCTATTGCTACAAAGTTTTACAGATCGCGCACTAAGCTTCGCCGCTAGTTAATTGGCTTAAATGGCTAAGAACCTGTCTGTCTGTCTGTCTGTCTGTCTGAAGGATGAATTACGTTGGGGGGGGGGCGGATGCAAGTGTGTGTAAATACAGCAGCTGCCAAAAATGTTACTCTATATATGTATTTGGTTATACATGCAACACGCGACGCTTAACTACTAATTTAAATCATTTGAATGGCCCCAGTCAACTAATTCCCGCGCAACTCGTAAGCCCCATGCAAATCCCAACTGGCATAAATGTGCCGCTAACTCTAAGCCTGGCGCAGGGACTCAGCTGAATTTTCTGGGGCTAACGACAGACAGTTGGCAACCAAAACCGCAGCAGCAGCAGCATCTTCAGTTGCCAGTCAGTCGCCAAATATGGCCAAGACGCAACTTTCAATTGTTTCCCTTTCTCAGTTGGTTGTTGGCTGTTTTGAAAGTCGTAATAGAATAAAGTTTTACACCCTGGGAATTGCAACTGTTGTTTTTCAAAATGTTGTCGCGCCCACTCCCACTCTCACTCCCACCTGAACCATCCCCCGCCCCCTTGCGCCCATGTGCCATTCCCAAGGACGGCAGCATAAAAAGCACATAGATCTTTCTTTCTCTGCCGCGTCGGTGTCTTTAGCTTGTTATGTGCGTGTAATCCACTCAGCCGATGGCACCCAAACACCCCGCACGCTTCACGCCCCCCCACAGGTTCAACCCCCCCCCCCCAACCCTGAGTTTTATACATATGTATATATGACAGTTGGCATGGCCGCCATTTTGCCTGAATCCATAATCCAAGGCTGGCAAAGATTGGTTTATTGCCGGCTCTTATGGAGTGCATTATGGAATATTAATGTTTACTGCACGACTTGATATTTAAATGAGTATTATATATATATATATATAAATCGTATTTTTATGAGTGTTATATATATATATATAAATCGTATTTAAATTGATCATTTAATGAAATTCATTTTTAATTAAAATAAACAACGCCAACTAAAAGGCAAAGAAAATATATATATATAATTTTAAATTCATAATTCACTTACAAATTACTTAAATACAGAGTTTAATGTTAGATTTTATAAATTTATAATTTATTTGATTTATAAACAAAAATTGATTTTTAGTCACTGGAACCATTAAAACTAATTAAAAGTGTTTGAATTTGTGCATAGGGAAGGCATCAATAAACCCATAAGATATATATATATATATATATATATATATATTTATATATATATTCTTGATCAGCATCGAAAAAGCATGTTTTAAAAGAGACATCTTAAAACATTGTTGTCCATTTTGATATTAAGCCCAAAATTGACCAAAAAATAATATCAAAATCAGTATACTATATTATAAAACTTTCATAGGAACAATCTGTTGGTGGTTAAATATTTTTTTGCTTGTCGTCAATTTGATTCCGGTCTGTAACGGTATTTAATCTTATGAACGAATTGTGTTAATTTTTTTTTAAATATAATAAATATGAAAATAATTGAAAATAAAATCAATTGAACTAAAAATAAAAATTATTTATATATTAAATTCACTTTAAAAGAAAACAAATATGAAGGAAATTTATAATAAAAACAATTAAATTAAAAATAAAAATTATTTATTTATTAATTTCACTTAAAAAGAAAACAAATATGAAGAAAATAAAATCAATTAAATTAAAAATAATTTATTTATTTAATTTTAAAAGAAAAAATATATGAAGATAATTAAAAATGCAAATAATTTATTTAAAAAAATAAAATTAGATAAAATGTTAATTGTAAAAACAGAAAAGAATGTAAAATTAAAAAAAATTGTAAATAATTTAAGGTATTCAAATGTGAAATGATTCAACAATGATTGGGGAGGCAAAAAAAAGATTATCGATATACAAAAAAGAAAATATTTCAGAAAATATTTATATAAAAATATACATTTATATAGACCACAATATATGTGTAATATATTATAAACAATATGCCTAGTCAGTCAGTCGTTAAAAGTGTTCATTAGCAATTCCAGACGAGTGTCGCATAACTCAGTCTTTGTTGAAACGAATATATATATATATATATTTATATTACCACATTTACTTGCTTATATCGTATGACTGTAAATATATGTAGATATATATATATATATAGATATATCATCGGGCTACATATAGATGATCTTGTTTCAAGGACAAATCTGATTCACAATCAAAACAAAAATTTAAAAGAAACCGCAAATATTTGCAGCTTGGCTTAAATTGTATACCAAGTATATATATATATATATGTATATATGTATGTATGTATGTATGTATGCATATATATATGTATATTCATTCCCTGCTTACCTACTTAAGACGCCGTCTGTCGTCTGTTGTCTGTCGCCACTTGTATTTTTATTGCTTTTATTTATTTACTAGACATAACTGGCAGCAGCCCCTATCCCCCATGCACCCCCCCTCCCTTGCCATTGTTAGTTGTGAGTTTGATATGTTGTTGTTGCCCGGCCCCGCGTCGCAGGTGTTGCAACGTTCATTTTTGTGGTGTTTATGTCAAAAAGTGGAATTTTATGTGCGCGCTTAAAAGTATGCAAAGTGTTTTTTGTCATCCCTCGCCGCTTGTCGTCTGTCTGCTGCTGCTTCTTCTTCTTCTTCTGATTCAGCTTGACACCAATTTAGCTTTCTTTTAAATTTAGCTTCTTTTTGTTTTGCTAATATGTAAAATAAAGAATAAAATAAATGACTTAGTCATAAAATAAATATAAATAAATAAAATAAATATCTAACAATTCAATAAATTATTGACTAAATAAAAATGAGCAAATTTCAAAAGATTCAATTACAAAAAGTTGAATTTGATTTGCTTTTTCTATTGGCTGCACAATATTTATTTACTACACAAATAATATTTATAACTAATTTGTTGTAATACAAAATGTTTAAAAATTAACAAAATAAAAAGGCGATATTTTTTGGAAATAAAATACAGCTTTTTGTAGATCACCAAAAGTTGGCCAACACTGTTTGGTAACTTTAAACTGACAGACTGTCTAACTGACTGAATGTTTGTCTCTTGGCTTGGCTGGGCCATAAAACAGCGCGCTTAAAAGTAGGCAACACAATTTTTTATTGGCCTCACATAAAGTTTGACGTGATGTGGCGACGAGTTCGTTGCCTGCTGTGTGTGTGTGTGGGGGGCACACATTTAAATCAGCAGCAGATATGGTGAGGGGGTCGTGACAATCAATATGCCAACTGTCTATTGATTGGATTTTGATTTGCTCGACAGGCGTCGTCGCACGCGGCATTGTCGAGCAGTGATTAGGAATTGGCTTGGAAAAGGGAGCGGAAACGGAAGGAGTCATAAAACTAATCAAGTTTAAATGCGAACTGGGCATCAGCGTTAAGCTACTTTAATGGAGCATCGAAGATGAAAACAACCACAACACACACACACACATACACACACCCACACACACACAGAGGACATCACTAATTAAGTAATTACTTTTCGCTCATTAAACGCGCAGCAAGAAATTCAACTCCAATTTGACTTGATGCTGTCTAGCCCCCAACGCCCCTGTCGCCCTGTCCATCAAGCGTGCACTTAGTAGATATAGTTACAGCTACAGATACATTAACACACACACACACACACACATACACACACACACACATGGAGAGTTGGCAAGTTTTGCGCATTTCATGCTCGACATCAATCGATTGAATCGACGACGCTTAAATATTAATGATAAAATGAAGCAAACGGTGGCAGCGCCGCAACGCTGCTGCCTTGCTTAGCAAACTTCCCCCTTTTGCTTCCCCCATCGCACCTCCCCTCCCCCTCCCACCATCCGTCCAACACTTGTGTAGTAAAGCAGCGACGCATGTCGCAAGCAGCATCAAAAGTTTTGCGCAGTTTCTCGAATGAGTCATGCCAGGCAATTGCCTCATTGCACCGACTAGCGAAATACCCTACAATTATCTACACTTAGTTCGAGTTATCTGAATCTTGTACAAAGCTTTCCCCCAAGAAAAAGAATTTTATAAAATTGCCTCATTTGGAATATAGATCAAAATTAAAAAGCTTTGTCAAAAAAAAAATCGAATGCAAAAATTTGAATAAACAGAGCTTAATAAAGAGCTTAAAAGCTCTTCAGACTTTTTTATTTAATTGTGCGACAATCAATATAGATCAAATTGAAAAGATTTCAGTCTACTTAAATAAATTTTAAATCTTTTGTACTAAATAAATTGAATTCCTTCAGTTTAATAATTTTTGCCTCACATTTAAGCTTTTATGTGGAATGAGCTTAAAGCTCGCTTAGGTGAATTGTAGACTTCAAACTGCTGCCAACAACTAATATGCCCCGCGATTAAATCAAAGCGAAAAATACCAAACTAAATTCCAATATGCGAAAAGTCTTAGAAAAATATCAGACACCATAATTAACTTGCTCATAACGCGCACAAAACAAGAAGGCGCCACTCCACGAGGACGAGGATGAGGACAAGGGACGCTCGACGTCGGTTTGCGGCTGTGGCACAAGCAGACGCCGCAAGTTGGCCAGATGCTGCCGCCGCCGCCAAAAATGACAACAACAATGCAAAAAATGCCAAATTCTGCTCTTGCTGTGGGCGTGGCACTTACATGGAATAATTTTTTGAGAGCAGACATCTTTTTTTTTTATATAATTTTATTTTATTTTTTTGATTTTATTTCGTTTTTTTTTTTATTATTTTTATACTTATTTTTGTATGTGCCTCAAATTCCATGGTGTGCAAGAATTACAAAAGCCATGCACTGAAGTGCTTTAAAAAGATAAAAGCCATTTATCACGCGTGCACACACACCACTTACATACACACACACACACACACATACACACACACACATACAGGCACAGACAGGTGGTGCAGGATATGAAATCTCGAAACCAGACACGCGTGCCGCATTTTCATTGAACTGAGTAATCCCGAACACAAATGTTGCCTGAATATACATATATATTTATATATATATATATATATATATATATATATATATAGAGAAAATACATAGTTGCTCAAAATGAGCCTTATCGATGCTTAAAAAATTAATTTAGCTTACAAAAAAGATATATTTAAATAATCCAAAAATCAGGCATGCCATAAAAAAAATATAAAAATTCCATTTAAAGCTGTAAAATATTATAATTATTATTATTCCGATTCCAAAAATATTTTGTACAAATTTTAGAAGCAGATGCTGATTTTTATTTGAATAACTTGGAGAGAAAAAAGTGGTTCAAACAAGAACTCAAAATTTTAGCGACTGTTTTCAAGGACAGCTGTTGAATATAGTGACGCGATCCGATCCAGGGCAACATATATTCTACCTAATCTAAAATCTATATTATTGTATTATATGATATATATATTCATTATATATATATTCATTATATATATATTATATATATATTCATGGCATCAGAGACGTCTCCAGGCAACGCGTTACGCATGCCACTACAAAAATTCGAATACTTTTCTGAAAGAGTATTCAAATATAATTAATTTAGATTTAAAGCGCATTTCTAGGTATTTTGAATTACCAATTATTAAACCGATTAATCAAATTTAATTATTGTAAATAACATTTATAATATTTAAATATAAATTGAAGCGTTACAAACTGCAAAACATAGTCAGATAATTTGTATCCATCGTCGTCGCATTTGGCATGTTGAAGTTGCATGGCTGTGAGGCGCACATCAACAACTGTGCCACTACCACCCACCCTTGCCATATTCGCTTTTAAGCTGCTTATGCGATCAGCTTGCCATTAGGCGCAGACCGTGTGACCGCACCCCAAATAATACACCCCCCCACGACCACACCAAGAATAATAATCTTAGCAGGCAGATAACTTTCAGCCTAAAAGCATGCAACAGTTTTTTTTTTGTTGTTTTGCTTAGAAATTCTTTGCTTTTCAGTGCACGTCGCTAAAGTTAGCCAAGTCATAAACCAGTTTTTCAATTTGTAATGCAAAAAAAAAAAAAAAAGAGAAAAAAGGTTTTTCGCTTTTGCAAAGTGTATTGGAAACTGTAAGCTGGAAAGGGATCAGAGTCGTGTCGTAAATAAGCGGCAAGAGGCAAGCGGCAAGAGGCACAAACAGATAAGAAGAGGCACTTTTGCGTTTGTTCCTTTGGCTCGTTGAATGCAATGGCTGCCACTAAATTTGCCACACTGCCGTCGACGTCGACGTCGGCATCGGTTTTTATCGCATTCGCGTGTCGGGCATGCATGCTTCACTACTGCCAATACATGCGACCGACTTGCTCAGCCTCAGTCTCAGTCTTAACCCTCAACATCCTACCTACCAGCCTACCAACCGCTCTTCCTCCCTCCCTCCCTCCCATCCGACCCCTTTCTGGCAGCCGGCGCCGGCGCCCACACGCAACAAAGCTGAAAATTGCTACTTTGTTCAGCGTCGCCGAGAGAAATGTGGAGTACTGGGTTAATATGTCTATCACTTTTATGGCTAGTTGGCTCCGCTAAGCACATATTTAATTTCGAGAGTTATTATTGTTGTTGTTGTTGTTTATGTTGCTTATGTTGTTGTTGTTGCTGTCGTGTTGCCATTGCCAAGTGCTAATTATTGTTGCAACTTTCGCATTTGTTTTGCTTATTATTATTGTTATTATTATTTTTCGTCTTGTTGGGCGTTCATCGATGGGCGTGTCATGTGCCGCATGCATGTTGCGCAAGCTGCCAAATTGCATTTGGGTTTATTGTCTCACATTATTATGCAGCTTTGTCAGAAATGGCCTCTGTTCATTTGCTGACTGCAATTTTATACGATATAAAAAATAGACAAGTCGATTTATTTCGAGTAGAATATACCCTGTACGCAATCTTAAAATATATTATAGTTTTTTTTTTAATTTTTTTAAATTGCTTTTGTTGCTTAAACTGAAAAATCTTCATCAGCTTTGTTCTTGGCTTTGAAGTGATCCTTTTGAGTGCCTTTTTGGGAATGTTATAGTCTCAAAAGCTTGTAGAATACTCCGTAAAGTTCATCTGCCTTAAAAAGAATGGATCAGACATAATGCATTTTACGTATTATTATATATATAATATAATATTTAAGAGCTAATAATAAATGTATCTAAACTCGTTAGTTTTTCGTAATCTTTTTTCGAGCATTCTCGGAATTGCCTTTGAAAAGTCTGCAGTTTTTCTCCGGAAAACTCTTCAAATGTTGCAACTTACTATATATATTTATATATATATATATATATAGATATTTTTTATTTTTTTTTGAAAGAGTGTGCTATTTTGACCTACATATTTAATATGTTAATTATTGTTTATAATATTTTATATGAAATTCCTTTCTCAATCTGCTAGTATGTAAAAAGATAATCAGCAAGTTAAAAAAGATTTTGTATTTATTATAAATAAAAACATAAATAATTTAAGGATAATTAGTAACTCTATGCAAAACATTTTGTTTACAAAAACAAAAAAAAATCCTTTTATTATAAATTTGTTTTCTATTTGACTTATTCACGACAAGCTGCAAAATGCTAAATGTCAATTGTTGTCCAGTTGAATTCATGTTGCATTCTACACGTGGCATTGGCGATTTTTGTATTCAGATCTTGTTGCAAGTTCCAGTTCCAGTTTCGCTTCAGCACTCAGCTTATGCTCTCGATCAATGCCTCTCTCTCTCTCTTTCTTTCTCTCTCTCTCTCTCTCTCTCTATGTTTTTTGTTAGCTACTTGTTTCCTAGTGAGACCGCAACGGGTTTCAACTTACCACATGCCTCAGGGCCGTGCTGCACTTGTTGTCAACAATTTTATCAAGGCAAAAAAAAAAAAATAAAATACAAAAAAATGTTAAACGCCTGCTGTTTGTGTTGCTTGTTGTTGTTGTTGTTGTTTTTGTTCTTGTTTGCAATGCTTTTATTGGATTATGCGCTTTCTCTTTCACACATTTCCGCATGTGGCAAGTATTTGTGGCAAGCGGAGGACAAACGCCAGTCGCAGAGAAACCAGATCGCTGGCCTCGCTAGAAAATTGCTGTGCAAGCTCTCGAAGGGGTGGGCAGGGGATATTACACACGCACACACACACACACACACACACACAGAGCCGCACACCTGAAACTGGAACTATTTGTCTGATGATGCGAAATTTAATTTCCATTTTCTGCATGCGGCATGCAGCACAGTGTCTAATTAATTTGCATTGCGCTGTTGTTGTTGCGCTGTCATTCGCTTATCGATTTGACTGCCACATAGCTAAATTGCAGTTGATTGAACCTGCCACCAGCTGTGACTCAGTTGTTGCTGTGCCTGACCAATAACAGCAAAAAAGAAGAAGAAGAAGAGAAAAAAAAAATAATATTAAAATTGCCAATTCCATTTTCCAATTCCTCCAGCTTCCTCGCACGCATGCGGCAATAGCTTTGCATATATATTAACTCTGTATTCCAGCTATCTCTCGCTCTGTCTGTGTCTCTCTTAACCGTTGAGCGCGCTCTCTCCTGCTTTCGCTGGTGCTCTGTTTGTTTGAGTGCGCCATTGGCTCTAATGGCGTCGCTTCAGCGTCGCCGTCAGTCACCAGCTAACTTTCAATGCGAACGGGCGCAGCATCGGTTTTCGTTCTTCGTCGGTCTTCGTCGGTCGCCTTCGGTCGTCGTCGTCGTCGCTGTTATATACGCCCATCCCACCCCCAATCACATCTCTGTTAATACAGCCACTGCAGGCTGCCGCTGTTTTCGTAGTTTTTCAACATAATTAAAGTGTTTGTTCTCTCAAGGTGTGTATGTGTGTCTGTGTGTGTGTGTGTGTGTGTGGATCTCTACCTTCCCCCCATATAGATATGTATATATATATATGTATGCTATCGCGCAGAGATCGCTTGTGATTCATTTAAATCCAGCAAAATTCGCCAGACCCAAACAACTTCCAACTGTTGTCGTTGTTGTTGTTGTTGTCGTTGCTGTCGTTGTCTTTTTTGTGCTCGTGTGCTGTAACCTGTAGCCTAACGGTAACGCTCAAGTGAGCAAGCAGCAGCTTAAGACACAACAAAAATTGTAGCAAAAAAAAAAAAAAAGAAGAAAAAAAGATGAGTTTTATTATTGTATTTCTTATTTGCTGTTTCCTCAAACGACAAACTGAAGAAGAAGCAACCAGCAACAACAATAACAAATAACAATCAACTTCAGTAAATGAAATTCACAATTTATGTAATGCTTTTTTTTTTTTTTTTTTTTGTTTTTTTTTTGAGGCTATTAAAGTTCACTTTAGATTACAGATCAGCTAAATTATTAGTATTTATGTAGAAATTTTGGATTTTTTTTAGCTGATTGTGTAGAAATTATACTGTCCTTGAATAAGATTCATCAGTTTATGGTTCTATTTGATTCAGGGAGAAAAGGATTAAAACAAATAAATATAAAATAAATTTCTGAAAATAAAAGCTTCCACTTTTAAAATTTCACTGACACAATGTGACTTAAATGCAAATCTATTAAATATAAACAGCAAATTATCGAAAGTTCAGATAAAGATATTAAAACATAACTTTTATAATTTTTCCCTGACATGTCTCTAAGTATAATAAAAATAAGAATAATTTCTTAAAGCGTAATTCTTCATTTTATATGTACCAAGACTCAGGTTATTAAAGCTAACCACAAATTCCAATTTTTTCAAAAAATTTTAATACTCATCATAAGTCATGACTATAAAAACGTTCTATTGAGATATTTTCAGGGAATTTTAGGTATATATAGATCTTGTATTACACAATCTTTGTGGATTTTTGCATCAAATCGTGAATCCCAGCTATGAGTAATTACAAGCGACCGATAAATAAATCATTAATCATAAATTAGAATAGCTCATTGCAGTCTTAAGATATAAATATATATATATATAGAGCCAAGGGATCGTCTTTATATATATATATATATATATATATATATATAAATATATATATTTATTTAAAGACTTGCATCTGCGTACGATCCCTTGTCTCTAATTAGTCACAGTCAACTCAGAAAAAAAACACGCCAAAACACCGCATTCACAGTTATTATTATTATGATTATATATATATATATATATATATGTGATACATCATTATTGATACAAATAGTTCTCAACGAATTTGGAGCAAGCAAAAAGTCGCGTGCGAATCGCTAATGAAACGCGTTATTTCGTTTACATTATTTTCAATTATTTATGATTGTTTACAATAAATTTTTGTTATTCCTATTTTTTTTTTTTTTGCTTATTTTTTTAAATTGTTTTTTTTTTTTGTTTAAATTGTTTTTCTAAAGCCGATTAAAATATCGCAGAGTGTATGTGTTTGTGTATGTGTGTGTGTGTGTGGTTGTGTGGGTGTATCTTGTGCAGTACACAAAAATATAATTGATGTATATGTATATATATATATATATTTATATATATAATGTCTGATTAGTTTAATTAAAGCGTATTTTCAATTGTGCATTGTGCGCAGTTTACAATACAGCATATTTCCTGCGACTCATATACACACACACACACACACTCGCACACACACACAAACACAAAGACTGTAAAAGTCAATAACAAAAAAAAAAAGTGCATTTAAAGTGATCGTCTTCGTTTTCGTCTTCTTCTTGTTGTTTGGGCGCCAGTTGTTGCCCCTGTCAGCGGCAGCAATGACAACGACCAGCCTGGGACGACATTTTCTGGAGTTCTTTCAATTTCGGTGAGTGCAACAGAGACAGTGGCAGCAGAGATATGAATAGAGATAGAAAAATGAAAAACCATCTCGAAACAAATAGCAAATAGCAATGCCAAAAATAAATATGGGTCAGGCGACGTTGCAAAAAGATTGGCAACAACAATGCGCCTACTGCCAGCCTACTGCAACTTGAGGCAACTTGAGGCAACTGGCAACAGGCAACTTGTGGCCGAAAGGCGTCTTGCAGCGAGCAGCAGTAATCGCCAGTTGGCTATTTTTGTTGGTTGCTGTGTTGCACTTGCCGCTAATTGCAGGAAATCGTTGCCACAAATCTATCGATCGCACTTGCATCCTCAGCAGCAGCAGCAACAGCAGCAATAGCAACAGCAGCAGCAACAGTAACAGCCACAACAGGAACTGTTTACCTGCATTCTTTCCACTGCCACAGACCTACAAGATGAATGACTTCAGATTGCTCGAACGATTCTCAAGTGCTGAAAAACTATTCACGATTTTTCCTCCGATGCTGAAAATGATTCATGGGTTTTACTTGACTTGAGGATCTACGTCGAACCCATTAAAAATTAGTTAAAAACCTAAACTGGAGTTTTCAATATGTAGCCATAAGTTAAATTTTGACTTGAATCATTTTCTACTTACTCATTTTTTAAAATTCAGCTATTAATTTTGATATTATTATTAAATTAAAAACATTATTTGCATTTATTAACTATTATTTTGCTAGTCTCAATTAATAATAATCATTTAATTTGCATCGTTTTTTTTTTATCCCCATTTTATTTTTAATAAATATATTTTGGCCTAAGGGAGTAACTGCCAGTCGAGTGCGCTCGACTGCAACATTCTATCTTGTTTATTTTACGGCAGTTGAACTCAGCGAATTTCTGCCAACAACAAGTTGCTTTTAGGCGCAACTTTCATCTTAGTTTACGTGCCACATAATTATGTGCAGCTATGCTGGCACTTGTTGTGGCAAGTGCAACTAGATCGTGGAGTTTTGCATGGGTGTTGAATCGAATTAAATATGATGGATGACATTTCACATAAGCCCTGGAGACCAACACGATTGATCGATCGATTGAACGATCTTTAGTGCAAAACATGTTTTTCTTATAGCCACAGCAAAAAAAATTTCACACTCTGCAAAAATTAGCGCTAAAATGTAGAAAATCATCACACTTTCTGTGCAAAGTGGAACAGATCTTATTATTCAGAAATGTCTAAATAAAAAACCGAGTTTTTCCTTTCTTTATTTTTCAAATATTTAGAAAAAATATTATGTCAAAAGATTTTTCTAAAAACAAGATTTTAGATTTCTATAAAAAAAAGTAGTTCAAATGTTTTGTATACCAGAAATATTTTCTAAAAACCGGAATATTTTTTAATATTATTTATATAGAAAATTAAATTTAAATGACACATTTTTTAATCAAAAATTGCTTGAATTAAGTTAACAATTTATGGTTTTCATTCCTTCTTAAAGTGAAATCTAAAATATAAAAAAATAATAATAATAATAAAAAATATTTAAAAAAAAAATAAAAAATAATAATAATAAAAAATATTTAAAAAAAAAATAAAAAATAATAATAATTTAACAAAATAAAAAAAGCTGTAAAAATTGAAGATTTGTTTTTAAATGAATCGACGAAATTTTAAAGTGCGTGCACTTCAACGTTGCAGTGGCACAGTGGCATGCCACATGTGAAGCACTCGATATTTGTCATATGTTATTTAGATCGATCTTGTAATCTGCATAGCTGGCGGCAGCAGCAGCATCCAAATAGAAACTGCTTTCAATTGATGTATGTGGCACATGCTCCGCCAACCGCCACACGCTGCCTGTTTACAACTATTTTTGTGGCATGCAGCTGTTGTGTGCGGCAAGTAAAATAAATAAATAAACTCGATCGCTTTTGCTTTTGATCAAAGGGGCAGAAGGGGCAAAGGCAATGGCCAAAAGGTCGCAGCTGCTGCTGCTGTTAACTGCTAAATGCCAACTGCTTCAAGTCGTTATCCTTTTTTTTGGCTAATAAACATATTTTCCCATTTAGCCAAAGCGCTCATTATGGGGGCTGAGCCAGCTCAGCGCTAAACTGGCAACAGCTAAGCATTTTTATCGCGTGCTATAATTGTCTGCATAACAATAACACTTTTGACATTAACAACCAGCAGAAAACAACCAACAACAATCATTATAACAGCAACAACAACAACAACAACAAAAAACAACAACAAACACAACAATTGTCATAATTTTGCACAATAAAAAGTGTTTTTCTTGATTAAATGGCGCATGAGGGGGCAGACAAAGACATTGAAGAAGGGGGGGTGAAGGGGCAAGCATTAGCCAGAGTGCTTGATGTGGGCGTGGTTAGGGCGTTTGCGGGCCATCAAAGATGCAAAGATGGAAAACCAAGCAGCGAAAGGGGAAAAAAAAATCAAATAAAAAACTTGGCGAAATTTGCGCATTTTCATTTCATTTTCTCTTTCAGCGGCTTTCTCGGTGTGAAAATACCGAAAATGGCATTGGCCATAATTTTATTGCTTTCATTTGTGTGAGGGGTGTGTGTGTGTGTGTGTGTGTGTTGGGGCTAAATAGTGTTATTAGTGGGGTGTGCGTGTGTGTGTGTGTGTAAGGGACTGCCGGGAAGGCGCCCCAAAGTTGCTCCAAAAGCGCTTTGTCACTCAAGAAAACTTGCACACACATGAGCATATCTGTGTGCGTGTGTGTGTGTGTGTGTGTGTGTGTGTGTGTGTGTGTGTGCCTATGTGACATTTATGGGAATGCAACAACCAGGGTTGAAATGATGTGGTAACTCTTCAGCTTAAGTTAGCTTCAAATTACTTAACTTTGTTTATGCAACAAATTCGACAAACAGACAAATTTGTTTTTCTACTTAAACTTTCAATTATTTTTTTTTATTGCATATTTTGAAGTGTAGAAAATTAGTTTTTCAATACAAGCTGAAGTATATACATATATATATATATATATATATATATAGTCGGATTTCACAGATTTCCACTTGTCGCAAGCCGTGTTTTTTTTTTTGTGACTGTTTTATTTTGTTCTACACTTAACTTTTTATTTAACAAATCAGTTAAAAACACAATATTATTTAAAATATACCCAACTCCATTCCAGTTTTGGCCAGCTATATAAAATTGGCACGATTTTTTATTGTTTTTGCCATGTTATATTATTTCAATTTTGATGTTTATATTACTAATCCAATAAATATGTAATAAATATAAATATATTTTATATATATTTAATTATATAAATTATTATAATTGGAATATACCCAGTTTTTCATAGATCTACATATTTCATATAAATATATTTCATTTCACAGCAACAAATCGAATTGATTTCGTATTATGGCCAACAAATCAATCGTTTTGGTCACAAATTTTAATTGCTTAAGTGCCACACACACACACACATATCGAGTGCTGCAACCCTGGTGCATTCTTCATTTATGTGCTTGTCGCATTTGATTGGGGAAAGTCCAAGTTGTAAATTGTAAATTGCCATTTGCCATATTTGTCCATTTCTGAGTAACTTGCAGCAAACCCATCCATAAATACCACACACATATATATATACATTTATATATATATATATATGTGTGTGTATGCCCCCATATATGGCCCCATCAACATCATCGTCATCATCATCATCATCATTATCGCCTTCATATTTTTATCATTATAATCGCCAGGCTGGCGGCAAAAGTTAAACACATTTTTGCTTCAAATTAACTCCTTTTGGCGGGCATTTTAATTTTATTAGCTGCTATGCAACATATTGGCCATATATATATATATATATATATTTGAACGATTTGTTATATTTTGTGTTCAATTAACGGATCTCAAATGGAATTGTTTTTGTCTCAGTCAGAAGAGAAAAGAAACTCCCAAAAACTCTTCAGAAAGCCTTAATTTTCTCGAGGTGCTTAAGATAAAATAATAAAAAATATTATTGCTAACGGTTTTAGTTCTTATTAAAAATTCTAAAATGGTTTAATTTTTTTTTTGTTAAAAAATAAATTTTTTTTGTTCCGAAATGTTTTTTTTTGTGGAATTAATAAAATTGGTTTTATTTATTCGCAACAAACGTGAAATTCTGCAACATTTTTGGCTTCTTTAAAAAAAAAAATTTAATTAATTTTTTTTTTATTTTTTAACAACAACAAATTTTAAAATGTTGAGAAAATTCAAGCATCATAAATTTTTTCGGGACATTAAAATAATAATTTCCAATTAGTGAAGCACTTTCCAAACTGAATTAGAAATTTTTTTTATTTATTTTTAATGCGTGGAGTTCAAATTAATGCCACTTTCTGTTGTAAGAGTATTAAAACTTCGTATTGGCGTTGCAAGTGTTTTTTTTTTGTTTTTTCTGTATTGCGGTTCATTTATTTTTGTTTTTGTTTGTTGGCCATGATTATTTGTTTATTTGTTGCGCTGTTTGTCTGTCTGTCTCGCTCTTCATCTCTCTCACTTTCGCTCCCCCCCCCCCCCCACTCGCTCTCTCACTCGCTCTCTTGTCCCATTCGCTTTTGACCCTGTGGCAACTTTCGCTAGAAAATTTATTAATTCATCCTAGGGGAGCAATAGTTTGGCGTATGTTGTCCCGCTGCCCCTTTCTCCACATTGTTTTTTTTTTTTCGTAGCCAGACAGCAAACACAGCCCCCCTCCCTTCCCCAGCTTGCATGCTTTTTTTTTTTTTTTTGTTGTTGGCTACTTCAACTTCAAATGGCGCCGCCTGCCGCTAAAGATACTTTTGTATCTTTTTTTTTCTTCTTTCTTTTTAGCTGCACGGCAATGGGCAAGGGCATTATTTAATTACAGGCTACAGTTGTCCTGTGCTGTCCGAGTCAGTCCAGGTCTATCGCCTGTCCCCACCCCCCTCTCCACCCCCTTCTAACAATACACCGCCTTGGGGCCTCGTTGTTCTTTTGGGGGTCTTCATCGTAAAAATATTTTCAAGCTGCTCGCGCAATGCCTGAGTTGAAGGAGGAGGATGGAAAAGGGGATTGTGGAGGGGGAGGGGAAGAGTGCTGGTTTTGCTTGGAGTGCTGTGCTGTCCCTTTAGAATGGCCATTTCTTGACCCCGTCAATGGCGTGTGGGAGCCTCAAAACAATTTTCCAAATGTTGCCGTAAAGTTTTTAATTATTTTACTCAGCTTATTTTTTTTGTTTATTTTTTCTTTTCTTTGCTAATGTTTTTCGTATTTTTTTATATACATAGTTTAAGCAGAATATTCAAAACAAATTCAATTAATGTCATTTCTCATTTTTTGCATGTTTCTTTGCAGGTGAGTTGTCCAAGTTTGGCTGATTTTATCTGTCAGTAAGTACAAATGTTTCTGTAACTGATAAAATCAGAGGACGACATTTTGTGGAGACATGTTTGACTCATCAAAAGTGTCATGTTCCTCCTCCTTTTCTATCTCCTCCCCACCCCTCACTTTATAATGCAAACAAATCCCAAAGATCAAGAGTCAAAAACCCAACTGCTCATCCACAGCAGCATTTTCCACATCTTTAGATTTTTTTTTCCCCATATGCGTGCAGCCGCAGCAAAAAAACATTTTTCCAACATTTTATTTGGAGATCATTTCCACGACGCCCCCCTCTCCCCTCCCCCTACCCACACTTTTCGCGATTTGACAGTTTGTTTACAGTATGGGCCCAAAATGCCTGACTGCTGCCTGCCTGGCTGTGAGTTGAGATCCGGAGATTGTCGGCCACGATATGCTTGCGACTCGTGGGTGGCTCTTGTCATGTAATCTGCCCACAATTTTTTTTGTCAAAGAGATCTCAATTGCAGACGCCGCGTCATGCCACAAAAAAAACGACGACCAATCAACAGTTTGTCTGTCTATCAAATTGCAATTTTCTTTTAGTAGTTGTCATCAGCAAATCAGATTTTCTCTGCCTTTATTTATATATTTTCAATTTCAGTTTAGACTTAAATTACTTAACTTAAGTTATGAATTTAGATTTGTTGTTATTTTTCTTCTTTTTTTTATACGTTTTGGCTAACAAAATCAGTTAGCCATTTGGCAGTTGCACAATAATTCTCAATTCGTATTGAAGTACGAATTTAGTTCAGATTTCTTGATGCTGATATATATTTATATATATATATATATATATATTTCTTCTATTTTTACCACAAATCAGAAATCTTTATACACTTTTTTTAAATCATTTTTATTTTGATTTTGAAAAATATAAATGCCATTTTTAACTGCTTGAATTAAATACTTTATTTCAGCTGAGAAAATTATAGCTTATTGAAACGTGAAATTAAACAAGATTTAATTTAATAACACTTAATATTATATATACAATTATATAAAATAATATATATAATAATAATGTCCATGAATGTGTAGAAAGAGGGATAAAATATTGAATTTGAGAAGCTGCTCACACAGAAAATCGCATTTCGAAGTCTTTCACTTCACCAAGTTATGCACTAAAATTGGCAAATGTTTTTAGCCATAACTGTAGTGGCTAACTGCCAAAAATAGTACTTTGGCAAAGGTATGCAATCTGTGGAGTTTGGTTTAAACTGTTTGCATTTCATGTTTCAATGGCCATTAAAATATTTTGTGGCCAAGCTTATTGTTTTTTTGTGAATTGTTGCCCTTTTGATAATTAATCATTTGGCCTTAAAAGCAAACGCCAGCAACCACAAATATGCACATTATGTGGCCAAGCAGACGATTTTCACAGGATATATGCGTAAGCCAATGAGCAGCCAAACCAGAGAAAATATGTATATATACAGAGAGAGCGAGAGAGAGAGACAGAGAATGCTCAAACCGAAACCGATATAAATTGCATTATGGGCAAATTAATTGTTTTTACCGTTGCGAGAGGGGACGACGACGACGACGACGACGACGACGACGACATTAATGGGCCAAGCTCCCCAAACCCAGACACCCGGCAAAAACAGACGGCAGCAGGCCGAAGGACATTAATAAGGCCCAAAGGATGTGGTGACATTAATTGCGCGACGTTCGAGACACAAAACGCAACCAGTCTGAGGGGGGATGGAGAGCGGGAGGGTCTGGGGAGGAATAGTCATTACATTTCCATATAAATATTTATCGTATGTGATAATGCCACAGGACACGACGCACCCGTCAGTGGGTGGACTGTGGGCTGTGGTCTCTCGATTCTCAATAGTTTTTCAATTTGTGTAATATATATGCATTTACACTGGCAAAATAAATAGCCATAATTTTGAAAAAAATATATATATTTTTGTGGCCTTCTAGAAAATACGACTTTTTTAATACTTATAATTTTATTTGTATTCCATTATATCTGTATTTTAGAAAGGATGCCTTTCTAAAAAAATGAGGGTTTCCATTTATACTTTTTGGGCAACAAAAAAAAATTACAATAGAAAAAAGTTCACATTTTCTAAATTTTATAGTTTTATAAATATTAAGGAAACATTTTAAAATAAAAGAAAAAAATTTAATAAATTAAATTTTGTTATCGTTTTCAAGTGTTTCTAAATATTCAAAATATTTTTCGCAATATTTATAAATTATTTTTAAAAACAAGAGAAATACAAAAATGTGGGTCAACTCTTTTTTACGAGTGTACGTTTGTACACACGCATGCCAAATGAGAGAGAGAGAGAGCGAGAACAGCACAGCAAATGCAATTGCTAACACATGTTGAGCCTCGCCAAGCCCCACCAGCAGCGAAAATTCCCTCCCTCGTAATTGTTGCCTATCGGCGCCTGGCTTTGCATATGTAATTAAAGGCGGAAATCCCTCACGTTGCCAAAATGGCTAAGAAATTCGAATTCGTAAATGGGTCCAATCTAAGCGCAAACATTAATTATTTTAATTAATAATTGTGTGGCATTAATTTTGATTTATATTTTATGCCTACGTCGCACTCGCACTCTCTCTCTCTCCTCTCTCTCAGGTTCTTGCTCTTATTCAGGCAATTTGTCAAATTTGTTTAACTCCATTGCTCTCTCACTCTCTCGCTTACACGTTGCTTAAAGCTTGATAGTCAAAACAAAAGCAACAGCTGGTCGAACGAAGGCTTGTTCGCTTGATCGGTCGAGGCCATAGCAACAACAACAACAACAACAAGAATAAAAGCCCACAACAAGAACAACAAAAACAACAATAAAAATAAGAGCTTCGCAAAGGGCTCTCCCACGTTCAAGTTGCCATGACAATGTTAAATATACACACACACACACATGTTCCACTTACACTTCCTTGTCAGAGCAGCCGCCTTCAGCGCCAAGTTGACGACGATCTTCGTTGGCTCCCACTCACTCTCTTGCGAGTGCGACGCTCTCTTGCTGTGACTGTTTCATATGCTGCTGCTTCGCACGCTTCGCTGAGCTTTTTGGCCAACAGCAGCGACGCCAGCAGAATTGGGTGCGTTCATTACACACATAAACAAAATTCAATTTGATAACGATGCGAAATACCACAACCAATACCAATTTTGAGCAGCATTTGGAAAATTTAAGCAAACATTTCAAATATATGTCGTATATATGAGAATTTTTTTTTAAAGTCCATTAAACAAATAAAAAACATTACAGCTCAATACTTTGTACGCAAGTGTAAGTAACACAGCAGAAAAAACAACATTTTGCAAAATCTACATAGTTATAGTTAGAGTTATTTTTTTCTAAAAACTATGGTTTACATATCACAATTTCAAGATGTATAGTTTTAAACAAGTTTGTCTTATTTGTCGATAGCTAAATTTTTATATAAATGCATAGAAAGAATATTTTTCACTTCTACTTTTTAGAAATGTTTTTTAATAATAAAACATACTCAATAAAATAAAAGTATTGTCAATTTACGATAAGATTTTGTAAATTATAAATATATTGCTCGTAATATATATATATATTTTTTTAATGTAAATTATAATTTAAGTGCGATTTTAGTTTTTCTAAGTGTATGCTTATGTTAGGCAGTGTTGATATGTTGACTGGGTGTTAGGGTTGTTTCACTTGTGTTCGTTCACTGTGAAAAATATTGCAGTGGGTCTGTTAACAGTTGGTTTTTGTATTTTCTTAATTTTTTTTTTTTTAGTTTTTGCCCGCTTGTGTTTGAAATAACGCACGCGTCAGCAATGCGGTTGACCAGAAACAATGTGGATGCTTTGTGCATTGTTTGTTATTAGTTGCTTCTGTTGTTTTTCTGTTTAGTTGTTTGTTGATTTTGATCACACGACTTGCAATTCGTTCTAAATTCCCGGTTGCAGTTGGCAGTTGTTGTTGCCAGTTGTGCTGCTTACGCATATGCCACGCATACGCTGCAATCAACGCCCAGCGATCTGCTGCTCTATTGAAGAACGCATGCGATTTGCGCAATTTGCTTGCGTGCAGCAGCAGCGCAGCAGCATCGCCAACGCCAACGCCAACTCTAACTTCAATGTGGGCAGCCCAGCAGCGACTGCAGTGAGCGCCAACGAACAACTCGTTCCACACACGCACACACACACAAGCACTCACTCAGCATCAACCAACAACCAAAATGCGCCAAACGCACATTGGCTTCAAGCTCTGTTAGTTGGTACAGAATGTGAAATGTAAAAGCTTTTTAGTTATGCGTGTAACAAAAATAATACTATCCCTGAATATACAACAACAAAATAATAATTTAAGAATAGCTGTGAAGGTTGAATTTTGTAATATTTGGCAAAATACTTTTCGTTGAAATACTGCATAACAAGCCCAGTGTGCGTTGGGGTAAGCATGTTTTGTGTGAGTTTGATTGCAAAGAAAGGTAAGCGGGTGGCGACGCAGTAGAGCGCACGAGCACGAGCACGAGCTTCGCTGTCGACGTCGCTGCCACTGTTGCTACTGCTGCCGCTGCTGCTGTCAGCCGGCTTCGTAAGTTTGCTCAGTTGTGTTTTGCGTTCCACAGGCGACGGACGAAAGTTTTGAAAGCGCAACGTGCGGTTGGTATTTTTGTTTTCGTGTTATTTGTTGTTTTTCTAGTTGTTGTAGAGATGTAGTGTTGTGTGCGTGTGTAAACGATTCGATCAAAAATTATCGCTTGTGTGCAAAGCAAACTAAACAAAAACAAAACGAAACTAAAGTAAATGAAAAGAAAAGAAAATAAGAAACCCCAAATACGATATATTACAAATTGCGCTGTGTTTTGCCAAATGTTTTAAGTTTTAAATTGCTTTCATTTTATACACATTACTACTCTGATTATTTGTGCAGACAACTATCCAATGTTATATAATACTATAATAAAACAATTAACTGAGAAACTTCAAAAACAAAAATAAAAATCAAAATCAAATAAGCCAAAGGAAATTGTGGTTTTTGTTGTCGTTGTCGTTGCTGCAGTCGCTGTTTGTTTATTTTTTTTGGCAGCCTCATTTTACGTTTTGCGTTTGCCGCTGGCAGCGCTGCCGCCGCCGCAGCCCGAAATTTTGTTTTGTTTGTGTTTTATGTGTTGTTTTTCATTTACTTGTGTTTTGTTTGTTTTTAGCAATAAATGCAAAATTTATTTTGCATTTTGTCTTTCAAATTGTGTTATTTAAATTGCTCTCAATTTGGTATTTCGGTGCAAAAGCTCATGTGGAACTTGACTACTTTTTTTTTCTTTCTTTTGATATGTGGAGCGTTGTAAAGCAGTGAAGTAAATTAGAAGTGGACAGACAGATGGACAGACGAACGAACGGAGTGACGCTGAGTCACGTTATTTAACTTGTTTGCTGCGCGGTTGGCTTGGTAATATCTGTGCAACAAATCAAGATTTAACTCTGACTCAGCTCATCGATATATATTCGTTAACATTATCGTCACTATCAACGAAAAGATTTCATTCTATATGAAAGTAGTGAATTCCCCAATCTAAACTTTTACTTGCTTATTTGTTGTCAGTTGGTTTTGTTGTTTTTTTTTTTATATTCTTTATTTTATCGTAATAGAATTCCTAAGACTGAATTTTGCTTTTGTGGAACTTATGCACTTCCAATATATCTATATTTATAATTCTTAAGTGATAACCCACTCAGCAGATATTTGGTATATTCGAATTTACAGTCAAGAAATAAAAGAAACACTTCGTTTTTTATGTTTTCATTTTTAATAATATTATTTCTTTATCTAATATTTTAGATGAGATTATTATTTAAAAGTTTAATTATTTGTCTTTAATATTCAATATTAAAATAAATATTCAATTTATCAATATAAATGAATTGCAACTCGAAATGTACATTTTCAAAAATTGTTGAGTAACAGTTTTTAGTTAACATTTAAACAACTTGATCAGCGGTGTTAAAAATTATGTTTTACTGCATTACACAGACAAAAATGTGTCCAAAAAGTTGTTGTTGTTGTTGTTATTTTCGATTCGTTCCACACTCAAGATCTACTCCAATACTCCATTCCAGCGGATCGTTCTAAATGCTCTGCTCAACATGTGATTAACTTTCTAAAAATAAATGAGAAACCACAGCGTGTGTTGTGTGATGGAAATGGAATGGCTCAATGGTCTCACAGCGATCTCAGGCAATTTGTTCTGTTGATTTTCCAATTTTTTCACATTTTCCATTTCGCTCTTTCCTCGTTTTTTTTGTTTTTGGCCAGCATTTTGTGGACGCAACATAAATGCCAACTAAATTCATTAACAAATCAATTTAACAATAAATGTGACAACACAGCGGATAGGTTGGGGATAGGGATAGGGATAAGGGGAGCTGTTAATCTTTGACACTTGTACAACACTATAAAATTGATTAACTGCAAACAGAATGTAAAAGACGAGAGTGCGCGACGAGCAAATGCCCTAAAATAGAATTAAGAGACTCAAGTGTAATTTTCATTTATAGAAAGAATTAAAATGAAAAGCAACACAAAATATATAACATCATTTTTAGTAACTCTAATATTTTCAACAACGATTGCTTTACTATTTTTTCTTCTACTAATTTTCAGAAAATGCAAAAAAGCTTTTTATTTTCTACATTTCTTTCAATATGTTTTGCATTTTAAATGCTCGAGTAAATTTCATTTTATTAACATGCAATCATTATGTGCATATGTGTGTGTGTGTGTGTGTGTGTGTGTGTGTGTGTGTGTGTGTGTGTGTGTGGGCGGTATGTTGGCATTTATGTAAAAGGGGGGATTGAAACAGCTGGCATGACAACAGTTTCAGCGAGCTGCTAAACGAATAAACGAATAAACGAATGAGTGAATGAGTGAATGAGTGAATGAGTGCTTGAATGGTTGAATAAGTGCAGCATTGATTGAGTGT
This sequence comes from Drosophila longiperda, assembly GCA_035042125.1. NCBI lineage: Eukaryota > Metazoa > Arthropoda > Insecta > Diptera > Drosophilidae > Drosophila > Drosophila longiperda. The sequence goes on from JAWNLV010000105.1 coordinate 429,139, forward strand.
TTGGCTGAATGCTCGAGTGCATTATGCAAACGGCAACAACAACAATAACAGCCACAAATAACTGAAAAAAATCAGTATTAAAAAAAAAAAAAAATGATAAAATAAATTTTTCTTTTTTTTTTCATATCAACATTATTTGTTTTAATTAAAATCCAAAAACGCACAGCGAATGTGAATGAAATGCATACGAATGCGAATGTAAATGCGAATGCGAATGCGAATGCGAATATAAACCGTTAGCGCTATAAAAATGCAGCTGCAACAAATTGTAAATTTATGCACCAAGTTGCATTTCAAATAATTCACACAACGTCAACGAACTCTGTCCCCCAAACAAAAAACATAAATATAATTTAACACCGGCAATAAAAATTTGCACAGCTCGTTAAAAAAAAAAAACTAAAATAAAAAAGAAAACCAAAAAAAAAAAAAAAAAAAAAAACTTTACTTTTTGTGCTCCAAAACGCTCACGTAAGTAAAAAAAAAATTAAACAAATAAAATGCTTACCAATGAAAATGAAAAATTTGATGCTACCAAGAACAAAAAAAAAAACAAAAAAACCACAACAACAACAAATTCTAGAAAACTGAACTCGAAACAAAGAATTTGTCACTTTTGCGACATTTCATCATAAAAAATGAAATGATGAAAACATTTTAGGTGAATTATTTAGGCAATTTAATTCTTAGTTTTAAATAACCCAAAACGGGCAGAGAAAAATAGACACATGATATATATATATATATATATATATATATATACAGCACTTTACTTTAAAAACCCTATATCTAATAACTATAGAGCCATATTTAAATTTTTTTTTTTTCATATTTACAAAGCATTTTTGTGATCACTTTGATAGCAAATAACAATTATTTAGAACAAGCGAGAATGGGTGCAGAGGGCCTGAACCGTTTTGTGGCATAGGTAAACACACAATACGGCTGCAACTCAGCAACGAAGAAAGACAAATGAGACTGCGGAGCTGGGAGGAAACACCGGGACTCCGACAGGCCAAATGTCTTTTGGGCGGCTATAATCAGAAACGATTTAAGCAAATAATATCCATGGGCAGGAATAGGCTAAGGATACTTGTCGGTCTACTGACAGGACATTGTAGACTTAAAAGCCACCTGTCCAAAATGGGTATCTTTAGCAACAGTCAGTGTATGTTTTTTTGAAGTCGAGGAGGAGTCTTTAACTCACATCCTAACGGATTGCATTGCCCTTGCCAGGAGAAGATGCAGCATCCTAGGGAAGCATACTATGAATATCAAGGACATAGTAACCCTCGACCCATCAAAGATCCTGATATTCGTTCAGGAGCTGGGGCTGATGGAGGAGCTATAAGCTCAGAAGGGGGCACATTAGATCTATTAGGTCGCAGTGCGCAGAACCCCAATAAAATAATAACAATTATTTAACTATTATTTTGAATGGTTATTTCTTGCTGATCTTGGTTATGTTATTATTGCAAATCAGTTCTTAAAAGATTTTTACTTCAATTAATATTTGAATATGTCTTGATTGAATAATCTATTTTATACATATATCGATCGAGATAACATGTCAACTTATTAGCATATATCGATTGAGAACTGTTTTTGCTAACTAAAGTCAATTTGTATCGATATTCGCCAAATATAGGCTGTTATCGATAAAAATCATTTGTATATATATATATATATATATGCATAATGGATTTGGCAATGGTTCCTTCTACAAAACTTGACTAATTTTATTTAGTTGGAACGGAAAAACTTTTGTGTTAAAACGTAAAAATATTTTTTCAAGTATTTTCAACTTTGTTTGCTTTTTGCGTTATTTAAGTAAGCAAAAAGAAAAAAAAAGATTAAGTGTAAAAATTGTGATAAAAAGTGTGAAACAATTTTCTTAATTTTTTTGCGCCTTAATTTATTTTTATTATAGATATTTATAAGTAAATTTGGTACACAATTTAAGTTGTTTACACAAACTGAATTGTTATCTGCCAGTTTTTGATTTGTCAGCATTAAAAGGGTAACAGAAAAACACACACACACACACACAGATAGACTTTGTTGCAAGACTTAGTTGCACATGTGGCAGAGTCGTCTTATCAGCGTCTTTGGTAACTCAGAGGTCAGAGTTCAGAGTTCGCCTGAGAACTGCCCAAAAGTGGGCAGAAGATGTTCCATTAAATGTTTGTTTGATAGCCACCACCTGCAAATGGATGTGTGTCGCCCCAAGTTGTGCCCCCCCGCCCTCCACCCCAACTCCAAACCAAAACAAAGTTTTGTTTACTGTCATTTCCCCCTCCCCTCTCTCTCTCTGTTTTTGACTTTTCGAGCAATCGACAAACGACAATTTGTTTGTAATTTGTTTGTTTATACAGACCAGTGCCTTCAAATGGGGCACAAACCAAACCATTGCCGCCGCTTATCTGTGCCATGTACAAAAATTGTATCTACACAAATCGCTGAGCAAACAAAACAAACGCAGCAAAAGTCAAATGAATTCAGTTGCCGCCGGCCGCAAAAAGACAAATAAACAGCAACAACAACAACAACAACAACAAATTGCTAGAAATTGCAGCCCAAATAGGTGCCCACTAGCACCCTAGCCTCTGCCCCACTGTCCATGCCCCTTTTCCCCTCTCTTGGCGGTTTTTTTGTTGTTTTTTTTTCTTAGTCATTGGCCAAAGTTTTTTATCAGCCGCAGGCAAGTTGAGTTGACTTTCGTTTTTACTCATATATTTTCATTGCTGCACCTGCTGCCTTATCACAGCTTGTCTATGCCCCTCTGCCACTCCCAGCTGCTGATTTTGTGCCACATCTAAAAACCCACTCGAAGTAAACCAATTTTGTAACCGATTACAAAACTTTTCTTGTGGCTCAACACGATGTCAATTGCGACGTTTCTCATCGCGATGAGAGAGAGAGATAGCCAGAAAGAGAGAGAGAGAGAGAGAGAGAGAGTTAGGAGAGTAAAAGAGAGAGCGAGACTCAAATGTATTTCGACAGAAGTTTGAAAATAAATAAGAGTTGCATTTATTATCATTTATTGCAGCTTTTGTGTATGCTGCAACTTGGTCTGGCAACAAAAAAAATGCGCTAAATTTATATATAATATTAATATTAATAATAATATATAAAAAATATGAATAGAAACTGAAGAAAATATTAAACTATCTTAGCAAACATATTACAAAAGATAAAAACAGAAAAGAAAAGAAAAAACAAAGTAATTTAAAATAAATAAACAGCAGATTTGTATTTGTATTAAAATAGTCGAGCAATTTATATATATACATATATAATAATTGTAATTAATATTATTATTATTAATATAAAATTATTTTTGTAGCAATTCCATATACGAACGTTAAAATAGATCTGAAGACGATCATTTTTTGAATATAAAATCATGTCCAAAATATAATATTCATTTGTTGATATGGCAACATTTATTTCTTAATAAAATCGACTTTAGATTGCGTAAAATGTGTTGCTAAAATTTGACTCGATTAAATAAATTAAGAATACTTTTAATTTATTTCGTTTGCTGAGCTATTAAATAATAGAAAATTAAATTGTTTTATAGAACTTTCTTACAAATGGAAAAAAAATCCATAAAACTTGATAAACGATCGACAATCTTATATATTTAGTTTCTTTAGTTTAAAGACATATTTGTGGCACTTACACGCCCACTTGCCCCTCGCCATTAACATGGCAGCAATAAAAACAATATGGATCAATATATCCACGAAGAGATCGGTTTGAATGGCGAAACTTGTAGAAACGATAACTCTATATTTAGACACCTGTCGTGGGCGTGGGCGTGGGCGTGGGCGGAAGAGAGCGAAATGGGCGCGGCCAAGCAGCAACAACTGCATGTTGCAGGTGCATTATTATTGTTATTGTTATTGTTGTGCATCCCTTGGAGAGCAGCACAAACAATTATGAAAAAATAGAAATACTCTTTTTGAAATTTAAATTGAAGATCGCATTTTTAGTACGCAGCTCGAATTATTTCAAGTTTATTTATTAGGCATATTTTTTTTTTTACTTTTGTTTTGCTTTTTTCTATTTTGAATGTGCCACATTTGATTATTACTAAGCACTGATAAAAAAAAATATATTAAATATGAAAATTACGAATAAATAGAAATTAAAAGCAAGCGAAAAAACTAAAGCGGGAAAAATATTTTAAAATAAAAAATAATTTCCAAAATACAAAAAAAAATCTATATAATAAAATGACAAAAGTTAAAAGACGATTTTATATATGACTATATAATAATATGTAAATTAAAAGCCAAAAGCAAATTAAACAATTAGGTAAATTTTTAAAATATAAATTTGTAGATTTTTTTCTTCTTGCAAATCTCGCATAACTACCGACCGATGCTGATTGGGATTATATAAAATATATATTAAATCGAAAAAGTTCTGCATCGGTTCGGTATGGCAACATTTGAATACTCTGCGCAAGATTAGAGAAACCAAATCGAAAAACAAATACAAATAAAAAAAATACAATTTTGCCTCGTTGTTATCATAAATCTTTCTTTGCACCGACTTCGATGCCGGTGGCGCCCCCGCAACAATGCGGCCAACATTGAAAGTGCCTGCCATATGTATATATATATATATATATATATAGGTATATGTTATTGTATCTGTTGTGTGTATCTTTTGTGTGTGTATCTTGTATCTTGTATCTTTTAGATAGTTGCTTGGACGCACTCAATTCTGCCTCGACTGCGATATCTTGTTGGTCTCTTGTTGAACTATCATTAGCATCATAACAAACAGTTTGCTTTGTTTTCTTTTGCTGTGCGTTACGTACGCCCCCGCCACCCTTTTTCTCAACCCACCTACGCGTTGTCTTCCAATTGGCTTCTTGGCTTGATTAAATGTTGCCAACGACGACGACGACAACGACGATGAACTTGAAGCTCAATCAGTTTTCTGTCTGCCGCTACAAATATGAAAGAACGTTGAGTCGTCGTCCCCCCCCTTTCCCATAGCTTGCCCCTGGCAACCACAATTGCCCAACATGATTGTTGTTGTCGTCAACGTCTCAAAAAGTTAAAATCAAAAAAAAAAATGGCAAGCGGAAGCACTGCAAAAACAAAGCAGTCAAAAAAAAAAAAACATTGGCTTCAATTTAATGGTTGTTGCATTGTTGCTTCGTGCAGCATTGCCACATCTCCACGCATGCCACAATTCAATTACGCACACATTTTTTATTGTACTTGCCTCTTGAGCAACGTTGCCCCATTTGGCCAAGCGCTCAGTTTTGCACAAATTATATTTACTTTTGTCTTCCCTTATTAATTCTACAAAATGTCTTCAAATCAAATACTTTTGAAATCAAAATTAAATTTAATATTAATCTAACGGTGAATCCTTAGTTATAGCTGAAAAAATGCTCTAAAAAAAACTTTCAATCAAAAAATGAACTATTAAATTTTGAAAATATACTTTTCTGTTCGAATATTTTACTGCTTTGCATAATTTCCACTCAATTTTTTCTGCCATAAAGTTGGAAAATAATTTCAAGACACTTTGAAATTTCTCAATTCGTTACATTTTACACAAATGTTAATTGAGCCAGTGGAGCGGGGAAGTGGTGAATGTGGGGGTGGGGTTAAGGCGACGACTGACATTCAAATGGGTCGGCCTAATGCAAGTGGGGCGTGGCAGTAAATGAAAAGTGGGCGTTGCCCATTAACAGAAAGCATAAAAATGCTAAATAAATATAAAAATTGATTATGTCAAATTGAAAGTTGAACAGGGGGGAAAAAGTGAGAAGAGTGAGAAAAAAAAATCAGCAGCAACAGCAGCAGCAGCTACCAAAAAATCAGAAATGTCAACGAGCGTGAAAGTGCGTTTGGGGTGGGGTGGAGGAGGCGTGGCAACTGCGGGCTGTGCAAGCAATCAAAGTTGAGAATTAGGCAATAAAATTAAACGAACAGCGACGAGAAACGAGGCGATAAAGGAACGACAAGCTGTTTGGCGAGGGGGTAACAGAGGGGGGGGGGGGACAGTGATAGAAGAAAGTGGGGTGGGGAAGAAAGTGGAATGGGTGCAGTTATAAGTTATAAGAATTGGGCGTTGTGGTAACCTTTTGCCGCACACAATTAACATAAATAAAAATAAAGAAAAGAAAAAAAGTAAAAGTAGAAAAAAAAAAAAACAAAGTAAGAATGCTTTAGTCGAGTGAGCGCGACGACGATATACCCTAAGAAAAGCGCTTAAATATATCATATTGGCAAAAGTTTTGCACAGGCGCTGAACTGTAAAAAAAAAACAAATGCAGCGAATACATTTATTCAAAAGCCCAAAATGATCCCTAATTGGTTGGCTAGAAATATGTGCAAATACACAAACATATACATACACACGTACAGGCAATCGTACGTAACGGGTTTCTTCAGATTACACACAAAAGCAAATTGACAAAAACATCAAATATCATGCCATCTCTTTCTCACACATGCACTCGCATATTTATGCATACGGAAAATGCTTGCGGCCGCTGGTAGAAATGAGATCAATATGAGAATATATTTTTGACCATAACTTGGGTGTTTTTTATCCGATCTTTGGCAGGTTTACCATTCAAATTGTTGCTTTTATTGCAATCGGAAATAAAAAATGTATCGATAATCCAGAAACGGAGGCAGTTATCGATAAAATAAAGCAAACTTGATGTGCGCCGGATATACGATAAAATATACGCCAAATATCTTATAGTCTCTGAGATCCGAGTGTTCTCATACAGACAGACGAACTGACGGACATGACTATATCAACTCAACTGTTGATCTTGATCTTGATAATATATATACTTTATGGTGTCGAAGATGCTCTCTTCTGCATTTTACGTACATTTCCACAAAACCATTATACCTTGTTTACCCAATTTGATTGGCTTTAGGGTATACATATATATATATATTGCAGCAAATGGTGGCAAAATGTACAACTGGCATTGTTGCCACACTTCACTGTATTATTATGTGTGGAGTGTATTATGTAGCCATGAATAAAATCCCATTTGGGTCATTACAACAATTGATTTGCCTGCCCACAACAATGTTCCCTCCCCTTTCCCCCCCATCTCCTCCTGGCACTGCTTGTTTGTGGGTGGCAAGTAGCAGTAACCTGGCAACAGTTAATAAATAAAAATATATATATATATATCTACAGACATGCCTAGAGTCCGTTTTCGACAGTGTTGTCTAACGACCAAATCAGAATTAATTTTTATGAAACATATATTAAAATTGCCTCGACAATTCTTTGTTCCAGCTCGAAATGGATGTATTTATTTTTTGTAATATTTAATTTGCGACTAGTTGCCAGTTTTTTTTTTTACTTTAATTTTGAGTTTGTTTATGTTATGGTTATATAAACAAAATAAATGCCAGTGTTGCACAACTTGCACCAAGAAGTTGAAATGAACGCAAATGGAATTTGATTGAGTATATGGGCGGGAGGCACGCATCTCAGCCTTAAGCATTAACCATTAATTAATTAACATTGCTGCGCTCTAAATGGCCACAAAAGCTAGCAAGCTGCCTGCAAGTTTGCTTGTTGCAAGCTGCCTGCTCCAGTTTGGCATTTGCAAATTGTTGCAGCGGCAATTTGTGGTTTTTGCGCCTCATAATCAGTTAAATGCATCATTACTGTGCCCCGAGCAGTCGTCGAGGAGCGTTAAGCCGAGTGTGCCTCGAGAGAAATTTTGATGGAACGCGCAGCGAGCCGCAATTATAACTCAACACATGCCACATGCCGCAGCGTGGCAGTTGGGGGTGGCACAGGCAATGGGGAAGTGCATAAAAATAGGCTGCAGCTGCTCATTAAATTTCCGCTCTCTTTGCAAAAAAAAAATAGTAGTTGACGCCGACTGCGACGGCGACTGCATTGGTTATGCTCTGCAAACTCATCAAATAACTGCAATTGTCGTAGTTTTTACTTTGCAGCACTGTTGCCGCTTTTCATCTGCTTGCTGAGCTTTTACTTGTTGCCAGTCACGTTTTCATCTCGAAAATCGTTGCCAGCTCTTGCACTTTTTTTCCTCTCTCTCTTTTTTTCTCTTTCTCCTCTGGCAAACAAAGCCAAAGTGGATGACAAAAACAAAGGCATTGGTAGCGAATAAGAGGACGGGGGAGTAAGTGTCTGTCTGTCAGTCTGTCTATCTTACGGTCAGGCGGCACCTGTTTCGAACCGGACCCCATGACCAGTATTCATTTGATGCGGCTGCATCACGAAGGAATCTGCCGGTAGCAGGCAAATTTTCTAGTTCATTGCAAGCGCATTCAAACTGTAATCAGATACGAGTATCACTCAAACAACACCTGCCGCTGTCATCCCCCCCCCCCCTCCCCCAGCGACTTTGACGACCTGTAACTAAAGCTTTAACAATAACTGTAACTGGCCCTCGGGTGGAGGTGTTTTTTATTTTTGGATCTTGTGGACTCTGTTTGCACGTAGTCAACACAGTTCAGCTTTTCATATATTTTAAGATAAAAAAAATTAGTTTTAACTACAATTTATGTGAAGTATATATGCATAAATATATAGGTGTTTGTATGATCAACTTCAGACCGTTCCTTAAGCATCTCAATTATATAGCAATTATAAATAATATATTCTTAAATCAAACATATATTCACGCAGAATTTTAAAAATTTCTCAATTATGTTCAAATAATTTACAGTTATTGACAAGTTATATTTCTCATCTTAATTTGTGCACATTGCTGAGCTCATAAAATTAGCTGTTCTGGATGCTTGCTTGAAAAAAGTTCGAAATATGAGTTTCGTGTAGATCTCTGTGGAGTATTCAGTTGATTTTTTATTTCAACTTCATTTGCTTTTGCAGTAAAATGATATTTTTACTGCTGCTGCTGCTTCTTTTTCTTTGACGTTGATCGGCTGAACTGCACTTAACGGTTAACCGCTGATCACCAGCTGAGCACTACGTAACTGAAAGCACAGCTGACCCAACGACACCCTTTCTGGAATGTAAAACGAAACACGCGAGAGCAGAGAGCAAACGGATCGTGCCAACAAGAGATCAACTACAGCCCGAACTGAGAGAGAGAGAGAGGGAGCGTACTCACTCTTGCACATTCCTTACGCTGCTCAGCTTTGGCATTGTAAATGAGTAACTTCGGCCGGCGCTGTCGCTGGCTGATGCTGTCGACGTCGGCGTCGTCGTCAGATATTTGTGTTGAACTTTTACACTTGCGTTGGCTAAAGCAGGCAGTGGTGGAAGAGAGACGACTTGTTGGTGGGAAGGGAAAGTGATAGGGGAGAGATAGCTGGTATTTGTATTGGTGGATCTTGTATCTTAATGTTTTGGGGGGAGAGGTGTGGGTTTTGTGATTATTGCAACATTGCCCAGCCACAGCAGCAGCAGCTGTTGTGTGGATTGTATATATGTGTGGGCCTATGTGTATATCAATTTGTATGTATATGCGTGTGTGTGTGTGTGCATCATATTTCTTTCAAATGGCTTGATATGCTCTGTTTTTGATGATTCAACAAGTCCAAGGTGTAAAAAAAAATACAACAAACATAAAAGCAACAACAACAATTTATTTGGCTGTATAAAAACACTTAAAAATATTGTAGTTAAAATATTTTTGTAAACGATCGGCAGGAAATGAAATGAAAAGTTTTTATAGCGCACGCGATTAACAAAATGTCTACAACAAATTTGTATTATTTTTATTCTGTTTTCTAATTTGGTTTTTTGTTTCTGTTTTTGTTTTTGTGTGTAGAATAGCAAATTGAAAGCATTTGAATATCATTTGGAAAGGTAGAAAGAACTTTTAATTAATGCGCACGAAGATAGATAGCGAGAGGAGGCATGCCACACCACACGCTCGTTGTTCACTAGATTAGTGCTGGTGGCACAAGCTGATAACGGCACTCCATCTTGACCTAGCGACCAACAAAGAACAAAAATTTCCAAATCTCCGAATGAGTTCGACTGACAGATGCGCTGTAAATGTTTTTGTACTTTTGTATTCGATTAAACCCTTTTAATATGCAGAAGTTATTATTTGTATTTTATGATAGCTCTGCCAATTATACTCCAGCTAATATACCTCCTAATAATCAAGATAAAAACACGAACATCAATCGTTTTTTATGTTTACGGCATTTCATTCATATGCAAATCGAACACGCGAAAGTGTCAATTGATTCTTATTGTAATTGTTGTTGGTGTTGTGGATTCCCGTTTCATAGATGGATACAAAAGGCTTTGGTATTCGCTAACAATAAGATGTGGATGCCATTTCTGCAGGCAGTGTTGAAATTCTGGCAACTCTTTTTTTTTTTCATATGATTAACAAAGCAAATTAAACCGTTTCCGTTGCTCACTTTACTTGCCACTATTCTCTTTCTCTGGTATTTCTTTTATGTTTTGTTTTCTTTGTTTTCCCCGTCCCCTCACGTGCTTCGTTTGCGCTGGCTTACAATTGCGCCTTGGCTTCAGTTCTCAATTAGAATTAGTTGCTTCAAATCCAGATTCAACATATCTTTCTCTATCGCTCTAGCATAGATCATGGCTCATGACGTCAGCTTAAGCGACTGTTTCTGTTACTGCTACTTCTTCTTCTTGTTACACTTATTGGTCTATTAATTATGCAGCAGTGGAAAGAACGAGTATGGCAACTGCGTATGTTGCTTTTTCTCTCTCTTTCCAGTCACATGTTAATTTCGCTGTCGACGTCGAAGCTTTTGCAATGGGCCGCTGCATTTTTAGTTTTTGTGCTGTGCTTTGGCTGTGGGTAACGTTTGTTTGCTGTCGCTGTCACAGTCACGAATGGCATCCACAAATACGATCCACGT